>VZSC01014538.1:140467-226441 GCA_013398225.1 Steatornis caripensis
TTCTCAGGGCCCCGGACCGAGGAGGGGGCTCTGGGGGGCCGGGGGACCGTGAGGGGCCGCGTGGGCCCTGAGGAGACCGGCGGGCCCTGAGGCTCCGGGGCAGCGCTACCCCTGGACGAGGCTGTGCCTGACGGGTCGGGGGGCTACGAGGAGGCGTCGGGCCGGCGGTGGGGGTGTCTTTTAGGCTCCGGGTCGGGGTTATCAAGAGCCATGAGGGGCTCTGGGCTATTGGGGGGCGCGGAAAACGGCCCCGCAGGGGGCCCAAAGCCCAGCCTGGGCCTGCCCTGGGGGTTCATTTTCCCAGGTGGGCTCTCAGGGGAAGGAGCCCCCTCAGCCTGTGCTGCAGGATGGAGAGCCTGGTCTGGGGGTGCTGAGTGCGGTTTTGCCCCCTTCTCCCTGCAGAACTGGGGTAGCCGGCTGTGGTTGGGGAGCAGGGATGGGGCAGGGGCTGGGGTCGGTGCGAACAGCGCTGGGGAGGGGAAAAACCTCTGCTGCTGTGTCCCAGTTGTAACTCTTCTTCCCCGTTGCCTGCGTTTGGCGTTCATAAAGCACCCGTAGCCCTGGCATCTCTGCATCTCCTGGCATTGCCTCCAGCTCCCCTCAGCTCTCGGTGCTGGTGTTGCTGATTCAGGTCTGTTGGCCCGTGGGAGTGGGCACTGCATGGCCAGCGCAGTGGGAGAGCGGCTGTGCAGTGACCCCGGCTCACACAGACACAGCGCGGGGGAGAGGAGTGAGATGCCCCTCCTCTAATCACTCTGGCAGAGGTTTACTTTCTAGTGGCAGGATCAAAGTCTTTCTAACTCACGAACAGAAAGCATTACTAGTGTGGTGGGGATAACTCCCAAGGAGACTATTATTGAGCGCTCTAAACACATCCATAGGTGGTGTTTTCTTTAGGGGAATTATTTTTAAGAAGTTAGATGTCTTCAGGTTGTTTGATTTTACTAAAAATGAAACTTGGGTTTGTAGAAGCTGGGTCGTGAAAAACCTTGGGTTGTTTGTGATTTGAGTTACCTTCGGTGGTTGCTTCCCTGTTTAGAGTTCACGGTTCAGCTTTTCTGTGGCTGGAAGAGCACATAGCTGTGGTTGACATACATATTTGTGCTTTGAAATTTAATGCTGCATGCCAAGGAAAAAAAATAGTTCAGTAAAAGTCATTGACGTCAGCAAAGAATTCTATAATCAAGGATAAAACCGTTTAGTCTTGCTTTACAAGAGGGGCCGCCCTTAGGAGCGGGGTTGCCGATGCACCTTTAGGAGAAAGGAGCTGGCGGAAATCAGCCCAGGTCCTGATGACCAGCGGTTTGCTTCCGCAAGTGGTAACAGGTGAACTGGGAAGCTCAAAATTTAGATTTCAGATGGACTCTTAACCTGCTGTGGTGCGAGCCGAGGTACGCTGATAGGGCAAAGTTCATCTGCATCCATGCCTGTTCCTTACCTAGCCTAATGATAGGCAGCTTGGCGCTTCCAAGTGATGTGCCAGCCCCCTAAATAGCTTAAAACAATGCCGAAAGGCTGAGGTGGCAGAAAAAGGGAGGTGGTCACAGTGGGAAGAGACTGCCCACCATTTATGGCCACCAGAATTATTAGCAGAAAGTCTCCCTCTCCCATGCCTTTGTGTCCATGCAGTGCCCGGCGTGGTGAGGCCCTGACTGTGACTTGTGTTTCTTGGCCCTGCTGTAATATAGTGCTCAAAGAGGACGTGTTGTTCTAAGGCATTTGCTGTAATTTGTCGGTTCTGCTGCAATTTTGTCACACTGGTTTGCTGACTAGTTTTTTGATAGCCAGTTAACACATGGTTATAGAAAGGAATCGGTAGACGAAATTGCTGTTTCCTTTCTCTAAGGATGAGCTGCCCCCCCTGAGTCCAGTAATGCATCTTTGTGCCTGCGTGGCCTTGCGGGGTAGTGGAATAGATATTTTTTAGCTCCGCTGTAATTTTACCTGCTGCCAGACTATGACGAAGAGCAGAATAGTTGATGTAAGCACCAAAACGAAGCTGTGTGAAATTGAAACAATGGCCATACAGCTGAATTTCCTACCTCTGATGCCCTCGTTAGCCACGGAAGGCGCATCGCCTGCTCCGTGGAAGCTGTGTGTTGTCTTGCAACTTAGAAAGTACTTTCCCTTTTAAAGTTCATGGTTTCTGTACTTGGGAAATGGCAGATGAAGACTGAAAGATGAGGAAATTGTAAATAACTGTTAATCCAGCTGTAACCCAATAAACTAGTTAAACCTGCACACCGGCAGCTTTCCTGCAGGGAGAAATGAAGTGACTCACAGAACATACTGAGGTCTTATTTTATGAAGAATTAAGAAACAAAACCTATTGATTTATACTTGGCAACTGTTAAGTAACGAGAGCAAAAGTTGCTTTGTTTTATTATGCTCAGTGCTGTGTGTGAATGCATGAAAATAATCTCCTGAGGCAGTTGGCTTTCAGGGTAAGGCTGTTGAGTCCGCAAGTTTCAAAACTTTGATACCATCTGTTGTCTAAATGGAAGCTGATGGTCTCTCGCTGCTTTAAAAAAGTTAAATCTGGAAGTTACCTAAGCATTTATTACAAATTAATGGAGTATTGTAAGAAATTCTCATTATGTATGCTGGGACATTCTGACTTCAGAGTGATTAGTGAAATTAGTGGCATTCCTGTGTGGACCCAACTCTGAATCAATTTGTTCTGTATTAATCGGTGCGCTTTGGGGATATCTTTGTCAGTAATTCCTGGCAAGAGTCAGCTTCTGTGTGTGTAGAATTAAAACTTCAGGGCTCTTCTGTAAATTAAGCCTTAGCTCAGCTGATGTGTCCGATGCGCTTTGGGACTCCTTTGGGTTGGTTATACTGAGATGGAAGAACATGGTCTGGATACTTAGGCAGCAGGTTCATGAAATAATGCAAGTCTATTGTGTGAACCGCTGAGTGAATTGTATGAATATTTATTAGATATAAATTTGGAGTGCTTTATAAATTAAAAACAAACTGAAAAACGTGCTTTAGCTTTTTAAGCCACTCACAGCCTGCAACACATTTGTCTTTTCTCTACAACTGTTACACAGGAATGCTGTTAGAAAAGCATCATCGTTTCATAATTTGGCTGGTACAGTAAGGTGACTGCCTCTTGGGAGAGTAATTAAATAGTTTGTGATGAAAACTGAGGGTAAGTAAACCTGGCGTGAGTCAGACATGGCACAATCAACTGATCAGAGCAAACTCACCCTGCAAATGCTTTGTGTGCACGGCACAGCTTCCGAGTGCTGCCTGTGGTAAAGCTGTCATATTGATTTCTAACTTGGTCTCTCTTTTCCAGGCTGACCTAAACCGAGTCTTTTCTAAACATCATGGGAGAGATTAAAGTCTCTCCAGACTATAACTGGTTCAGAAGCACAGTTCCTCTCAAAAAGGTATGTACAGCTGCAATCGACTTGTGGGCGAGATGCCTCCTCTTGCTTTGTAGCTGGGGAGACTAAGATCTGTTTGGTTAATGCAGAACAGTTGTGGCTGTGCTAGTGACTGTGGCTTTCCTCCTGAACTGTCCCACGTGCCTTATGAGTGCATGAGAGCACGCTCTTAATTTTCACGTCCTTCTCGGACTTCACTGCTGCGTGTGGTGGTGGGACGCAGAGGCTTGTGGTTGTGAGCCACAGCGGCAGTACCTGGCGTCCTGCTGGCAGCCATGTCTGAGCAGGAGACTCTGAGGAAATCATGCATGCTGGGGACCACGTGCATGGCCTCTCAAGGAGCTGCCTGCTGCACTGCACCAAAGCAGGACAGCTGACCTGGTTGCCAGAGCCACCTCCGCCATTCCTGCCTATCAGCCTCAGGCTGAAGCAGAGCATCTGAAGGCAGCTCCTCAGCAGTTGGGCTGCACACAGGGTTCCTGAGAGTGGAAAGATGCCTTAACCACGGTGGAAAAAAACAAACGGTTTCTTCCGCTATGTCCTTTAGATGTCTTCTGCTTAATCATGCTGTCCAACCACTTTTCCCTCTCACTTGGATTTCTCCGCTTCCTTTCACTGAACCACAGGAGAGTGTATGAGGTGTGCAGTGCTCCAACTTCTGCTCTCTACGTGCCTAGCAGCAGAGGGCATGGAGTGCAGTGCTGGTATGTAGCTCCTGACCCAGACTAGCTCTCGCATGTACCTGTGCAGATAAGGCTTGCTGTGGCTACGGACTAACCTGCAGCAGCAGCTCAGACTGAAGGACAGTCTTGTCTTTACACCCCAGCCTGCTGCTCCTGCAAGCACTGTCGTCACTCCTGTAACCATACAAGCCAAGCAGAGTCAGTGACTTGTCTTACTTGGGGTGTATTATAGTTTGGTTTTAGGCTAAGCTGACTTCCAGCTGGTTCAGTTCCCTAACCTGGGTGGCTGCGCAGGCTGCAGGAACACGGGGATGGTGCTGGCAGCAGGGGCAAGAGCAGCATTACCTCTTTGAACTGCAGATTGGTTGCAGATGGGCCACTCGAAAGGGGCTGTGTCCCCAAACCTAAGGAACAACACTTAAATGTGTCTAGCGTTATTCCCACTGAGTGATGTGTAGCTTTCTCTAAGAAATTACCTTTATGGAAGGGCTGTAGGATTTCCCATTCAGGGTTTCTCATTCATTTTTGCCAGTTTATGTCCTGTAAGTAAGAAAGATCCATTGCTTTTTACTGTGTGTGCTCTCTCTTGGCTCTGACTGTCCAGCTTCTTTCTGTTTCTGGCCGGTACCAGATCTGCTGGGTCTATTTGTGCCATGCTGTTGCCTCCAGGCAGTGCCTCACTGGGTCAGCAAAGCCAGGAGATGGTATTTCACTGGAGAGACGTGTGGGTGCTCTGAGGCGCTGCTTTATGGGATGCAGTACGGTAAATGAAAGGAGCTGGAGGAGGTTGTGGTTGCAACGGAACACATTGCTGCTGCCGTGAGGACTGTGTGACGCTGCAGCTCACTGCCGGGGGCAGCTGCCTTGAGCTGCTGCTGACTGCTCAGGATTTCATAAACGGGGACACGTGTAAACTGAAGCTGCTGTTGACCTGGTGACCTTCGGGCTAGGGAATACTCCCTTACCTTCTTGAGTGATTTGATCTACTCAAAAGTAAAATGATGCCACAGTGATGAGCATGGGGTATGAAGAAGGCAGAAATAAGCAAACTAGTCCTGGTTTCTGGAAAGAGAAGGAAAAAAGCACAATTTGAAGACGTCATTNTTGACCTGGTGACCTTTGGGCTAGGGAATACTCCCTTACCTTCTTGAGTGATTTGATCTACTCAAAAGTAAAATGATGCCACAGTGATGAGCATGGGGTATGAAGAAGGCAGAAATAAGCAAACTAGTCCTGGTTTCTGGAAAGAGAAGGAAAAAAGCACAATTTGAAGACGTCATTAATCTCTGAAGCAGTTTTTAGGGATACACTTGCTTGCATTATCCTCCCCTGAAAAGTATAGGCAAAGCACATGCAGTACGGAGGGAGGAATGACTAACCATCATTACTGTGGGAAAGCATGCATTACTGCTGTCGGATTGACCTAAGGAAGCAGCCAGAGCTGTTTGTTTGAAAAGGGGCTGAGATGCTCCTCCTGACAGGAGCAGGAAATACACAGCTCCGTCGCCCTTCCTGCTCTTGTCAGATACAGGAAGTGCAGCACAGAAAATAACATTTTTAAATGAAGTCTTTAGCTTTGCCCATGAGCTTCCGTTTACATACACCGCTTGCTGTCTTTGATAAGTACTTCCTAAAAGTCTTCACCAGGGGACACTCTGGCCCTGCTAAACTGAAGGGGGAAGTTCTGCCCTGTGTTTCAATGAAGTGCAGATTTTACCCTTTCTGTAAAGTGTAAGGCGATCCTCATTGATCTATCAGAACAAGAAAAGCATAGTGACTACCAAATCAGTAGTTAACCACGCTGCTGTCTGCCTACGCAGCGCTTAGCCTTGTTTGGGAGCTGCAGTTCAGCTATCGGGTATGTGGCTAGAAATCAAATAGAACAGTTGTCCAAACCCACTGATTCATTGTCTGGGCTTGAGGAAAGAAACAATATCTCTTGGCCTGGGTTCCCTTGATGTGGGCTAGCTTTGGTTTTGTGATTTCAAGGAGTGTGGTTGGCCTTGGGAAATGCTCCTGAAGGTAAACTTTGGAGTAGCCACCAACAGCTACCCTGAACTGATCCCAAATTGCTGATGGAATGACAGCCGAGAACAGCGACGCCTGGAGCTCTTATGTGCAAAGGGTTGGTTTTGGTGGGGTTGGGAGGGCTTTTGTAGGTTTATTTTTAAATGGTTTCAGTGGTCTGGAAGCTCTGGTATGCAGTCTTTTTTTTTCCCCTAGAGACTTTACAAAACAGCATCATGTGATTTCTCACGTGCTGTCAGAGCCTGAAATACTGGCTTTATTACAGGCAGATTTGTTAGTCAAGCAAATCTGATTTGTGATGCGCTGTTCTCCTCCGATTCCCTGAGAAGCTTAACTGTGGTGATGGAAAAGCACATTGTGCTTGTATATTACTATTCAAAAAGCTATAAAGTCTTGATACAGAGGAGATGAATTCCCGTGGTGTGACGCAGGCTTTCCCCAGAGGTTTGTGCTTGTTGATCTGGCGTGAGCTGCGCGCTTTTGCTGGGCTGTAGAGGGTTGAAAGTACATCCTAAATACACGCAACAGTTTGTGGGTAGAACAGGCCCTATAAAAACAAGTCAGGCTCTGGCATTGCCAGAAAAGAGGACCTTCATCTAATTCCTATACCTTTAAAGATACTAATTGTGCTAGGACTTCTGCGATGAGATGGGTGCACTATATGAGAAACCACTCATTAAGGATAGCGGCTCACATGTGAATAATCTCCTTCAGCCAGCCGCATGTCCTAGGCTCTCCGGGTGCTCCCAAGATGCTGCCAGATGTGGGAAGCATTTTCCTTTCCAGGTCAGCTTTGCAGTGCTGCTTGGGGAGTTGTGTGCATCTCTGTTTCTGGCAGCCAGCTGTAATTGTTTCAGATCAATAATTTGTGGTGTTAGCTGCTTAATTCAGTAGGCTTGTATGTATCCAGACCTGTAACATCTTTTGTCCAGTGAATGCAAATGTAGATGGCTGTTTAACAAGCTGCCCTGGGGCAGTGCTGGCTCTTCCACCCTACCACTGTTGCTCTCTGTACCTAGAACTGACCTCCTGTGTCTCTCCTGGGCTGTGGCACGGTGACTCCTTTCCCAAGCATTTTTCTGCATGTGGGATATTGCATAATCATGATCCTTTGGGGCAGTCTTGCTGCTCCCATGATTTATTTCTGTATGAATTTTCAGATCCAGATGAACCATCATTCTGACTAAGGCCCCCTGAGATGAAATCCAGAGCAAAGCATTGCAAACTTTAGCTATCAGCACTTCCTCAGAAAGGAAGAGTTGGGTTTTTTTCCAGGTATAATTTCTGAAGTGCAATCCATCGCTGTAAAACCAACATAATTCACTGCTTCCAGCACTTGCACTGTTCTCCAGTTGTCTGCAGAAGGATGAGCTCCCATGAGACACCGCGTATTGTGCTGCCACCGACTCTGCGTGGTGCGGTGTTCGTTATCCAGCTTACTCAGGACAGACGAAGTATTTGGACAGTGCATGGCTGCAGTTCTGTTTCCAGCAGTATTCACACAAACACTGTAATTCCAGTTAGTAAAAGGCATTAGAGAAGAAAGCTATTGTGAAGAGGAGGGAAAGATGGTCTTGTGCAAAGGGGTCTTGAGTATTATAATATTTACTAGATGACAGAAATTTTGTAGAAGCAATCCTGGAAGCTGGCTGAAGAACCTCATTTGTCTTGTGTGTTTCTTCTCCCCTCCCTGTGCCTCTTTTTTTTTTTTTTCCAGATAATAGTAGACGATGACGACAGTAAAGTCTGGTCGCTGTATGATGCAGGACCTAGGAGCATTCGGTGCCCACTCATATTTCTTCCTCCTGTAAGTGGAACTGCAGATGTGTTTTTCCAGCAAATTTTGGCACTGACTGGATGGGGCTACAGAGTTATCGCTGTGAGTATTCTGTCCTGTGTTGTAGTTAGCGTGCTTGTTGCTCTAATCAGAGGTTGGATAATGAAGATGAACTTAGTGTTGACTAAGGAGAATCCTCAAAAAAACTGATTCTAAGTTTACTCCAGAGCACGTAACGTGCGGATCCAGGCTGAAATCTGCTGTACGTTTATGGCAGTGTCTACCCAGAGCCTTGTGCATACATGTTATTAACTTCTTGGTCTGTTTTTTCCCCTTGGGTGCCCTGGACATCAGTCATCTTTGCCTGTAGCTGGATCTTTGTTAGCCATGAGGCGCAAGCGTATGGGCTAGTTCAGGGTTTCTGCGTTTGCCTCGGGGATGGTGGATAACCTGTTTCTTAGCCTGTCTAGCTGCAAATGCCAAGTCACTCCTTAAAATCCCCACAGCGTGCTCTGCTGTGGCTTCTCAGCCCCTGAGCTGGACTGCAATGATTGAGTTGTACAACAGTATTTGTGCTAACCAGGATGGCTAACCGGATTGCTGTTTCACTAGCAGCAGTTAATGATTTCTGTACGTGCTACAGAATCGCTGAAAAATCATTCCAGCCTCTCCTCCCCCTGATTGCAGAATGAAACAATGCTGCACTTCCCCCAGCAAACTTGCTGTGCGGTACTTTCAGTTGTGTATTTTTGTGCAAGCGAGGCGGAGGTGTTCGCACCCTCTGGCTGTGGGGACCTTGCTGGGGAGCTTGAGCTCATGGTACAGGAGAGGCAGGTTGGTATCTTGAAACCTTTAATGTGAGAATTGGTGTGACTTCCGAGCAGACAGCTGACAGGTACTGATCTGAGACCAGCTTTTTCTAACTTTGTGTTATTTTAGTTGCAGTATCCGGTGTATTGGGATCACCTTGAGTTCTGTGATGGATTCAGAAAACTGTTAGACCACCTTCAGCTGGATAAAGTGAGTGCTCTGAGAGGGCAAAACAGCTGTACAGTTGCAACAAAAACTTAATGTTCGAGTGAGTCTCATTTAAGAGCAAGCGTATAAAATATGAGGCAGAAACATAGCCTAGAAATAAAGAGGCTGTGTTGCAATTTTACTTTTGAAATGAGTTTATTTTTGAAGGTGAACAGCCTTGAAAATTGTCATTCTTGGACTAAATTCAACTGCTCTTCTAGGCCTATTAAACTGTATTGGTTAACTAGTTTTTCATGAGATCCTGTGGAAGTGATGTTATCCTTCCTAACTCATGTAGTATGGAATACCACAGTAAAGTATCTTGGATTGGAATAGCTATTCAAGAGAAAGTGAAGCATTTGATTTTTTTTTCTGAAGCTTGATGAGCACATGGAAGTTTGAATTGTGATCTGGAAACACTTCCTTCTTTCAGCATTTGTCATACTTATGCATCAAAACAGAACCTCAATAGAAGAGTTTGATTCTTTTAAAAAATGGATTATGAGGACAGGGTAAAACACAAACAACTTACTTTTGTAATGAAATGTTGTGCTTGGAGGTCACTTATTTCACAAGTCTAACATGATCTATTTATTCTCCTTGAATTAGGTTCACCTTTTTGGAGCTTCTCTAGGAGGCTTTCTGGCTCAAAAATTTGCCGAATACACACACAAATCTCCCAGAGTTCAATCTCTGATCCTGTGTAATTCCTTCAGTGACACTTCTATCTTCAATCAGACATGGACAGCAAACAGGTACGGAAGACTGAGATAACAATCGGATTCATGGTGTTAATTTTTTGGCAAGGAAGTGTCACACTGATTTGGTCGGACATGTGTCTAACCTGTTTCCGCCTGGGTGAGGGGGGTGTGGGATGGAATAATTGTGACTCTTAAAGGCACATCACGAGGAGAATGGAAATTTTCACAATTGGGAATGTGGAATTTGACAGACAAGTTGTTCCTCGATCCTCTGTGGATGTGTGGTCAGATTTAAGAACTCTGCCTGCTTTCTAGCACAACCATTTAGAGTGAGAAAAGTGCTATTCGCCATGTTTAAAATACACTTTGCAATGTAAGACTAACAGCTTCCCAGAGCATTTCAAGCACCTGACTGCAAGGTTTTCCATCTCTGTGCTCTTGAAGCTTCTTCAGGATTTCATTTGAAGTTAAAGCACAAAGTCAGTGCAAGGAGAGGGAGTGCTTACAACAAAGCGTCCTCATGTTGGCGTCCTGGGTGCTTGAAGATTGTTACATCTTGTTTCTATTTTAGCTTTTGGCTGATGCCTGCTTTTATGCTGAAAAAAATTGTCCTTGGGAATTTTGCATCTGGTCCTCTAGATCCTGAAATGGCCGATGGGATTGATTTCATGGTGGACAGGGTAGGTAGCTGTGTACTCTAATGGCTGTGATGTCAATCTCTGTAGAAGATGTACCTAGCAGAGGCTGTAGGTATTTCTGCTGCTTTCTTCAGCTCCTTACCCGGAAGGGAGGAGGACGGAATGGATCCTTAGCAGGTGCTGACTGTCACAGTCCCAGCAATCTAACCAATGCTGTGACCGTCTGCCTTACAGTTCCGTTTGTTTATGTAGATCAGAAGAGAGGAAGTTAAACTGAGGTGGAAGAGGAGAAAGCGCTGGGATGCGTCTGTAGGCCATGCTCTGGAGGCAGGAGCAACTANCCCCAGCAATCTACCCAATGCTGTGACCGTCTGCCTTACAGTTCTGTTTGTTTATGTAGATCAGAAGAGAGGAAGTTAAACTGAGGTGGAAGAGGAGAAAGCGCTGGGATGCGTCTGTAGGCCATGCTCTGGAGGCAGGAGCAACTAATGGAACATGTCTTTAAGCATTTGTCTAGTGCAGAGTAGTACTAAGTTGGAACNTCCCAGCAATCTAACCAATGCTGTGACCGTCTGCCTTACAGTTCCGTTTGTTTATGTAGATCAGAAGAGAGGAAGTTAAACTGAGGTGGAAGAGGAGAAAGCGCTGGGATGCGTCTGTAGGCCATGCTCTGGAGGCAGGAGCAACTAATGGAACATGTCTTTAAGCATTTGTCTAGTGCAGAGTAGTACTAAGTTGGAACCATAATCATCTGAAGTGCAGTCATGTTTCCCTTTAAAACTAACTTCTCTTTGGCTGTTTTGTTAATATTGTATTAACTTCCTGCAGTGAAATATGTTGTTAATCAGTGTTTCTCTCTACTGAAAGCTGGAGAGTCTGGGCCAGAGCGAGCTCGCTTCAAGACTTACCCTCAACTGCCAGAACTCCTATGTAGAGCCTCATAAAATTCGAGACATCCCTGTAACCATTATGGATGTAAGTTAATCTCAACATAATCCTTTTCTTTTTTTTTGAACAGTTTCCTGCCCTTGGCAGGCGGGGCCTGGATATTCTGTTAGCAACTTAATAAATATTTGCAGCAGCTAAATTTGTAGTTAGATAAGCCTTCCGCTGACTGGGCAACACTGTGACTCTTCTGTGTTACATTACGAATTGGATATTCTGTGCAGTAACATAGCCATATGTTTACGTATCACAGCGTTAGCTTCCTAGCGGTCGATGCCTAATGCGTTTGCTTGTTTTCTGTTTTGTTAACACACAGAGAAGCTGAGAGTTGCTTTTAGGAGCAGCATATGCCCAGCCTGATTTAAGAAGCAAAATCTGATTAGATTCAGAACTAACTGCTGTGACTTGTTATGTAGGTGTTTGACCAAAGTGCGCTTTCGACTGAAGCGAAAGAGGAAATGTATAAGCTTTATCCTAATGCCAGAAGAGCTCATCTCAAAACAGGAGGCAACTTCCCATATCTCTGCAGGAGTGCTGAGGTCAACCTGTATATTCAAGTGAGTCTCTGTGTTCCAACCCAGTCTCCTAACAAGTATGGCCGGAATGGCAGCAGGGGACTCCTGTTCTGTGCCCGCTCTTGCTTTGTAACCTGCCTGAGCTCCGTTCGCTCTGGCTCCCAGATCACCGATACAGAAGGGCAGGGCTGGAGCAGCCATGTTCATGGCAGGCTGGCTCTGGGGGTTTGGCTGTTGTCTGTTTCCTCTGTCCTTCCTCTGAACTCTTGTACTCCAGAGCCATGACTTCATCCTCACAAAAAATTACTCGTAAGGAATTTCTCTTTTACCAAACCCTTATGCTTCTACACCTCTTTCAGTGTTGTTTTCCATGTCTGACAGATCCATTTGCTGCAGTTCCACGGTACCCGGTATGCAGCCATCGATCCCTCCATGGTCAGCGCAGAAGAGCTGGAAGTCCAAAAGATCAGTCTTCACAGCAGCAATGAGCCAGAAGAGCAGTAGGTTTCAGAGGGCCGGTGAAAATGGGGAATCGGTTTGGTGGTCTTCCTGTGTCCAATCAACTGTTCCCACTCTGCCTTTTTCCTTGCGTTAGCCGATTATCACTGTGTGATTCCAACAGGATCAAGTCAGTGAACTACCCGCGGACAGTAACCTCCAGCAGTGTAATGGGATAATCTGTTTAATTTTTAGTCTTTGAATTCAAGGAAGCATCTTTGAAGACTACAGTTTTAAAAGACATTTTTGCTACCAAAGTCTTCACTATCATGTTCTTAAACCGAACAATATTTCTTTTTATATTTTTCACTCAGCTGTATATATTGCCACATGCAGATTGTGTACTTATAAGCTGACATATATTTTTGTTGAATATTTGGGTTAAAAGATGTTTATGTGCCACTGTTGCCATCACTTATTTGCTTCATATATTGTGTTCTAAGTTAGTTTCTATTTGAAATAAAGCGTTTGAATTTTTAACTTTCTTGCTGTTGAAAAATGATTTTCAATAAAACTTCACTTTCAGAAACGGTCTCTTGTTTTAACTACAAGAGAACAGCAGCATAGCTCACTGCAGTCCTGGTTTGCCTCTACAGCCACCTACAAGTTAAGAAAACCACCTTCTGCTTGAATTCACCTCAAGCTTCAATGATAAGGTTGCACTGGTTTAGCTCTAAGTAAGAATTGCGTAGTATTTTTTAAATACAAGATTACTAAGGTAACTTGCAAATTTAAGGGTAAAATCGGGATTTATTGAAATACAGACGTTATTTTCCCCTTGCAACATTATAAAAAATAAATACAAAGTATTACGAGACAAATGGGTATTTAAGAAAACTATGTCCTTGTCAGAGGCTGTGCAGATAACCAATGACTGTTCTTATCTTACACTTTTTCGAGGTGTAACCTAGGGCTTAAAGAAGTTACCCGTTTGATTTATAAATGGTACATGTATGTTAATGTACATTTATAAACAGTATACAGTAATGTTCTTCTCTGAAACTTTTTCTGAAGAGTTGAAACAGTAAAGACCACAATGCTTAAGGTTCACAGAGGACCAAGGGACAGCCCTGACTTTTCTTAACTTCCCACCCTGAAAGGGAAGCTCTGAACACATCTAAGACACAAGTGATAGACACTCCCCAAAAAAGGTAAGTAAAGAACACTCCTGAAAACAAAGGCTTTCCCTTCAATAACTTAAAAAATTGATGATTAAAAATTTATGTACAAAAATGTGATGTAAACAAGTTACAGTAAGATAGTCTCATAGTTCCTGATCCTCACAGCATGAGCAGTGAGGCCCATTCACTGTGCTTGGATGACAGCACCTAGACCGTATGCCAACAGCTGATAAAAAAAAATCTCCCTTCTGTGTAAAGAGGCGGTTTAGACCACGAGCATTTGCTGATACCCTTGGCATTCCGGACGAAGAAGGAAGCAGCGGTGACACCAGCCCTTAAGTTGCAGCTGCCTTCTGATCAGTAGCAGAGTGAGTATTTCTCCTGTAGCTCTAAGGACGTGTGGGCTGAGGGAACCACTGGTGCCCTTGCTGTCACATCGCTATGCACTTCCGTGGAGAGGCAGAGTCTGCATTTGCTTTTTTCCGAATGCTTTCTGTAAAAGAGAATGTTCTGCTGCACAGAAAGTATAAAGCCATAGCAGGATGTGTTAATTTATCAAAATAAAAGGAAGAGAAAGCAATAGACATGTAATGGTAGGAAGGGGGCAGGGCAGGGTGGCTTCCAGCTTGTGTGGATTGGCTAAAGTTTTCCTCTGTGTAACCACAGAACTCGGGCAGTGCCCGGTGTGCGCTGTCATCTGAAGGAAGACAAAAGTATTACCTGCTAAATCTCTTCTCCCGATCCCCACAAGGCCTTCATACAATCCCTTGATTGGATTTTCTCCTACGGTGATTGCGCCGTGCAGCCAGATAAGCAACATTCTGTGGCCGTGCTCCCTGTAGCTCTTAGTACCTGGCAAGATCAAACACAACTGAAATCCTGCGTTGACAGCGCGTGGCCCTGACCAGAGTGGATTTCTGAACTGGTGGGTTTGGACACCCCTCCCTCCTCTTTGGATTTTACTAGGAGGCTCTAAAGTACAGCTTAGCTTAAGTCCTAGTTGTGGTGGGATTGCTAGATTAACATCAAATAGAGTGGGCCATGAATGAGCGTGGGCTTGTCAGACAACCTTTCATGGCAATACAGAATTTCTGCCTTCCAAGCGCAGCTTAGCCCCTTGCTCGCATCACACCTAGCAGTAACCAAGCCAGTGGTGATCTGTTTCTGAAACCCAGAATCTGCTTCTGCTAACGTATCTCTTAACTTCTACATGGGACCTCACTGCCTTCTTGGTTCAGCTCCTTAAAAGAAAAAGAATTAAACCAGCAAGTTTCTCGTGTCCCAGACGGCAAGAATTGCAGCAAGAACACACAGGTCTGGCAACTGCCTCAGAGGGAGTAAGCAACGGACAACTGACCCCCATGCTTGTGTGCTTTACTCCTAGATAAATTCCAGTGTGTACATAACCCCACATTCATTAAAAGCAGGACTTTTAACCTATTCTTTTGGTTGTTTCAAATAAGCCAGGTGGTTTTCTTCATGCTTTGCTATTACTGCAGACTTAATCTCCTAGAAACACAGTTCAAGTGAAGGCAGGAAAATACCCGAGCTGTGTTTTATACCTGTCCATTGTTGCTCAATGGCCCTAATGTGGGCATCAGTGAATTTCCAGTAATGTGCCAGCTTCTTCCATTCACCAGGTTTGAGGTACTTAGTAGCTAATCTCCACATTACTGAGCGAATGTGCTGTGTTTCCAGCCTGTGGTCTTGCTTAAAGGTCAAGTGCTTTGCCACCCAGGAGTCGGAATCGCTGTCGGGATTGTCCTGCAAAGCCAGAACGGCGGTTTCACTTGAGATGCTGCAATGTACCTCGCATTCCGCAGCCTCCCACACCTTCAGCTCTGCAGGTCCCCATGAGTTCATTCTGGCGCAGCGCATTTTTTTTTTTATTCTCTTGTTTCACTCTGTTCTACTCACACGTGTTAACAAACGCTGTTAATAGCAGCTTTGCTGTGGAAGCCCATGCGGATCACAGCTTGCATTTCTACAGTGCCTTTATCTGGGGCTTGTATGCAGAATCATTAATTAAATCTCCTTGCTCCCCTGCAAGACGGGCACATCCTCGCATCCTTTGCACACCAGACTGCAAAGAGGCTAAACAGCTTTCCCTAGGGCTGCGGGAAGCCTCTGCAAGGGCCGGATATACACAGCATTACCCCTGAAGCTGCGCCCAAGCCACAGGCGTGTGCCCTCCTTTCCTTCCTTTTCTTTCCCCGCTAGACCGCTGTCTTTCCCAGTACGNACATCCTCGCCTCCTTTGCACACCAGACTGCAAAGAGGCTAAACAGCTTTCCCTAGGGCTGCGGGAAGCCTCTGCAAGGGCCGGATATACACAGCATTACCCCTGAAGCTGCGCCCAAGCCACAGGCGTGTGCCCTCCTTTCCTTCCTTTTCTTTCCCCGCTAGACCGCTGTCTTTCCCAGTACGGAAGGATGCCCAAAGTCTTGGGAAGACGCAAGGGATGTGGTGCTTGGCTGTACTTTCAGCACGCCCTCTGCCCAGATTGGTTTGGGGACAGGCTTGGGGTAGGCTGGGTTTCGGATGGGGGACTGGGGCTGAGCGCCTTGCACATGGGGCCATGGGAGGAGAGAGATTCCTGGGCCATACTGGGAAACACGGGAGGAAGAGGAGGAACTGCGCCGCAGCCTGAGGGGGAAGTCGGCTGTGTGACTCCAATGAGAACTGATCATTCAGCTAACAAGAGCTGTCTCCCTTCCACTGTTGACAAACTCCCCACATCCCATTTGGTGACCTCAGGCCAAGCGTCTTCCTGCTCAATGCTTCAGTTTCTCCTCCTGGGAAAAGGAACTCATGGTATCCCACTCCCTTCTACAGGGCTTTGGCAACAGCTGCCAAAGAATCTTTGAGAACCCCTGTTCCCTTCAGCGCAGCCTGGGGGTTTTAACAACAGAGGCTTTTTTAAATAAGGAAAGCCTTAAGTGGATGTTAGCTTTTCTTAAGAAAGGTGATGAAAGGAGAGGTCAAGCTGTCACAGGATGTCCTGTATTTCTTTTCATTTTGACAGCTGGTAATGTGGAGTCTCAATGGAGAGGATAGATCTACATCTGCCCTGGAAAGCGCAGGGGATGGTGGTGTAAGCTGCTCACCTTTTCCCATTTGTAAAACCGATCGGCTTTGATAATCATGTCCACCAAGTTGATGTGATTGCCTCGGGCAGCAACATCCAGAGATGTTTTCCCTTGCTGAAATTAGAAGGGGAAAAATGAGCTGGAAAAGACCTTGCACACTTAGCGTGTACAATCTCCATGCCCACCCGGCAGTCTGTGGCAGCAGGCAGCACGGACGATGAAGGAATGCACCTAGCCGGGATGAAGGACCCCTATTCTCCACCTCTAAACATGTCAGATGTGAGATAGCTTCGAGCCACTGCATGTAGGGCATGGGGAGTCATTTTCTAGGCTCTGCAGCAGCTCTTCTGTGGCTGCAGGGGATCTGCCCGTTTGGCAGGAGCAGCTAGAAACGCATCCCGTAACCCACAGTGGATGACGGGGTGCTTTCCGGCTCCCAGCGACATGGGTGCAGCTGCCAAAGGACGAGCTCAGCACTACAATCCAAGGCATTTTACAGCCTTTTGCACAGTGGGTTTGCTGACACATGAAACCAAAGTGATTTACACCACCTCACTAATTTTACAGGCTCCACATATGCATGACTAGAAACGGGCTCCTAGCAGAAGCACAGGCTGATGGGACCATGGAAACATAACTACGGTCCTCACATCAACATGATTTTGGATTGGGCTGGGGGGGATTTGTATTTATATCTAAAATCGTATAGCAGAAAGGAACGAGATCTGAAAGTTTCATGAAGGAAAGCAAGCCAGCCTGGCCATCAGGCACGCCAGTGAGAATGGCTCTAGCCTCAGGTGTGAGCAGAAACCCAATTTCACGGAGAAAGTGAATGTGTTCCCTGCGCCGAGTCTCACTGCGGTTCCACAGACTGCTGGAAGGTGGCAAACAATTGCTTCAGCTGAAGGCTGTTTCAGCCAGGTGGCTTCGAGTCTGTATGTGCTTGAACCCGCTGCGAATGGCAAATGCTATTTTAATCTCTGCCCAAGCCCCCTTCAGCATTTTCTGGGCACATACCACGCTCTCAGGCTGCATGCAACTTGCCTGATTCCTCTAGAACTCCTTTTGTTGCTTTAATTAGAGGGCAAAAGCCCTGGACACCGGTGCCAGATCTGTACCAACCAGATACCTTTAACCTATTAAAACACGTGCGCTGTAATTCTTGAGGTATATTATTTATCATTATTCGAGAAGATCTTTGATATTAATGTGCATGATAGCACAAGTAGAAGCAGAAGGAACTAGAACAACTTTGAGAAGTTTGCTCATTGTGCGAACTGTTTTCTACTTTCCTAAGAACCAGTCTCTTCTTTACTGGAAAACGTATCAAAATAACCCACTCAGCAGTGTTTCAAGGCCTTTTCCCTGTAAATATCTGGATTTTAATATCATTAGCCTTCCTTGAAAAATATGAAAAATGGTGGCAAAGACTATCTGTATTTTCCCTCCATACCCCCACAGAAACTGTTCAACCCACAGAGACATTTACCTTGTCTGTTAGCTTCAGATTAACTCCTGCAATCAGAATCATCTCGGCAATGTCCTGCCTGCCATGCTCCGCAGCGATGTGGAGTGCCGTCTGCTGCCTCTGCAGAAGGAAGGCGAAAGGACTAAATTTCAGAGAAGGACATGCGTGAGGCTAGAAGGACAGGACAGAAACATACCAGGAGGAAGCGCTGTAAGAACGCTGTCAGCTCTGCCCTCCTTCACCCTCTATCTTTTTTTAAACTGAGGGCCAAACACCTACCTCAAATTGGAGTTGGGTTCCTTGGGCTGAGCAGAACTGGTCTGTCCCTGTCCCAGCACCAGCCCTAGGAAGCCTCCCTGATAACGTTTCAGCCTAAAGAAGGAACCTCTTCAGTTCCATATAGCTCCCTAGTATCACTCATAGGAATACATTACTTCCTGTTACTTAAACAATTTCTGTAGGCAGATAGTTTGGCCGAGGGAGGGAAGGACTCATGCCAGTTCTTTGTTCCTGGGACACAGGGCCGGGTTTATTTGTATTCACTGTAAACTGTACGCACCTTGGGACTGTTTAATGGAAACAACTAAACTCAAACACAAAATGTGGCAATTTTATGGTGTCATCAGGAGAGAACATCACTACAGGAATGAACATTAGCTGAAACATTACAAACAAGCCACACAAAGCCCCTCATTCACAAAATCACAATTTGGTGAGACAACCAGCTTCCTTCAGGCTTGCCTCCCATTCTGAGCCCCCAAACATTTTCCAGAATATCTTCTGGCCTGAAGTTTTCTCCCACCTTCTTCCAGTGGGAAGAAGAGAGCCTGACCATGCAATGTCACTGTGCACAAGTCCCAAGGACACGGCACAGCCCACGTGTTGAATGCCACCAAGGGATTACCTCACTGCAACATTCAGGATAATTTCACAGGTTTCATGTTTCCTAAGCTGCAGTTCCAGGTTTTCCCCATTTTAAAGCACTCCTCCTTAATCCTGTCCCCAAGGGGATCAAATCCCCCATGAAACTGGTTCACATTTCAAAGACAAAGAACAGGAGCTGCAGTCTTACGTTATCTGGAATGTCAAGGTCACACTCCACGTCGATGAAGAGCTTCACCACGGCCGGGAAGTTCTGCAGTACCGCAACATGCGTTGCTGATGCATTTTGCTGTGGAAAGAAGACCCTGCGCTTAGGAAGAGCTTAGCTCATAGCACCAAAAAGACCATGCTGTGCCCAGCATGTCTTATTCTAAAGACAGCTGCCAGCCTGAACTGGGGGTGGACTGGGGATACTGCCCCATAGGCACAGACCCCAGAGCAGTACTGGTCCTTGCAGAGTTGCTCTGTGCTCTTGAACAGCTCCAAAAACTAGCTTTGCCTTTTTGTAAGCGATGAGAGCGTTGAGCGGGACGTACATGATTAACAGCATCTGTGTGGATTCCTGCATCCACGAGGATCCTGGCTATCTCCTCATAGCCGTGCAGTGCTGCGTAATGAAGGCAGTTCATCTTCTTCTGAGAAGCATGTCAGAAGAGATGGGTATTAGACAGGGCTTCCTCTCAGAGGCTGCAGTTGTTACAGACTACCCACAGAGACCTCCCCTCTTCCCTCCTGTAAGAGCCCCATGCCCCTATACTGACAAATTCATAGTTCGTCTCCACAGCCAAACCGGTCCCAGGGAGCCTCACCCATCTCTTTGTACAAAGCCATGTGCACTTTCCTCTGGACTCCCTGCGCTATTTCTGAAGCGCTGGGCTCCACACAGCCTCGCCTGATAACAGGAGCCACCCCTGGGAGGCCACAGGTCTGGGCAAAAATCCACAACGTAGTGTCTGGAAATTGAATCACCTCCATGCAGCTCACCTGGGTTTGGGCATTGACATTGGCACCTGCTTCCAAGAGCAGCTTCAGACAGTCGCTGTGACCCCCCTCAGCAGCCAGGTGCAGAGCTGTAAGTCCTTCCTGGACGAGGCAAAAAAAGGAGACAAGCAGCACTTCTGTAGACAAGGCCAAGACAAAGCAGAGTAACGAGCAAGCCTCTACCCCATTTTCTGAATCCACGACATGTTAAAATACCAATTATGAGGGCCAGGGATCTCCAATGGATTGTTAGGAAAGTAAAGGATGCAATTATCTGCCATCGACATATCAGAGTACTGCTCTGTCCCTAAGCCGCTGGAAACAGCTGGCCCATGGGCCACAAGACAGACATCGTGTTCACCATCTTTTCTCCCTTCAGCCCACTAGCCATCAAAAAAGGATTTCACCTTGACAGTGAAGACAAACCATTTTCCTGGAGTAGCCCAGAGACAGCGACAGGCAGAAGTGGAAACCCGTGGCTCTCAACCACTGGTTCTCCCTTCTGAGGGCTGCAGCTCATTTCTTTACGACAAAACAGAAACAAGCAGAATTCCTATGTGATTTAATCTGTGTTTTTATTGCTCTTTGCACAAAGGGCAGCTCATCGAGGCGAAGACAAATGCTACCAGTTACCATAGAAGGTGGTTTCCCCTTTCTTTCAGATCTTAATCACAATCAAACACACTTTTCAAAGACAGTAACCAAATTAAGACTAAAAAAAATTGCTGATAAACTTAATTGGGAGTGTGCCCTGGAATAAATAACAGCGTTACTAAGCCAATATTTGCTAACTAAACCATTAACTGTGTTCCAGCCACATAATTTTTCAAAGCAGGTCTGTCAAAGAGAGATCTCAAACAGAAGGTCCATACGTTCAGTGACTAAGTCAATACCATAAAGCATAGTGAAGTTTAGTTTAAAACACACTCAATAACCATTTCAGCACTTGAATGTACAAAGGTCAGGGAGAAAAAGGGAGATTAAATGGAGTGATAAGGCAGGTCAGCAGAGACAGCAGGAAGGAAAGGCAACACTTTAGAATTGTATATTGGTCCAAGAAGGATGTTGCCTTTCACTGATATGCTGCGTGAACTACACTTACACACGTACGCTTTAGATAAAACCAGCTATCTTCTAGACCTCTCCTGTCAATACTGACTATTCAGCCTGATGACTGTGGCAGGAGAGTATTTCCAGAGGGGGAAATAGTGAAACTCATGCGGTTTTTATATCATTTGAAAGTACTTACTAAGTTCTTTTCATCAAGGTCCACTCCAACATCTATAATCTTCTGCAGCACAGAGAGGTGTCCATTTTTAGCAGCTAAATGCAATGCTGTATTTTCTTCCTGAAAGTAAACATCACTTCATACACATATGTATCACAGGACTGAGGGTCTGTGCATCACAACTTTGCACAGAGTATATCCCACTTGACTGAAAGGACGTTGTAACCAGCAGCACGTCTGAAACAGTCTTCTAACAGGTGCAGCATGGAGGGAAGAAACCCAGCTACCTTAAACTGGAGCATGGTCCACCAGCCTCGCTGTGTATCCTGTCTGAAAAGTCCTGGAGAGAAATCTGACACGCACTGAGGTGCAAATGGCTTGCAAGTGGATTGGAAAGAAAAGCCCTGACATACTATAATCATAGTTACAACTGCTGACAACTTGCCTGCATGAGCCTCATTCGGTAACCTGCTCCCTGACTTTCACATCCCCTAATCCTTGGACTTCACCTCCCTTGTGCGTGGTCTTATGCCCATACCTTGTCTTTGGCACTGCAAGAACAGCCCAGTCGAATTAGGAACTCCACCACCTCCAGCCGCCCATGCTCTGCAGCCAGGTGAAACGCTGTCCTGTCCATCTTTGAAAGGAAATAGAAAGAAATACAGTCCAAGAAAGGCTCAGAAAGCACAAGGTTAGATCATCTGCTGCAAGCAACATGATAGTGCCTTGGGCAATGACCCAGTCCACAGCAGGGAAAAGTACTGCACTTGAAAAATAGTTATCTTTTGTTCTGCTGTTAACTTTCATTTTGCTTTACATTTAGGATGACCCTAACAAAACAAGGTGAACAGAACCATCCACTGGGGCTAACAACTCCAAGCACTTTGGTCTCACCAAACACTGGAGATCTTTTCAATGTTTATTTCACGTAAATAGAGGATAATAAATAGTTTACTAAAAGCAACTAAGGATAAAAAAATGGAATTAATATCTGAGACCCCAGTTAGCGAGTGAGTCAGAACTCCTTTTGGGCAAAGGGGAAAGGCAGTTCTCTTGTTGCCTCATTTAACTCCCAAGCATCAGAGTGGGGATCCCTCTGGCAACCATGAAGGCCAGGGAGAGGAAAAGGGTGTGCGCCAGCTCCTGTGTGCTCCTACAGAACAGATCAGTTAATGGTGGAACATGCTGGGAGAGGGTTATTCTTGGTTATTGCTTACCCACAATACACCCTGGAGCATGGGCTGCACAAGAGAAGGACACTGAAATTTCTGAATTCATTCTGCAAAAGGCTACATCGGAAGCCTTGGCTGCAGAAGCTTCATCAGAGCCACAATCCTCATCACCCCTAAGTCCTCCTCCACAGGAGGGCCACAGCCTGTGTGCGACACTCTTGATTCTCCAGGAGCAGCATCTGACTCTGAGTCTCTTCCCAAGACCAAGGGCAACATTTCTGCTAAGAGCAGCAGAGCAAGATGAAACCTCCTGAAACAAAGCAGTGAAGAGCCTTCCTACCTTGTCTGTCTTATCCACACACATGTCCTCCAGGTCCTCCATGATGAACTCTATCACTCGGATGTGTCCCCTCTGAGCCGCACAGTGGAGCAGGTTCCTGCCATTCTGAAGAGGAGATAAAGGACCATTCATTTAACAAGTCCAAGATTGCAGGACAGACTCTTTTAACAACCTGTTTCCATTAGCAAAAACCCATCCCATGCCTCCCTGCACCTCTAGGGCTAAACCAGCTGGTGCTACAGTGTCCTGGTTTGAGCCTTAAACCATGACATGCACAGAGCAAGTTATGACTGAAGTATTAATGTTCCTTTTCCCAACCAAGGTCTATTTAAAAATACATGGACTGCTGATTCACTAAACCCATTTGCCATTTCTGTAACACCTTCCACTTCAGCACTGCACAAACGTGAGCTGAGAAAGCCGTGTAGATCTCTGTAGCTACAATTCTTACACCTGCTTTAGGAACAACGCAGAAGTGCAGATGGCTGTCCCCACAGCAGATGCTGTCACACACGATTGCCTGAGCTCACAGGTAAGCCTCTCTCTCTCCCCACCATCACTGTCTGAGCCACACGATGGACCCACGTAGGGAGACTCTCTCACCCTATTGACACAGTTAATCTTGGCCCCAGCATTGACGAGGGTCTGCAGGACGCGGAGGTGGCCAAACCAGGCAGAGAGGAGAAGCGCATTCATTCCAAACTGGGTGGAAGAAAAGAGAGATACAGCTAAACTGCAGCCACCACCATCCCCACCCTGGGGATCTACCCTGTCCCTCTACCTTCATGGAGTTTCTTAAATATTTTTGTTTCTCTCCAGGCTTTTTTTTGCCCCACTTTCTCCAATTACTATTATTCCTGCCACAGATGGGTGCAGTAGAGCAGAGACCTGCGTCTTGACTGCCACTCGCTAATCAATGCTGCATATTAGCCTGGTTGTTATGGGGGAGAGAGAACTTTCTGGCTGTCACTGTCTCTCACAAGCCCAAACACCACCACCAGAAGAAGCCAAGCATCCCCATGCTGTACAGAAAACCTCAAAGATTCTACCAGTCTACTTCCCAGTCACTGTGCGTGCAAGGAAAAGGCCAAAAGACAGAGCGCAGACACATTTGAAAACAAGGCTTGCTCCAGAAAGGCACTGCATCTGCCTCAGCAGGGAGGCCACAGCTTCCCAAGCACTGTAATGCCTTGTGCCACCCACCCAGGGCTAAGGTGAAGTCTGTAACTGCCCCCCCAGCACCCAGTCCCCAGCGCTCCCCCAACACAGAACACATTTGCAGGACATGCAAGGGAGATTCGCCTTCGTACACTGTCTTCGTCATCCAGTGGGACGTCGTGATCCAGGAGCAGTCGCACAGCATCCACGTTCCCGGCTCCTGAGGCCCAGTGCAGGGCAGTCCGGTCTGTCTGGAAGGGAAGGAAGGACAGAAGGAAACCTGAGTTATGCTCAGTGCATGTGCATGCACCAGTCTTCCGGGAGGCCAAACTCCCCTTTGCCATCTGTGGCTCCAGAATTCCCTGCACTGTGCAGGGTTTTCTTTGGACATAGCCCCCTGTCTCTTTGCTCTCTTGTCAGGCAGGTAGTGACCTCTGCTAGTCATCTTCTACTCAGAAACTGCAGTCCTGGACTATAACAACACTGCAGTCCTGGACTATAACAACAGCACAGCAATGAGAAACATCGCTGACCACAGATGGACAGATTCAAACAGTAGGGATAGGTGTAATCCCATATTTCCAGGAACCTACTGGCCAACACGGGGAGACCTGCACCAGGAACTGAGTTAGTCCCACAGCTTTGGTGTAGAGAGACAGCAAAATCAAAGCCTTTCATTGCAGCCGTGTGTATCTGGCACATGGGTTCCAAAGGGAACCATAAATTATCACCCTCCCTCAGTGTCTGCAACTTTCCAGTCTGGCCAGGATGACAGTGCTGTGGGTTTCAGGGTGTTGTGAAACTGCTCAGTTGCCACAGGCCATATTTAGCACCGGGCAGTGTATTTTAAAGCTTTGACCAACTGAGCAGCTAACAAGAAGAGTAGCGTTAAGAAGCTGCAGTTCTGAAACACATCCTCAGCACTTCCTGCAGCTTAGAGGTGGAAAAACCCAGGACTTACGTTGTTTTTGGCTTTGATGTCAACCCCTCTCCTGATGAGCTCCTCCATCCTGGCCGTGTCATTAAGCTTCGCCGCATCGTGGAACTCCTTCTCTGAATGAAGCACTGCAGCAGAGACAGGAGCGGGCACTAAAACAGTGCTGGCAAGGAGCACGGAGCAGCATGCCCCAACAAACCTCCCCTCCATCTCACCGTCCACAGTGGCTTTAAGGAAGGATGACCACAGAAAGATTCTTCCAGCAAGAATCCCAGCCCTACAGATGCTGGCAGGTTTGCTGGATTTGTTCTCTCCCACTATCTCCTCTTCCCTGAGTACCCCCGTGCCACACCAGCATTCTTCCAGTCCAACCAGCTTCTCCTCTAATTCAGTGTCTTTCTCTGCATGGGCTTGCTCCAGCTGCAAAACCTTTTTTGGTCCATTAGGTCCATGTCCTCTGGGCATCCCCTGAGGCCCAGAGCCAGCATGAAGGCTCAGGCGGCAGGTGACACCGACCCTTTCCTCCATCCCTCCACTTACTGCTCTACAAGGAGGCTTTTACACGTGGTCTTGCTGTGCCCCTCCAGGCAACCTGAACCAGCCAAGCAGCACAAAACTGCTAGCCTGGCCTGTGATGGTGTTGCAGCTCTTAACAGACCGTGGCAGCTCTGGTCGTAATTTACCACAACTGGCACTATTTGTCCTGCACAGTTAGGCACAATTTAATGGTGTTTACTCTCCATTCTGGGCCTTGCCCCAGCAATCTTCTCCTTGATAGAACAAACCTTCCTGCCAAGGAATGAGAGCAAGGCTGTGACTCCAGGATTTTGGCAAGGCTGGTGTCAGTCGGTTGGACTCAAGTCTCTGCCCTAGCGCTTTTGGGGAATTTGTTCGAGAGGTGCTTGAGACTGACCCTCGGCCTGTCACAGCCCGCTGGAGAGCTGTCTCAGATGCTCTGCTCTCTTCTACGTTTCTGCAGATCTCGGGCTGCATTTTGAGGGTAGCAGGGGCTCAATGTAACTTCAGTTTGTACAAACGTATCAACTAGACACTAACCACACGCCATATAAGAGGCATCAAAACATATTACTGTTGCCGTTCCACCACACCGAGGAGATAAGAGACTTGTGTCTGAACAGCACTACCCCATTTCTCTCTGGAGGGCACAGAAGAAAGGCAGCCCTTCTGTGGACTCAGGGCAGCAGAGGTATAACCTCATCTTTCAATTTCTGTTCCTCTTCCCTTCAAACAAAAACCTTTAGCTCAAGAAAAACACAAGTAACACAAATCTTAAGACCAGGCAGGGTCATTCAAGAGTGTTGGACCTGCTGCTTCACTGAAGGCAGCAGGATTTGGACACTGATTTCTGCAGGAACAGGATTTTCTGTACTGTATATTGAGACTCTCTTCTCATCTGGTCAGGTGTGTTAACGGGACTGCATTTCCACACCGCACAGACCCTTCATCTGAGAAGAAATATCAGGAGAACGTCGGAAAAAATCTGTGGAGTTTGTTAATTATTAACACCAATGGCTACACACATACTACCTCCTTGCAAATCCTTATCTCCGTTCAGTGGAGTAAAACCTACGTTTCAGTTAAACAAATGTTGCTGCCCCTGCTCTCCAGGTGACAGACACGTGTCCTTACATTTTATGATCGCACAAAGCATCATTGTCAAGAGATGCCGTACTGCCCCTTGACTTATTTAATTCTTTCCTCTACCTGTGAAGATGCTGTAACAAACCTTGCATTGCTGAGGCTGTAGAAGCCGCAATTGATTTATTTTCAGGAACACATGGGAAACCATTTGACGGTCTGCATTTCCTACTTAGCGTCCACTTTGGCGAAGCTAGCCCGGTAAATCTAAACGCACCCTCTTCACAGCGTGCACCTGTCCAACAGCAGCATTTCAGTAGGTATTCAGCAGTTTTTCCTTCTCTTTTGAGCTCAGGTTCCAGGGTATTTTATACCTGATGCTACTGAATATGAATTCCATTAGCCCAAACTGCGTGGAAAGCAATTTAAGTGATTTACCCTCAGTGCAATGCACCAACTCACAGGCAGTTTATTATGCAAGAGATTTTTAAAAAAGCAGCAAAGGAGATGAAAGGCACGCAAGGAAATGCGCTAGAACTGTTCGCTGGGCTCTACCTGAGGCTGCAGGGCACAAAGACAACCGAGCACGGCCGGGGACTGGTTGATAAAGGGGGTGAAAGCGCCGAAGTGGGGGGTACTGGCGTTATTTGCAGCATCTTGAGCGGTAAAGGATGCTTCGCGGCCAAAGCGGCCTCAATCCCCGCGTAGGTTTATACACCTACTTCGTTTCCGCGTGGATTTTTATACGTCTTGCTAACCTTTACAGCATCCCGGCCTTGCCTCGGAGCCCCCTCCCCGGGCCCGCGGGGACCCGGCGCCGCGCCCGCCCTTTCCCGCCACACAAATCCCCCCTCGCGGCGCAGCGCCTCCCGCCGCGCTGGGGCAGCCGCCGCCTCGCCGCCACTCACGGGTATCGCCCTCCGACGCCAGCTCGTCCCCCATGCCGCGGCCCGCCGGGCCCGCCGCCACCGCCACCGCCGCCTCAGGGCGGGCTGAGAGGGGCGGCCCCGCTTAAATATTTTTGTTTCTCTCCAGGCTTTTTTTTNCCTCGCCGCCACTCACGGGTATCGCCCTCCGACGCCAGCTCGTCCCCCATGCCGCGGCCCGCCGGGCCCGCCGCCACCGCCACCGCCGCCTCAGGGCGGGCTGAGAGGGGCGGCCCCGCCGCTTCACGGGCGGGCTGACGGCCAACGCCCCGCCGCCTCAGGGGCGGGCTGACGATCGCCGGCCAGCCGCCGCAGAGCGCCTCTTTAACTCTTATTTAAAGGAAAATAACATAAAATAAATCCTCTTTCCGACAAACACAGTGTTTGCGGGCCGTTTTGGGATGACTTGAAGGGGAAAACCCAGCTACCGCCATTTCGGTCAGGGGGCAGCACGGCTGGTACCTCGGCTTTACCTCAGCGTGGCTCAGCTCAGCACTGCTGCTTTGGGGCTGTGGGTGGTTTAATTCTGTTTCCAAACCGATTTGGAAGGAGCCTTTCTATTCTGCGAGAAATATGGGGTGGGTTGTTGGGTCTTTCTTCCCGAAAGCAGAGTTCAGGGTTTGGCATTTCCTGGGGATGAGGTGTCTCATTCACCACGCGGCCCAGGCACCGCAGTGGTTGCAGGTGGGGGTTAAAAGCATCCTTCACCCAGAGTTTTAGCTAATTCTCCTATTTCAGCATCTGGGTCTGGGTTTGTCTTTTATTGTCTTTTCCATTTTGATAGTATGAGGAGGAAGGAACCAGGCAGTGGCTGGGCTGATGTTGGGGGGAGAATCAGATATGTTTCAGGGAGGTCTGAGGTAGGCAGGAAAAAAAAAGGTCTGAAACAGCCAAAAAAATTACAAAACTGGGGGCATGGTCCTGTCAGCTTTGTCCATCTGGAGGCTGGAGAGACGCTGCTGGCTTTTCATGAAGGACCAGGTACTGAGTGACTCTCCTGGCAGCAAATCTTTCCTGGAGCTACGTGGCGGCCACTCTTTCTGTCAGAGCCATTTCAGTTCAGCCTGTGCAAGGTCTGTGGTGTGGGTCTGGCCCCACGGCTTTCTCCCCGTGTCTAATTTGTCAGGATAAGTGTGGCACGCAAGTGTTCCAAACTCCTTGCATTTTCTCGCCTTTCCTGTGTTTGCTTGCATTTAGTCTTGCCAAGGATATGCAGTGATGTGTTGAGTGACACCTTGGTGTGATTGAGCCTACGAATGCAGAGGAAGGTGGTGCGAGGAGAAAGGAATAACCTGTTCTGCAAACCCAGGATGGGCAGGACTGGGAGGCATTAAATCATGGTAGGCAGGACTTTGGTTTCTCCTCCATGCAGCTTCCCAGCGGCCAAGACAGCAAAGGGGAGTGGAGCGCAGGAAGGAGGATTTCTTTGCTGCTGGTCTCTGGTGACATCAGATTTGTGTTCGCTCCCTGCACCACGCTGGCCGACGGGCTTGGCCCTTGTCATGGGCCCCTCTCTCCCCCTCAGCAGGACTCCCTGGAGGAGTCTCCCCTGCCCTCCCGCCTCGCCATACGCGGGTTTTGTCTGCCAGCACACACTGGTCCCGGCGACCACATGAGGGTGCCAGTGCTGTTCACCTGTCACCGTTTCCTGCAGTGAGCAGTCCCCTCCAGGGCTCAGATGGGGCTGTTCCCTGGGCTCAGGGCAGTTTTGGGGAACACCTCTGTCCCGGGGCCCCTTGTGCGGGTCTGTGCTGCTCCTGCGAGAGAGTGCGGGGTGTGCGGGTGTGGTGGGAGATGCGGGGAGGCAGGCAGTGTCCCGCGGGGATGTGGAGATGCAGACCCTCTGCTACTTCAGAAACATCCTGCTGTGGGCACAGCTACACCAGAGCTATCTTCAGGGCAGGGAGCAGCAGGGCTGAGCCGGTGGTTTCCATCTCATGGAAGCCCAGTGGCGAGGGTCTCTGCAGCGGAGCGCGGTGCTGGTGCAGTTGTCCTGCTGTGGGGACCACGAGCAGGGCTTGGCCTGCCCGGCTGCGAAATGGGGAGGTGTACCCTAAGCTCTTGAGCGAACACAGATTGTGTGGGGGTCTGTGGCTAGCTGCTGGTCTCAGAGCTTTGGATTTGTGTTTTGTTTTCCGTTTATTCAAATTGAATTAAAAAAAAAAATCCCTCTCTGGTAGAAAAAGCAAACATAAGGTCTGTCTGGAGAAAGGGAAAGCCCTTTTGTACAACAGCTCAGCAGGTTGAGCATCCTCCCCGAGGAAGGGGGAAAGCTAGGTTTGATCCTTGCTTCTGCCAGAGGGGAGAAGCAAACCCTGATCTCCACAAGACCCCAGAGAGTACCGTAAGCAGCAGGCTGCAAGCATGTCTGGTGCACAGAGTTTTTCTTGCTCTTTCCTATTATTTTAAATAATTAATTATTTGATGGAGCAGGGAGTGGAGAAGGCAGGTGTCCCGTCTCCCTGGAGAGCAGTCTGTTCACCCGGCGAGAGAGTCATGCTCTCTCTTGATGAATATTTAAGTGTCTTCAGACAAAGTGGCATGGCGCCAGCAGGAATGACTGAGAAGGGCTGAGCCCTTCCCACTGGGTACCCTAGTGCCTGGGGGCTGGGGAAACAGCCCTGAATAGGGCAGAGAATAATCCCGTCTTGTACACAGTGCATCCCAGCCTTGGGTGGAACCTCTGGCTCTTGCTAGTCTTTTGTTACGCTGTAAGAGATCCTTGGATGGAAAGCTGTCTGGATTTAACGTGCCACTGGTAATATCATTGTCTGCACCTCTTCCAGAGCTTGAATCAGCCAGGACTAATCACCTACAGCTCCTCTGCTGCTTAATGCTGACCTCGGAAGAGAAGTGGCGCAGATGCACTGAATGTTCGCATCTGTTTGTGGGCTTGGGTGTTTCCAGCAGGCAGAAAAAAGCAGTGTAGGCAGTTCCTTCTGTCCTTACTAAATAGGTATGTGTTCACGGGTGGAAGGGGTGAAGGCTTTCTGCTGGTACTAAGTACAGAATGCTGCAAGGATTTATTAACGATGCCGAACACTTACCTAGTGATCCATTTATTAGCTGACAGACCTAAAAGAGCCTTTGGATTTTTCCATTAATGTTGTAGCATAATGAATGACAGGGGGAGGTGGTAACTTGAGCTCTTTTTGCAATATATTCCAGATATTGACCTCATCTTCAGAAAGGCGTTAAAGTCTTCGACCTTATTTCACTTGAATAATTTTAGCTAAGCCGGCTATGTGCTCTTTCTCACTTAGAAGCGAAGCTCTCTGACATAGCATTTTGTGATCTTACCTCGTGTGCACAACTTTTATGTGTGTGTTTAGGATAATCATAATTTTCAATCTCCATTCAAAAATCATAAGNTTGACCTCATCTTCAGAAAGGTGTTAAAGTCTTCGACCTTATTTCACTTGAATAATTTTAGCTAAGCCGGCTATGTGCTCTTTCTCACTTAGAAGCGAAGCTCTCTGACATAGCATTTTGTGATCTTACCTCGTGTGCACAACTTTTATGTGTGTGTTTAGGATAATCATAATTTTCAATCTCCATTCAAAAATCATGAGTCAGGCTGCTTAAATCCATGCCATTTTTAAATGTGCCTGTTTGCTCTCTGGGTTAGTTGTACACACTGTGATTTTGAAGTCAGTCAGATTTGTAGCTAACCATGTAATACAGCCCACAAACCAGCAGGTGTTTATGCAGAAACAGTTGCTTACCTAAAGCAAATTGCACTTTTAATTTCTAATTCGCCCTTTGGAAGCAAAACTGGAAGGTGACTCCTGCCTGCAGCTCCCTGCAGCCCAGGAAGCCAAGCCGCTGCTTCCCTGGAGCTGCCAGCAGTGGGGGAGCCTGGCTGGGGGGTCAGCCTCCAGCCCTGGAGGGCTGTCTTTTCTGGCATATGCCACCACAGTCAGGAAACTGAATATTGCATGGGAGAGGGGATGACCAAGTTCGTCTTTCAGCGCTGTTGGACGGGTTTTACATGACTGGGTGTCAAGTGGTGCAATGTGCTGAGATAGCAACCCTGGACTCTGCGTGGCAGTACCTAAACCAGATTCCTTGGGTGCTGTGGTACATGGCTGCCATTGATGCTGCGGGGAATTGTGTATTTGTGCTGCTGTATGTCCCTTTTGTGGGTATGAAAGGGACAAACCATCCCGGTTCTGTGTCCTGATTTGCAAACTGTGCTTTCAGATATGTACCATTGGAACAGAATACACGCTGGAGTTCTAGCTAAACAGCTTCGTGTGTGGCTCCATCTTATTTATTTTTTTGTCTGGGCTAGGCTTTGAGTTGTCCTGTAGACTAGGTTATTTTTGGTGCCTTCTTTGATAACTCTGTTGCTGTGATGTGTCACGGAGCCAAAACTCCTCTGGGAACATCCCAGCAATGCATACAAACATCAGCCCTGTAGCTTCTAACAGTCAGCATACGAAGATTTCAGAAACCCTGGACACCTAACTGGGCTCCAGAAACCCACTCTGGAAGCCTGAGAAGGGATCCAGCACTTTCCTCAAAGACTGTATTCATCTCCTTGCAATGCTTCCACAGAGGAACACCTTGTTAGAGGGACCTGTGGAGCTTGGAATCTTTGCCAGTAATAATTCAGGCCCAATTCTGAAGTCAAATATTTAGTTAAACAGAGACTGTCTGATGACTGGATTAAACACAGACAGTATCTGAGCGAGCTTGACACTTCAGGGTTTTGTCAGTGTCCATTTCACGAGCCTATTAATTCCATTTTTCCTGTCTTCCTAGGCTCTGCTCATCCTGTGTAGTGTTTCAGACAACGTCGAATGAGGTCTTTCGGCAGAGCTGTCGCTCCTAGCTCAGGAAGCAGCCCGTATGTTCTCTGTCTATGTTAGGAATAATCCGCTATTAGGGGATTGGGACGAAATAACACACTAGAGAACTCAAAGGTTTTGTTTGTTTGTTTGTTTTTAAGGAAAAGTCTCAAGGAATCCAGGAGATGCCTGAGGGTGGGTGAGTGAGCCTTGTCCGGCAAAGATACTGCTGCATGGGGTTGGCACAGATAGTTCAAGCTAACAGCAGCTCGAAGTTTCAACTGGTGATTTTGTACTTCCTTCTTCTGTCACTCTCACTTCCCAAAGCCGATAGGCCTTTAAATCCCTTGAAAAGATAAATGGGCTTAAGCTTCTATGCAGCTTTGAAAGTGAAGCTTTGTTGCCGACTGGGCTTAAACCACGGCAAGCTTACACTCAATTAGCACTGTGGCCAAGGTTGTTCCTGATGATCAGGTCACTCCTGTTGATCCCTGACTTTCACATTGAGCTGACTGACATGAGTTCTCTACCTCTTCCAACTCAGCGTGTTCCCCTTCGAGCTGTGGAGAACTGGGCCAACATCTATCCTGCAGGAATACATGAGAAGCAAAAAAATACCTGCCGGGTGTCACTTGTACCTGAGTGATAGCTTAGAAAAATACTGTATGGGGGGGAAACTTGTTATATCTGCGGTGCTTTGCTGAAGGAGGTGTATATAAGCCCACTGTGTTCACGCTCTCTTAAAGCGTGAGTCCTGGGTTTGACCAGGAACTGGGAGATTACTGGTGTGACAACCTCTGACAGTGATGATCAGGTCACAGTGGTCATCCTGGCCTTGCTTTGAACGGTATGCCTTACTGGAAGAGTGGAGGCTGGTCTTTCAAAGCCAGGAATATAAGACTAGTGTGCTCTTAAAACATCTACTATGTGAACGAAAGCAAGCGTAGCAGGGAAGGATCTAAAGAGCAGAAAATCTTCTTTCTTGAATTTGAGAAGAGAAATGATGTGGTGGAGCTGGGGTCCTGACCCTCCCTGCTTCAAATGCGATGGTTAGCTGAGCAAGTGTTCGGTTATGGGAGGTCGGAATGGCCGTGGCGTACAAACCAAGCAATAATCGGACACTGAATCCTAATCCTATTGCTGACATGCCTGCAGGCAATGCTTTTGTTCTCTATTTCCCGCATGTGTAAAAAGAGGGAGGGTCCTCTGCTTCCTGGGCCTCTGAGGGCTGTCTAGCTCCTAAAGACAACCTCTTCCCTGCCTTTTTTCAGGAAAAAAGTGCAGCTGAAATGCAGCATTTTATAACCATAAACCTGAAGTGCTGAAACCTACTGCCAGAGGCACAGCCCTGAGCTGCTCTTATGTCATGCTGCAGGACTCAATGCAAAATTTGAAGTGAAACAAAAAATCTTGTGTTTGAGCATTTAATAAAAGCAAAGTGGAAGCAAAGGGTTGCTAAGCTCTGATGCTGTCACTCCCTTCTTTGACCCCACGGTAAACCACGGAGTGCAACAGGAGCAGGGAAGCACACTGTTAGGAGGCAGCAGTGCAGCTTTTGGAAGCATTTCATTTCTCTCTCTCAGCAATGTTCTTCCAGAGCCTGAAACATCTGTCCCTGCCTCCAGCCACATGCAAGCGCACCAAAAAGAGTTTTGTTCCAAGCCTAATGAGTAATTTCATGGTCTTGGAATTGGAGGCAGGGGGAGGGAGCTGGGACAGCAGTCGAGTCATGTGCTTTACAAGGAGCTCTGCTGATGTCAAATCGCAGCCTGATGACTTTTATTTTATTGCAGCCCACCGAGGTTCCCTTCAAAGTCTGCTGCTAGAGTTGCTGGTGATCAGTGCAGAAACAGCTCCTACATGAGCTGCTGTGTCCCAGCATCTTGGTCTCTTCAGGGTAGAACAAGCAACATGGAAAATAATTACATCAGTGGAGAGGAGGTGGGGGAGCTCAGCTGGGTGTCAGCCCCACTCTGTTCGTGGAGACAGCACGCGTGAATGCAGAAAGCGCTTTGCCTGTCCTGCTTTTGGCTTCAGTGCCATGTGCTCGCAGGAGGAGGGATGAGGGAACAAACAACCCTGGGCAGATGCATAATCACATTGCTCGAGTGTCTAGCAGATGATGCTGAGATGTGGTGATGCACACGGTCTGAGAACAGATATAGAAAGAGCTGATTCAATGGTAGCTGGTCTCAGCAGATGTTTAAAAAGCAAAAACCCCAGCTTTCTCTTTGAGAAGGCCAGGGTTATCTGTAGAGAGCGATAATCTGTACAGAGTACAGGAAACAGAAGGCAGATGTTGTCATATGTTTATCACGTGTTTCCACCACAGGATCTTCCTTTGGGACAGGCTTGCAGATCCCAGGCCCTGGAGCAGGACTTGTACAGCTCCTTGGACACACCATGCAGTGTTTATCTAGGGCAGAAGAATACACAGAGCTCTTCCTCCACCTGCCCAGGTTCTCCTGGCCTGGAGAGGAAGTTTATATACACTTGCTGTGACTCACCTATAGAGCCTGACTCATTTTCATGCTGTTACTCATAGAAAGGGAAAGCCAAATGGCAACCAGTCTGTGCCTGTAGACACCTGTAATTCTCCAGCTTTCTGCTGTTCACCTCTGGATGAGTTTCTGTTTATCGGCACTAACGCATTTATCCTGCTGAAGCTTTTAATACTTCTCTCTATGGAGAAAGACTGATTAGTAAGTAAAGTTTTCTACCCCTAAAGCTAAAAGGAAGTGTGCTGAATCTCCAGGGCTGCTTGTGGAGTTCCCGAAATGGGACTATTTCAAGCAGACACATCAGCAAAGGGCTGGGACCAGATGGAGCAACCACCAGGCAGGGCTGGGGACAGCTGCAGAGTTACTGCAGCTCCTGAGCTGACCTCTGCGGTCTGGAGGGAGTTGCTGGTGGTCTGCCTCTTAAAGGTGCTCAGCGCTAGGAGATCCCGCTTGCAGCAATGATGGCTTGTTGGTGACCGGAAATCTGTCTCACTAGCTCTCTGGGCTTCTGCCCCATACCTTAACTCCCCATTGTAAAATAAGGGCTAGAGCTGCCTGGGATTCTGTAGGCTGCTAGTCCTTAGATGAGGGGGTGGTGTTTTACTTTGTGTAAGCCTTTGTGGCACTGCCAGCTCACTTGAGACTTAGCTGTTGCTCACTCATGCGTATTTTGTCCGGTCATCAGGGTGCAGAGAAACACTGGGTCCTGGTTCCTTCCCCTTGCAGCATGATGCATGCGTTACTCTGTCTTACAGACCACACGAGCCTGAGTCAGACTTGAAAACCTCACCCAAGATATGCACAGGGAGGCTTTAGCTGTGAGGTGGGAACTGGTGCCTGCCACTACAGCTGGGCCAAACCCAGCCTTTCCCATTTCAGCCTCATGCCATGTAAAAACCACAGTGCAGTGCTTCCTGAGCTGCACAGGAGAGCACAGTGCAAAGCTCCAGGTGGGTGGGCTGTCCAGAGGACAAGGACGGATCTCAGGCCTGGGGCAGGGGTTGTGTCAGAGTTAAGGCGGTTTCCTCTGGGTTACGGGAAGCTGAGCTTCAAGTCACTGGTCTAAGTCTTGCAGAGGGGAGCTTGGCCTCAAACCTGGCTCTCCCCTCACTGTCTGCTGCTGGGCAAGAGGCCACCCTAAGGTTCTGCTCTCTCATCATTTGTCTTGATCTCATCTAAAGAGCTTTGATAGGAATCGTTCCGTGGACTCTCAAATGAAAAGCTGGGGTTTCAGTTATTTTCTGGTGGAAAAATATTTAATTGGAAAAATTCCCGTGCGGCTTTGGTTTGCTTTCAGCTGGCATCCTGCCAGCCCCTCTCTGAAAATATTGCTGATTTTGTGTGCAAGCGCTTCTTGTGAAGCTGGGTTCTTTGGTTGCAATCCCTCACCTGAGTTTCTTCTTACCTCGAGCAGATGGTAGGAGTTGGCCTCTTGTTACGTGGCACTGAAGTGACCTGCTTGGGCTGCCTGTGTGTCCTGCTGCCCTTCAAGGGAGAGCATGGCTGAGAGAGGACAGAGTTCATGTAGCATTTAAGGAGCAGCCACTGCCCTGCTGCTCCTAGCTGTCTGCTGTTAATACTTGCCACCACCCCCAGCGCTGGCAGCCGCGTTTGCAAAAAGCTCTGCGGGCAATGGAAGCAAGCTGGTTTCATCATGACAATGTAGTTATCCTTTTAAGGGAAAATTCCCTCCGGGAGCCAACCTTCAATTACCTCCTGCTCCAGTGCCTTCTTGTTGGAGATGACTTGTAACACAGCTGAGTTACACCCACAGTAACTCGGTCGAGCACCTAGCCGCTCCCCCCAAAAATAATTAAACCCTGATGGCCTCTGTTGTGTGCTAGTGATTGCTGCACCTGGAAATTGGGGTCAAAACCCACTGGCTGCCTCCCCTCATCAGTGCATTTGTGCAGAACCAAGCTGTGGACATTACATCTTCAAACCGAGATGCTATTCCCATGGTATTAATGGGGTCTTCCTTAAAGAAGTCCATTGCAAGATTCAGGAGCTCTGGGTAGCGCAAGACTGGTGATAATCAGCCAACCGAAGTGTCTGCTAAATGCCAGGAAACTGGGGTAGGCAGTGGCTGCATTTCAATTTGCTGTTATTCACTGTGGTGAATAAGAGGGGTCTTCCAAGGGTCCCAATTTGAAGGCCGAAAAATTCCTTCTATTCTGCTGACATGTCTCATAGTCCACGGGGGCGATGTCTAACTGGGCCGGGGCTGCTGCGGAGGTTGCCCTCTGCCTCTGTCGCAATGAGCAGAGCAGGAGCGTGCAGAGCCGTGGAGAACAGCCTGTGCTCTTTCTATTCTATAGGAATGGTGGCTTTGGCTGCAAGCCTCCGAATTTACATCTCTTGTGTTTAGCACTGAAAATACTTTCATTCCAAACAAGTTGCTTACCAGGACATGACACTCTTGAATGGAAACTTGTCGCAGGGATGAGACCAGACTCCTTAAAGAAGTTTGAGGGACTGCTTCTTTTGACATCTGTAAGTTTACTGTGATTGTCTGAGAAAATGGCATTTTCTCTGTGGGCAATAACAGACACAATTAAAAAAAACCCCAAACCTTGTAACCTGTGCAGCTACTGTTGTCTAGAGCCAAAACCAAAGGACCACAGCCTGTGGTGTGACTGCATCATCTGAGGATGAAATGATGCTTCTTGGAGGAAACAGTCACAGAGGAGTCAAGCTGGATCCCCGTGCCCCATTTTGAGGACTGAAATGCACAGGAATCCTACTCTGGCTGTCTAGAGCCGGACTGAAAAAGCTTTCCCGTCTTCTCAGGCTTCCCAAGGGTTTGAATTCTCTTCCCCTATCTAGAGCAAGGAAAAAAAAGAAACATTTTTGAAAACTTCTGTAAGTAGACAGGAAGCAATCACATGAGCTCCATCAAAATATGTAATTTCATACTTCTAAAAAACTTTAAGGGTAAATTACCTAAAAAATTGTAAATTAACTTTGAAATTATGTTTTCATGCTGCAGAGCAAAACTGTCGCCTTTTGAAATGTCAAATTTTCAAAGCTTTTTTTGTACTTTTTTTTAAGCCAAGACACTTTTCCAAATCTGTAGTCCTCTGTTAACAGTTTTGGGTTGCTGTTTTGCCCTGAAAATGTTTTGCCGGCTAATTTCTCGCCAGCAATTCCCGTGAGGCCCCGATTCCACCCTTGGATGTGGGTGGTTTTAAACACGTCTGGATAGAAAGGCAGAAGTGTGGCTAAGCTGAGAGCAATCCTGTCGTTCGAATACATAACTATTGTTTGAACTGATGACCTTTCAGAGGTTCATTCGTACTTGGCAGTCGAAAACAAGTGGAATTTATTTGCCTGGGTTCAGGAAATTCAACCCATGCTGCTGAAAATTCAGCATTGCTCCAGAGAAAGAGCTGATCAGAGGCTTGGTCGCTTGGACTGGAAGGTTATCCACGTGCTGGGGACTGGCACCGGAGAACGTAGGTTTAAATCTATACCTCCTGTGATCTCCCATGTGACATCTGGTCATGTTTTTTTCTTTGAGCTTCATTTCCCCTTCACTGTTTCTTGCAAAGACATGTAATACATGAAGAACTGGGCAGCGCTTTGCTGTCATGGTGATGTGGTCTAAACAAACCCGGAGTATTTTGCCAGTATTTCAAAACCGACTTCTTGTTGCGAATGCGATAGCAGAAGAACTTGCAGTTTTGTTCGCATAGATCCTTGCCCAGTTAGTCATGCTGGCTTGCATGTCTATTGGACTTTTGGAGACCTTTGAGTGTTTTATCAATTTCAGTGATAAATATCCCAGTGCACGCTGGTGTGCTAGATAACTTTCATCTAAAACTGATTAGCATTTCTCCTTCAAGAAGCATTTCTTTCTGTGCAAGGTAGGTTTCTCCAGCAGGAAAAAATCATTTTCCTCCAAAACTGCTTGAGTTTTTTGGGGTGGGAGGGAAAAATACTAATATCATTAAAAAATTCACCAAGCATCTGAAACCCATTTGGAGACCAAGAGGGAATTAAATGTTTCATTAAGGCGTAAGGGAAAGCCAGTAACCAGCTTTCAAATATCCTCATTTCTGGATATGACCCTACTTCCCTGAGGGGAAGGAGAGTTTGGATCAGTTTGTGTTGCATGTATGTCACACCCCTACCCGTGAACGGGAGCTAGTGCTCCGCACTGCCTCCCCGCGTCTTGCCCTCTTCCTACCTCTTACCTCTTGTGAGTACACCCCCTTACAGTCTCTGCTCCAAATGGCTTTGGCTTTTCCCCCCGAACATCTCCAAAATACTTCAAGTTCTTATTTCTCCTTTAAATGAACAATATGGTAGATTTAACAGCTATCTGTAGTATTTGCACTTACGTCTTATCCACATATGGACTAGGAATAATACTTCTGTAACTGTCACGTCACCTAGAGAAAGCAGGATTTGGGGGTCCATTCCTATCCCTGCAAAGGGTTAGAGAAGTCATCAAAGGACAAATTCTCAGAACTGGATTTTTTTTTTTTGTTTGCTGTTTTTAGGAGCACTTCATCTAGTCATCTAATGTTCAGGTCATCTAATGTTTGCTGCAAAATGTCACTACCGCACCAATTAAAAATAAAAGTATCTGTCATCTGCTGCAGGAGAATGGGTTTGGAGCCCAGCTATTCAATGCTCCATGCCTTTGCCTTCATTCTGCAGGGTGAGAAGCTCCACTGCCTCTCCTGGATGCACCACATGGCAGAATTCATTCATGGCCACGAAACATCTTGAGGTCCTTGTATTGGAAGATGCTATAAAAAAACTCCCAAGAGTGTTGTAAGTAAAAAAAAAAAAAAAAAGAAGTAGTTCTAGCATGGGTTCCCAGCATTTTGATTCCATTCATTCATTTTGAGCAAATAATTTAAAAATTCGTTTCCTGAAAAATGCCTGCATTCCAAAGCATAAACTTATCCCCCATGGAGATGCAGAAACCGGCTCGTGAAGCCAACGGAGTAAGGAGGTTTTCTTGGCAGTGGCACAACTAAAACTTATGGATAGCTTCTATCAACGTAGCACCAAGCTTTCTAGGAATCGGTTGTTCTGGCAGAGAAGGGGTGTGAGATGGGAAAGTGGGGAGAGATGAGAAGTCTGGAACAGAAGAGGAGAAGAAAGCTGGGGAGAGCAGGCCAGGCTGCGGAGGTGTGAACAGGGTCTGCATGGGATTTCTAGAGCAGCACGTGTATCATCTCACAGCTCCTCAGTGAGAGGGAAAACAGGGTTAAATACCTGAATAGCCTCTGGGATTTATTAGCCACTGAGTCTGGTTGCTGAGGCTTCTGCCAGTGTCCTGCAGAAACCATATGGCTGGGAAGAACCTCAGGCAACAGGTTCAGCCACCCTTGTGTGCAGAAGAGGCCGAGATGTACACACCTTCCCTGCACGTCTACTCTTAAGAAATCCCAGTGATGGAGGACCCCCTGCGGATCCCATTCTAGAATACATTCACCCTGGGCCTGGAAGACTTTTCTAAGTAGAAGTCTTCCATCTTTTTTGCTGCAAATTAAGCCAACTGCGGTTTTTTTTCCCTTTACCCAGTGGATGTGAGAAGCTGTTGACAGCCATCCCTCCCATAACTTCTTACCAACAGGATTTTGCAATAGTACACGGAAGTTTTCTTTTTTTTCTCTAGGTGTGAGTACACGTACTTTACATATAATCTTTAACAAAGATGCACTAAGGTAGGGTTTCTTCACCATTTCCTCACACTTTCTGTTTTACAGCCTCTGAACTGACAACACGAGATGATAGCTCAGGCAGAGGGGACTGACGCTGCGCATCAGGAGGTGCAAGGACCAAGCCTCCCGCTGCTCTCTGAAGTGAAGCTGGTGAGACTGGGACTGTGATATTCCGGAGGGGATAGAAAATACATGGCTTAAAGTACCTCGCATTGACCTCAGAGAGCAAGATTGCTGCTGAGAATGAAATCGTTAATGCTTTGTAACATCACGTCGGTGGTTGTCACAGGAATATTGTGGGTTGCTTAGCTGTGAGGTAAAGTGCTAGAAGAACACGGTGACTCAGTTTCCTGGAATAAATTAAGCACTGGCTTTCTGAAGTATGTGAACTTGCAAAGCATAAAAAACCAGGGATCTCCATTCTGTAAACATGGTGGATGTCTTCTGTGACTGCGAATTTTCTCTTAAGCTGGAAAGGGGAAATCTTGGAGAGCTTCACTGTTGATGACTCACATTTAAGATAAAACAGACATTTTTTTAATAGCAAGAATAATTAGTCATCAGAGTAAACTAGCCAATGCTGTAGTAAATCCTTTGGCACCCTGGGACTGGAAGAGCTCTTTCTGCTCTTTCTCAGTTGCAAATTACTGAGTTCTGTGTGATCACTGGATGGAACCTAGGCCCTGCATTTTCTAATTCAGATTACACGATAACACAGTCTCTTTGAACCAGTAATCCATGACTATCTGTTGGATTAAAAACAGTCAGGCAGATATTTCATATGCCAATACTATGAATGTTTGCATTTATGCATTTTTTAATCATGTTTCACATAGTGCTAGACACTTTCCTTCCTTACCAACATCAATTTAAGGCCAAAATGGGGTATGTTGTCTGTTTTCTTAGTGTGAGAGGAAGAGATTGCCTTTCTCTGCAGTATATCTGTAGAAATCAACGCTGTGTCTTGGAGATTCCTGTAAGCAACAGCCCCCTTCCCAGCACGGGGTTAGAGGGTTTGCTAAGCACATTTTTTTACCCAAACGAAGCCAGGCTTGTGCAATAGGATGGCACGTATATTTGCACTCTTTTCCCTGCTTCCTTGTAACTTTTGAACCCACCAACCAGTTATACTCACAGAAGGGAAGCAGTCACTATGATACCAGCTGCTTCTCCTCCCGTAGCTTACTGGCATCTGGGCAAAAGAACGAGGTTTTGATGTTGCTCACCACCAAGGGGACAGCTTCTGAGTGAGCTCAACATTTTGTCGACACCAGAGAATCCATGTGAGGATGTTAAAAGCAGCCCAGGCAGCACTGCTGGAGACTGCACTTGGTGAGGTGCCAGTGAGGAGCGGGGATGCTTCCCGCTGCTTTCCAGAAGGAGCAGGAGCAGATTCTGGCCTTGGCTGTACTTTGGCTGTACTGCCCAGGACAGCCAAGCTGGCAGGCAAGGATGACTGCACAGCTCCAGCTCTGTGCCAGCAGCAGCCCCCACTGCATCTCCTTCCTCCAGGCTTGTGGTTAGCACAGCATCAAGCTCACCCCAGCCTGACCACAGCGTGTGCAACGTGCCCTCCTCCAGAGCAAAGCCTCTATGTGCCAGTCCTGGTGGCTCCTCTTTGCTCCTATTTAGGACAAATGGCTCTTAAACAGCTGATATTTAAAAGGGGGTTTTATTGCCAAATCTCAGAGCTCTTTACAAGCAGGAGACAAAAGTGCTGCCTTTGCACGGGCTGCAGCAGCTGCTTTTCAGATAGTCATCCACATTTACTTGCCTGCAAACTCACTTCCTTCCTGTCACAGACATGTAACCTGGTGGCACAGCCCAAAACGCACACTTGCATCCCAGCACTCTGTGCCCAAAGGGTTTTCAGGCACAAAAAACCCCAGCCTTAGTGCAGACAAAAATTAGGTGTAAGTTTAAAGAAAGATTTTTTTAAAAGTGCATGGTGGCAGGATGTACACTGCAGATGGGAGTTGCTGTATAAGGTCAGAGCAAACCAGGAGCCTGTCTCCGACTCTGCCCAGCACTGCCATTTTCAGAGGAGCATGTAAAAACACCGCAGAAGGCTGTTGCAGGAGAACCCACGCACCAGCCCTAGGCAGGGCCTGGCTCACGACCAGAATGAGAAGAACAAGTGGGAAAACTGCGTTTTTTTCTTGCCAAGTCCAGGTGAATCAGGCTTATGGCCAGGCTAGACATTTTAGGATGAAACTGCTAACCCTATTAGAAAAACTAGTTAAAAACAAAGAGTCTTTAACATTGAGTTTTCAGCGGCAGAGTTACTGGGTGCTATGAAGATTCCACTTAAGTTATACCTATTTACAAGACATAATACAAATATAGTAAGTTCTGTTAGTACAGCAAATACCGGAACTAGCTGTAGCTTGTAAAATGATTTAACTTGCTCATTTCTTAACAGATACAGGTTTTTTTTGTTCTGTTAAGATTCCTACTGATGGGTATTCAGTAAACTGTCAGACATTTATTCATTAGAATATTCAGTATAATATAAAAATATACAGTAAATATAAGCACATCCTGTAGGTTTGGCTGTAACAGATAGGGACGTCTGGGTATTTCCATCAGCGCTTTGCCAGATGGGTATCCACAGAACACACTGCCACAAGAAAACACCTGAGAGAGCAAAAATCATTTGTATATAAATTAGGGGACAGAGCTATCCCATACGCTATTTTTATTCTCCTGGGTTTTCAGTTCCAGGCTTTGATTTGCCCATCCTGGAGCTTAGGACTAGCTTCAGCTTTGGAATATGAGCCTGTATCCAGAGTTTGCCCTGGTTTGTGTATATTCCTGTTAGCGTGAACTGTTTTTTCCCCCATCTAATTTATCTCATTACAGAACTGCATCTTGCAAAAGCCTGCCTGCTCTCTGAAGCTGATGTCCCTCGACTTCCAGTGCACACCAGGTTCTGACAGCTCACATTCATACCACACAGTGTTCGGTAAACAAAAGTGCACATGCAGAAAAATACATTTAGATAGCAGATAGGCACTGAATATTGTCTGTGTTATTAGCCCTTGTTGTAAGTATGTCTGGAAAGGGAATAAGACCCACGGTTCACATTGAATCTACAGCAGCAAATGACACAGATTGAGAGTTTGCTCCAGGCTACATGCCTGGGAGCGGGCTTAGGATGTAGGAAACTTTTGTCTCAAAGCAAAGCTTTTTTGGCACCTGAGCCCTGAGTGTTTGACTGTGTAGAACTTTCCACGTGAGAGAATAACAAGTGAATTCCACTATGATGTCTGTGGCTGTCTAGAGAGGAGGACAGACCACTGAAACCAAGGCTGCTTTAATCAAAAGAGGCAGAAGCATCAGTTCTAGTCACTACCTGTCTTGGTGGCTCCGGGCGGTGAAAAACAGGATATTTGGAAGCCCAAAGCCAAATTTCTGTGCTCAGATCTGAAGTGCCCCTGCCTAACCTAAGAAAAGGCTCACATGAAGCTTTACTGGGCTGCTGCTATGGGGGGCGTTTGCAGCCCACTGNTGACTGTGTATAACTTTCCACGTGAGAGAATAACAAGTGAATTCCACTATGATGTCTGTGGCTGTCTAGAGAGGAGGACAGACCACTGAAACCAAGGCTGCTTTAATCAAAAGAGGCAGAAGCATCAGTTCTAGTCACTACCTGTCTTGGTGGCTCCGGGCGGTGAAAAACAGGATATTTGGAAGCCCAAAGCCAAATTTCTGTGCTCAGATCTGAAGTGCCCCTGCCTAACCTAAGAAAAGGCTCACATGAAGCTTTACTGGGCTGCTGCTATGGGGGGCGTTTGCAGCCCACTGCAGCCTTGTGGAACCTGGGAAATTATAAAAGAAAGAAGAAAAAAGAAATGGGTGAGCTAAGAGAAAAGAGCTTAGGAAGCGTGTCACTCCTTAAGACCAGACTGAGAAGACCACCCTTTTCCTGCTTCTCCTTTGGGCTGTCATGCGATTCTCCTTAGAGCAACTATAGAGAATCGGGGAGGGGACCCAGCTCAGGTACCAGGCTATACAGCAGCGGTGCAAAGATAAGATTTTATCACAGCTGTGATCACTAAAGACCACAGGAACTGTGGTTGCTTTCAGCGGGTGGGCAGGGAAGCTGTGGGAATTGTGCCTGAGCTTTCTGCAATGCTTCCTTGGACCCTTCTGTAGCGATGCATTTTTATTTTAATATACTTCAGCCACTGGGACCAGCCCCGAAGTTGTGTGTGCAAAATGCCTTTCCCTCCACGTACTCCAGTTGCAGACATCTGTGCCAAACCATGGTTCTCAGGCTAGCCAGGACCCAGCAGGTATGAACCTGTGAAATAGGAAGAGGCATCTCATCCAGACCCACTGCCTGATGTGCATGTCCTGTCAGTTAACATCCTAAGACAACACAGAGAGCGAGCCTAAAGCTAAAGGGACACACATCCCTAAAGCTTCCTAATGACAGCTTTGCTAGGAAGCTCCTGGGGATCTCCTGGACACAAGTTCTCCGAATGCCTGGCTAATTATTCCCGACCATGATGAGGGGATTCAGAGTTACCAGATAGGTAACAATAATAAATGTGTTGTGCTGCTAGAAGATACTCCTTCAAAGGCCAAGTGTAACCTGCTCTGCATCTTTGCCTCAATTTCCCTATTAGTGAAACAGGAACAATGAATACTTGCCTGGCAACAATGCTTTGAGACTTGCGTTCACTTACGCAGTGCTTAGCACACCTAAAGCTCTGCACAGCCAGACTCAGAGGAGTGCCTTCATACAGCTGCTCCAGATCTGAGGACACTACTTGGAGTCAGGGGTTGGCCAGTTTTGTTTGCCTCTGTGTGAGGTCACTTTTTAACTGTGGATTTGGTTTTATGAGTATCTTTTGAAAAATTAAAACCATTTATCTTTACATTCCTAGATGTCACTGGGCCAGGTGGTCTGGGAAACCTTGCCAGCAAGCAAACAAACACTGACTCCATTTATCCTTAAATGATTTAACCGGGAACGCCAGATAGGTGCTAGCGCAATCTGGTATCTGCTTGTCTGTAAATACAGATAGACAGGGGCTTTTGCTAGAATAGCCATTCTGTTCCTTTCCAAAATCTTGCTTGGTTTGATTATAAGTAATTTTTAAGGCCTGATCCACTGAAAGGACTTTGGACTGAGTCCTTAGAGAGCATTCACATTTTGAAAACCATTCAACGTCCTGTAACCTTCTGCTGTGCTAAGAGGATTAGAACCAGACTGGTACGTACAGCACGAAGAAAGAGAGAAAGATGCTACAACTGAAAGCTCAGTTCTGTCCCACAAACATGGTGTGTGCACAGCAAAACACCACCTTTTAAACACTGGCCTAGCAATGGTACAAATCATAAATGGCAAATGTTTAGCTTTGATTTTGAGAAAGAAGTGTCTTTGAAGAGTATGTCAGGGAGCACTTCTCCTATAAAGAGTCACTAGATCCTTTTGCTTTTCTTTCTGTTTCTGTGTTGCTTCTTTTTTCAGTTCTCCAAGACCTCTAATTTCTTGCAAAACTTGTGTAGCTTGTCGAAGTTGTTCTACTGCCTCATTGAGCAATGTCTCTGCCATCACTGGGGGTCCATTCCCCTCCTGGGCCTGTTCCAGCCCTTCACGTAAAACCTTCTGCAGAAGTTGTTCTGTCTTTTCCCTTTCATTAGCAACTTTCTCCTCCATTTTAGCTAAGCAGTGATGGGAATCCTTGGGGAAACCTTGTCCTGGAAGTGCTCTCTGTCCATTTTTGGAATCAGACAGCAAGTCTCCCAGAGAAGTACTGCGAAGTTTGAGACCTGAAGTGCTTTCTACAGACTCTTTCTTCTCAATAGTTGCTTTTACACTCTCATGGCCTGTTTCTGTAGCTAAGGAAGTCTCTGTCTTTTCTGCCGAACTTTGCTGTCCCTCAGCAGAGGATCTCCCATTTCCTTCTTCATTTTCAACTGGTGGGGATGTGGACTCTGCTGCCTCGCTGGCTGCAATCCCGTTCACTGGGGGCTCAGAGTTGTCAGACTTCAGACCTTCCAAAACCCCAGCTTCCTGGTCACCACGGCTGGAGTTTATTGTGGCTATCATTTTTTCCGCCAGAACCTTAGGAGGAACAGGAGGCTTTGCAACATCTGCAGCAGCAATCTCAGCAAGGTTGTCTTTGCTACTATCTCCCGATGATTTCAAGTCTTCTGTGTTTTTAGGCTCAGAGACCGGTTGGTCCCAAGCTACTTTCAGCTTGTCTGGCACGCTCTTAGGAAGAGGAACTGGAGCTTTTGCTATGCCCCTGTTGCTGACCTGAACGAGGTTCTCTCTATTCTCCTCACTTGATGCTTGGGATCCTTCCACATTCTCCTCTGGGCTTAGAGAGTCCTCTTCCTCGGCATTTACGTTGTCCTTTGATGCCATGCCTTCCTTAAGCTTCTTATCTGGAGGCAATGGAAAAGACAAAGGTTTTTTATGTTCCTGGTCAGGAACATTGTTCTCTGCATCTTGGTTTTCTTTTGTGCTCGTGGGTTTTGTAGGTGGCATAGGTGGCTTTGGAGTTTCTTTCTGAGGTGGTGCACTGTCGCTTTCGCTGGTAGTGGAATCAAAGTTTGGCGGTCCATTGTCTACTATATCCAGATCTAGTCGCAGGATACCATCTGACGTAGACTTGGCAGCCTGAAATACAAGAGAGAACTTTTTCAACATCTATCCCATCATCAATCCTTTGCTTCATCCTTTAACTTCGAGTTACAGTGCAAGACCCTCACAAATAGCAAGGCAAGCAAGGGGCTGCTGCTTCACACATACACCCCGTTTATACTTACACCTGTCAAAACTGCAAGAAGAACCTGACTGATAACAAAACTGGCGCTCTTTAAGAGCAGCTTTTTCTATAGCTCAAGAGCAATCTATGGAGTTTGTGCGTCTTCCATGCAGCATCGTCCTGTGCTACCCTCTAACAGCAGTAGTCAGCTCTACCAGCGTTAATCTAGTAAGTGAAACCCAGTGTGACCTGCTATGCTAAAGTTTGATGAGCTATGACAATCATGAATACCAAACGTGTCGCCCAACAAAGAAGGAGGTTGGGTCAAACCATGTACATTGCAGCAAAATCTTGAATGCATCGAGTGAAGCACCTTCATCCCCCTGCACAGCCTCGCCTTTTCCCCCAGACCAACACATTCTGTGAATGCCGTGAGCTTTTCTGCTGCCAACTTACTTTCTGCCCGATAGTGCCGCAACTTTCAGGAGAATAGCAAAGCCACTAACCATAAGCAGTCACGAATTAGGACAAAAGCACAGAACTTATTTTACTACTTCATTTGAGAAGAAGGCCTCAAAGCCTGTTCCACAATAATCCTATTTCTTGGTTTTCATGTTGGTACTAAGCAGTCAGCTCTGATGTATTTTAATTCTTTATCCTGTGGCAGCTGGATCCCTCTATCCCTTTCATTTACAGCCTGCCTACCCAAAGCACACCTGCTTTCTGCTTTTGGGACTGCCATATTTCTATTTGAACATACAGAACAAGTTGATCTTTAGATCTCTTGGCCAGGGATACTATTGTAATACCATTACTTTCTGCTTGCTTCCTCCAACCTGATGTCATCCCTGTCTTACCAGAGCCAAGCCTCAGCTGGTTAGACCTCCTTCAAACCACAGTCTGTGTGCAAATCACTCTAGTAGGGGGGTTTTCCTAAAAAGGATGGGCTTTGTGAAGGCATTGCAGCGTGTAAGCTCAGCGCCCCAGAGGGAGAAATGCGGTGACCAGTTCCTGTGTGAGGGAACCCAAAACCACACGAAGACGTAGCTGCAGCCAGGGCCAGACTCCTGCAGTGCAGGGAGTTTAGTTAAAGTCTCTCTTTGCCTTTCCAGCCCATGAGAGAGATAGAGGCAAGCTGCATCCTGGCTGCTTGGTCCTGACCTGTCCTCACCTGGCCTGCTTTGACACTAAAAATCATTGTTCATCCCATTTCCTTCACGATACTGAAGCCAGCAGCCACGATACACATCTTTCTGCAGGCTCTATCCCCTCCCTTTCCCCTCATTCCTGCTTCTGAATTTGTAAGCCAGTTTCCCCTGAATTTGGCTGAAGGTGAGAGGTCTTACAGGTATTAAGCTTGGAGGTATCTTTTGAATTTACTCAGCTGAGTAGGGAAGACAAATCTTTCTAGTGCCTAGGGAAGGGCTTCCTACCTTCCTGAACCTGTACTAGGCAACACAGAATCCAAACTTCATTGCTGCTGTGACTTTTGTCATGTTTTCTTCTGCGGTTTTCTGGAGGAGTGGAATCTATGATTCATTCCCATGCATTTCTCTAGAAGAGACATTCTTCTTTGCATTTCTATGCAAAGTAAAAACTCTCGGGGCATCTCATTTTCTGCACAAGGGTCATCTGAGTGCTGTGCAGACACCTAAGTCAGAGACTCGGAAGTTTGAAGAAAGAAGGTTTGATTTAAAAACCTTCCTTGGTTGAGATTAATGCTCTGCTAAAATATCAATCTGTCTATGGCAACTTTTTCATAAATCACAGGAATCAAACATTGGTCAGAACCTCTCCCATAGAAAGAAACTGCAGGTTTATTTTGTGGTGTTTTTTCTTTCTTGTTTTTTTTTTTAAGTGACAGATCCAGAAAATCAGTTAGGAGTAGACAAGTTAGTCCATAAAACTGCCTGGGAGGATAATATATTCTGTTTCAGACCTACAGAAGTGCTTGTAAGCTTGAAAGCTTGTCTGCTTTTTCCACTTAGCTTAATAAAAAATACAGCTTCTCCTCACAGACTGTGCAGTTCTTCTACCTTCAGACCACTGTGGCTACAAAATTAACACTTCTTAGAAAATAAATATAGGAGCTTCGGTCTCTTCTGATTAAAGTGAAACGATAACGGCTCTCACCAGACGATGAGGCAGCTCGTGAGTTATGGAAAGCTAAATACACTGTAACGTGTTGCAGCAACTACAGATCTATGGGAACCTGGAACTTCCTTAGAGAGGAGCTGGTGCAGCCTTTCCTGGAGTAAGCTGTTTCCCTTGTCAGCTTTCTCTGGGCTCTCTGTACCTGGGATTTTCCTGGGATTTCGTACCTAAGAGGAAGGAGCAGCTGTTGGTGATCCCACCTGGGGAGATGGCTCACCCCAGGGGGGTGCCCTTACCTCCTTTAGGTGACTTCTTGTGGGTGGTCTGCGTCCATGGGTCATTTTCACTCTGTCCCGAGTTACGTGGTCCAAGGACAGGCTCTTGTCTACTTTCACCTTTAAAAGGGAAAAGAGGAGGGAAAGAAAAAAGGAAGAGAGTCATTGATTTCTTGAGATACATCTATAAAGTTCTCACATGAAGAGATGAAGCATTTGGATCCAGGAGGGTTTTGAACATTTCACCACTACAGTCTTTACCTCAGACCTTAGCTACAGCCTGCATGCAAAGCCCTGCACGTACGTGATGGATATTTAAGATATCTGTCCTATACTGAGCTGTGTTTTATCTGAAAGTCACTCCGAAGCAAAGTGTCCAGCCTTCAGAGGTTTGCGATGGCTAATCTCTCCTCTACCTAAAGGGCAGGGAAGGAAGGGCACAAGGCAGCTTAACAAAGTCCTCGCTGCAGCCCAGGCTTGGACCGGCTCCTGCATGTGCCAGAGCACAGCTCCGAAATTGCTGTTGCCGTCTTAGAGGTGAAAGCTCATTAATAACCGTGACCTGACTGTGAACTGTATCAGCAGCGCTTCGTTACAGACCTTCCCTTGTACAGCTCTAATGACAGCAGGATGCTGAAGAGAAGGTGTGAGCAGTGACCTGGATTAATTGCAACTCTAGCTGAATTAACACATTTATTTCCAGGAATCAGATGAGAAATCCACTGCCTCCCACACATGGGGAGGGAGGTCCCAGCCCCCTGGCAGGTATTTCTCTGTGCTGGTTCTGTGAGCGCCCACCCACCCATGCTGCGATGGCTGAGGGCTGGAGTCTGCTCCACGCAGAGGAGCAGCACCCGTGACCGGAGATGGTGAAACGTCAGCGTGTCCTTGGTTTGCTGGCCACAAGTTTGTACAACAGGAAAGCTGGTGAGGGTGAAATACGGATTTAAAGGGAAAAATGGGTCCCCATCCCTGGCTGATATGGCAGAGTGGTTTTACAGTTCTTTCAGCAGAGAACAGCTAATCCAAGCCAGTCAAGGCCGCCTGGCCTGTGCAGCAACACTTTAAATCTGAGGTCTGATCCTTACTGGAATGAATGAGAATTAGAGGCTGGCTCCCTCTGAGAGCCCAGGTCCTTGTAAGGAGGATAACCCCAGGCTACGGGGCAGGGACGTGACCTGCGATCCCACCTTGCTGTGCTGCCAAGGGGGCATGCAGAGCTCAGTGCCCACTGGAGAGCCACGTGCCATGCCTCTCCAGGGTCTGAGCAGCATTGCATTACAGGACATCACATCTCCCACCTGCTGAAACACGAGAGCAGACCTGGCTGCTGAGCTCTCTGCTGCTGGGTTGTATCTTCCCAGGCTGCTGCTGGTCCCAGCCAGTCCCTTTAATTCCACGTGCTGCTTCCCACTTGGTCCAGGGGCCTGAGGAACTGCCGCACTCTGCTACCAGCAAAACCCTGACACTGAGTGCCATTTGCCTTGGCAAAAAAGGAGCATGTTCCAGCCTCTCCTCCTGCTTTTGCCCTCTGCTGAACAAAAGCAAAGCCCAACCTCTCAGAGTTTGCATCTCTAGCCCTTTTCTCAAAACTTTGACTCACTGCTTCAGTTTCCTTCGCTAAAGAGATCTTGCCGATTGCTCCATCCCCTTGTTACCCTGCCCATTTCTTCTCGAGTCATTCCTGTGGTGGTGGCTTTGTGCACTTCCTTTCTGTTACCGAAACAACTGCAGAATAGATACCGCTCCTTTGGTTTAGTCCAGGGCTGATTTACAAGCTAACAGGGAGCAGGGCAAGGTTAGTCAGGCTCTAGGATGTGCAATTTTCATCCTCGGAAAATTTGGGAGTGCAGGTGTGGTGGGGCCAGCTGAGAGGCAGGCAGGTTTGGCTAGGGCCATGGAGTAACTTTCCACCAGACTTCTCTCCAGACTGCAGGCGGAATAGCTGGTGGACTGAGTCACTTCGGATTTTTCCAGTCTTGAAGACTGGGCTATGTCCTAACCAAATACCTCCATTTTCAGGCTGCTTGGTGCTGAGGATCATGGCAGCATGGAGAAGATGGGTGTCCATGCTGCAGCCCCAGCTCTACACAACTCAGAGCTTCAGCTGCTTCTCTGCACCAGCCGCTTCCACCGGGAGAGGGGAACACCCCTGCATTCACTGATCTCAAACCCACAGAAGCCACCAGACCACCTCACACTGACTTTGGTGAGCTCTTGTGTCCCGCAGGCCTCCTGATGAGATGTTAGCTCCTAGCAGCACAGCCCATCCCTCTGGCACACCGCCTACTCAGCCAGCTGCCCCTGCCTCCCTGCATCTAACCCCGGTCGGAAAAAAGGGAAAAGCAGCAAGATGTAGGATGGTGCAAATGGCTCTCTACATGTTCTGCCTTCTTGGGCTGGGAACTGAAGTGGCTAAAAGCTACCAGCCTGCGGGGATGCAACCTGGTTTGCCTTGAATACCATCTTTCTCTTTCCTTCAATCATGGCTGGCATGCAGGAAGGACAGGGAGCGACGGAGCTCAGGCGAGTTCTGCTTTTAGCTAAAAAAGCAGTGGATGAGAACTGACACAGAAATACAGGCGTTTGAAAACTGTTCCTCTTACCTCATCAAATACTTTGTTTTTGCCTCTATTGATTCCTTCATTAAGAGCTTTTATCCACGATTCCTTTTCTTCCAAAGTTGGAGCTTGAAACTTGATATCATGAACCTGCAAGAGCAGAGAGACAATTTTTGCCTAAGCATTCCTTGCCAGGAACAGAGAGGTAGCTCTCTGCTCTCTGTGTATCACTTCGGTTTCTGTATGACATCCAGTTCCAGCCTGTGTTTAAACTACAAATTCCTTTGTGCTTTGGCAAGTACTTCACTTCATAGCTCCCATGAACAGGATTTTGTTATGCTGAACAGTTTGTTGCTGTAGTTTTATTTTTGCAACTAGTAACTAAAGTAGTACGAAAGTAAGAGTTTCTTCCTTCTGCAAAATGCTCAGAATAGTTCTTAGAGCAGCGGCGAGTTCTACAGTGAATGGTCACACTGTGTATAGAGAGTCAGACTGAAAGTCCAAGTCATTTTGTGCTGGTTCAGATGCAATAAAGACCTTTATCTCCAACTTCCCTCCAGGCTGCAAGCAACGGGAAGGCTGCATGCAGCGGTCTCTGCCTGCTTCCCTGTTCCTGTGGCTCTGCAAAATAGAACTGATACAGGAATCCGGGGCTCTGACTTTGGCTGCACCAACCCTAATTCAGCCAAGCACGGACATGATGACGCATGAGGGCAATGTAAGTGAAAAAATCAACCTTATCTTCTTCTGTTTGCAAATGAAGAAATACAGCAGTGAACGCTACAGATATACGCTTTCTGGGGTTTGAACAGCTGTCCTGAGAAGGGAAGAGTTGGCCATACAAGAGGGAGCTGGCAAGAAACATGGGACACAAGTAAGGAGGGAGCGATGGATCATTGTATGGCCTGTCCTCCCTTCAGCCAGCTCTCCCCTCCCTCCAGGGCGGTCCCATGGCTATGCTCAGTGTTTCAAATCTCTTACTGACCGCAGCAGGAACAATAGGTAGGGTGTTATTTATTTCACTGCTGAGTTGTCAGAGTGCCCCACCAGTATTACGTAGCTTTGCCCCAAAGTACACTTCAGGTGAGAGAAGCATCATCTTTACATTACAGGTGGCTCTACAGCAGCCCGGCTTGGATCCAAACAGCTCCATGCGGTGCCCTAATCTGCACTGCACATGCCCACAGGAATGCTCTTGCGCTAAAGAACATGATAAAAGTTGCAAAATCAAGCACTCAAAAATTAGACAATCCCAACATTGCCGGGGCAGTCCTAACTCAGCCTGCTGTGTCTGTTTCCCCCAGCACCGTCCCTAAGGACAGGGGCAGCACTTCTTACTGAGCTATCCCATCATGTGTTTTATCCTCAGGGGTCAATATGTCTTATTGACCGCACTCTGCTCCAGCCCTGCCCTGAAAACAGAACTACCGATTCCCTTGACAATCTTTGCTTTGCTGCTTATCGCTACAGTATCTGGGGGCTTCACAAATTACTTTTCAGAGCAACTGAAATTATCCACCTCTTACAGGTGGGGAGGTGAGATAGATACAGAGAGGATCATCCAAAACACATGCTAGCGGGGTCTTGTTTGGAATAGGTTTTTGGGGTATTAAACATCCTACAGATATTCTGCACCTTTCCCATTGCCTTCAAGAGCAGCTGTAGTCCCAGCCTTTTCGTAAATGAGGCCCCGCACTCTGAAATCACAACAGCGTCTATATAAAACAGTGACTATATAAAATGAGGGTGACAAAGCTAACGGTGACTGACAATCGAATGCTCTTAGCAGCTCCCTGTTTTGTTTATGGCACAACAAAGCAGCAACTGGTTTGGGTCTCAGCAAGGTACCATCAGAAATTCTGCAGAACTAAAGCCTGATCTGCTTACACACACTTTTGCTGTTCAGCTAGAAACCGACTGCCCTTGCCTTCTGCATTTATTCCTCGCTTCAGCGCCATGGTTTTACATCTGCACATCACAGCGACAAAGTGCTAGACCCTCACAACCAGCACGGCAAGCAGGGAGTTAAGAAGCAATCTGGGGAAAGATTATTTGTTCGATTAGTTTGCACATAAGGTGACGGGACCACATGTCTTCCTCAGAGCTCAGAGGAGAGGTTAGGGCCTGAACCACAGACTGCTGCAAAAAGAGCCCTTTGTCTGGGACACAGAAGCGCCACGCTAACCAGGGAACCTAAGGGAAGGCAAGGCTCCAAAATAGAGCGACAGCCAGATTTCGGGTTAGTCCAAGCAGGCCTGGTTTTGTGTGTTCTTCAAAACTTTTTTTGTTCGGAAATGATGTGGCCCCCAAAGCTTTGTGATTATAAAAGCTTATGAGAGAGCTCTACTTGTGAGCAGCCGAGCTGCTGCGCTGCCTGGCAAAGACCTGGCAGCCTGCACCAGGGTTTAGAAATCTCCGTACACATTGTTCAAGGGAAGGATTCCTGCCTTGCTTCAAGCTTCCTCTTCTAATGCCACTTTTTGTGCCTCATTCTCGATAAAAGCCTCCAGCCTCCAGAGCTGAGGCTGTGACTGAGCGCTGGTGTCAGCAACCCTGCGGCAGGGCAGAGCGAAGGCTTGGGGGGACGGTTCGTCATTAATGAAAAGCTGAAACGTCCCTCCGGCACGCAACCCTCTGCTGCACAGTGTTAACGCTGACCAACCGCTGCGGCGGCTGAAGGCAGACACAGCAGATGGTGGCGGAAAGGGACTTTGTGGAAAGATGCTCCCAAGGCATCAGCAGAACAAGCCCTCCAGTTTCCCGATGGGCTGGGTGAGGGCGGACAAGCAGCACTCTGCGTGGGACCCTGCTCCCAGCAACGGGGCAGTGCGGGCAATGCCAGACTCATGCCGCTGCAGCCCTGCTCCCTGCTTGCACAAGTCCCTGGGGCTGTGACACAGAGGGGCAGCCTGGAGGCTCGCAGCAGGTTCCTCCCAGTACACCCAGTTATCTTAATTTGAAAACTTTTTTTCTCCTTTTTAGAACAATATCCACAGACATCAAGGAAGCGGCATGCTGCTGGGGCTCTGAGGCTGCTGCTCGGGATGCTGTCAGCCAAAGTTTCTTTGTTGCCTTGCAGTCCCTCGTCTATCTGCATCCATCTGTGGCTCACGTCCTCAGCCATGATACCGGGGAGAGGAGGCTAAGCCAGAGCAGGGTGGACGCTCTCTATAAAGCAGACAGCTGCAGAGAAGCTGCAGGGAGGAACTGGAGGAGTTCGTCTCAGTCCTGCCTGCCACTGGATCTGTACTCTAGTCTGAGACCTCCAGGTGCTCTACAAATAAGAAACAAGTGAATTTATCTTGTCTGTATTTTCACTCAGTATTTCGGTGTTCACAGATACCAAAGGATGCACCTGAAGATAGATACTCCCCACAAAATGTTAAGCAAGGTCTGTTCTCCAGCAGCAATTTAAGGTAACGGAGTGAGTGACACCAATATAAGAGGGCAGCAGGCAGGGAAACACATTTGCTCTCCTTCTTGCTAAGCCAGCTGAGACTGAGTCATGCCATAAACAACAGGCTGGTGTGCCAGGAAAAGCTGTCATGGCTAAACCTAATGTGATAGTGACCATTGTAAGCCATGAATACAGACCACGCAATTTACTGACAGTAAACTCAGAGCACAGCACAGCCAGTCAGCTCCTGCTGAATCACTGGCTGGATGTCATGCAACAAGAGGCTCACACACGAGTTACTGTCTGTGATGGCAGCCAGCACAGTGTCCCTATTGCTCCACATCTTCTCAGAGACACCAGTCTCTTCGAGCAGAGACAGTCTCATGGCTATGCTTTCCGGGAAAGAGCAGTGTTCTCAGGGTCAGTCTGTTGTACCTGCACTAAATGATGTCACAGACAAGCTCTGGAGAACTGTATAGCTGCAGTTTAAGACATTTATCAATACTCTTTGCTGAGCAATTCTGCCAGATGCTGCTGATCTGCAGTAGAGGTGGGAGACAGAAACCTGTGCTTGCTCCTCAGCTGTTTCAGTGCAAAGACTGGTGTTGGCTTCAGTTCAGTGGGATTGGGTTAAACTGGACTGTGATGCTGGTTTAGGTGTGAGAACGTGTTCCCTTCTGCTGACTTTTGGTATAGGGTGGTCACCTCCAGCAGAAGCCAGAACAGAGCCGGGGTCAGTAACATCTTATACTATCAAGAGTGCTCCAGAGTCTATCTGCCAGACATGAGGTCATCTCCTGCCGCCTTCTACACAACTTTGTCAGGTTAGATCATGGAGGGAAAAGTGGAAGCCAAGGGACTGTCACTTAGGGGATTCTTGTGGTTTCCTGCAGCTGAACCAGGAGCTGCCTCATCCCTGGGAATAATGCAGCATCTCTGCCAAGCTGGCAGACCCCAGAAGCAGACTCCTCTGCGCACAGGGCCAATGTGCCACTGCCATCTATGCAGCTTCCAGGCTGGGCCCCTGCTGAAGGCAGCTCTGCAGGTACCCCCAAAGTTGACTAAGGAAAAAATAAGCAACGGAAGTTTCCACCCCTGTCTGCAGGTGCAGAGTTTGTGCCTGGCCACATGAGGAAAGGATGCGTGGGGAGCTGCAGTGCTCGCTTGTGGACTCTTTCCCTTACTACCACTCTCTTTCTTCCCATTCTTAAGACTTCCCTGTAGCTGAAGTCTTTCGTACCAGCTGAATACCACACTTATGCCAATCTCTGCAGTCTCTAGGCAGTTTACACCAGGCATCATTTACACTGCTTTCTGCATCATGAGTATGTTTTAAAGTCTCCAGGCCAAGGCTGCTGCCCTTTCTGAACAAGCTCAGCTCTCTGCATCCAACAGTTTGCGTTTAATTGCTGTGGNCTTGTGGACAGGGCAAACAGAATCTGAGGTACATCCATCAAAGACCAGTGGTTAGCAAGGCAACTTATTTATTCGGGTGCAACTTTAGCCGCAGAGTAGTTTTAACTGACTTATTCAACTCCTCTATCCTTCAAGAACGTCCCATCCAAGATTTAAACTGGGATTCCCCTACAGCTAAACCGGGCTCCCTGAATGCAACAGGGAAACTCCTATTTGTGCGCTGAAACAGAAACGGCCATTCCTTGCCTGTTCCTAAGTCCCACAAACCCACTAGATTTCTGCATTCCTCAGCACTGTGCTCAGGAGACGGGGCAAAAAAAAAACCCTAGCAAGATCTGGCAGGGCTCGGCAAGCCAGCTCACAGGGTGATTTTAAACTGTGGATGGCAGCAAGCCTCCCAAATGGAAAATGTTTAGCCGATATATATCGCCACAGCTGCAATTTCAAAACAGAAGGAGGACAGTTGTGTACATTGGCCTCCTAATTGAAGCCTGTTCTAACATCTGCCAAAGTACGTTGTGTGTCAACACCCTCACCAGATTCCCAGCCAAAAGCAGGGTGGGAGGGGAGCTACAAACAGGGAACTTTTCATTTATAAAAACCTTTCCTTTCACCAAAAGAGCCTTATAAAAAGTAGCCTCTATCTAGGTCTCCATTTAGTCAGTGGCATGAAAAACAGGGCAGCTGTAAACTTGCCAACATGCCAAAAGGATGAAGTTACCCTTTCAGGGCAGAGTTTGTGCATATCTTTCTCCTAGCAAGAAATCGAAAGGTTTAGGAACAGGTCTCACACCCTGTGTTGATTCACACAGCAGTGCAGAGACATATGCAGCTATCACACACTTCACCTCTCTGCGTAACATACTTGCAATTAATAGTAATTCCTACTGTGCCACCCATCTCTGAGCACACAGGCTTTTATGTGCCTCCCTGGGGGTAGGTGTGCACTTGTAGTTTACTGAGCCACCCTCCAGGAAACACACCAAGCCCACCAGGGTCAGCCAGTTTTAATCTAAAATTCGCGTTATTTCTGATTAATCAAGTTACAAAACAAACGCTAAAACTCCACTCAGACTGGAGAGACTCCCTGCTCTGGGATCCAGTGCGGAGCAGGAGCTCGCTAGCCCACGGTGCAAATTTCAGGCTACCATCACTTTGATGCATGGTGCTTAATAGCACTCTTCTCCCCGATACAGACTGTGCCTACTTGCAAAACAAACATCATTCACCTTCTCTCCCCACTCCCACCCTGGTCCACGTGAGTGTTTTGGGGCAGGACAGTCCTTGTTTTGTTGTTTTAAATGAAGTTTAGCACAATGATGCTCTGAACTCAGCTGGGGTCTTATTATACGAGTAAACACTAAGTGACTGGAGTGAAAGAATAAGCAACAATGACAACAAGGACTAAACAAGCTCCATTTATTTAAACAAAATGGAGATGAGGGAACGCAGGCAAGTTGGTATTCTTGCCTGTTCACATTCTTATGGAAACAAACATGTTTTGTCCCTCACAACCTCTCAGATTTGCACGGGGAGATTTAGTCAGATCTCTTAGGCCAATGAAATCACATTGAAATTAGAAGTAAGTCAAAGTGTGACACCTCAAAGCAACAACAGAAGCATCCTAGCCCATAAAGATGCTGAAATGGACAGCATGTAAGTAGGAACTCAGGAGAACTTCCAAAGACATGCAGCAATGATGAACCTACATAGGAAGTAAATCAAGTGTGTCCTCGCACGCAGCCACCGCTCAGATGGATGTATAGCTTCCTTGCAACGCCAGCCTGGCGGTTAGGTTCTGGATCTAACCAGACGCTGCGCAGGACACTAAAGATGTAAAGTTTTATGAATTCTGCAAAATAAATCTTTTCTCCTAGGAACTGTTTGGCGGCAAGTAACTTTTCCCTGGAGTTNGGTGGAACAAAGCATTTGAGATTTCTAAGCAGAAGGGGTCTTTTGCACACTTCCAGCTTCCACTGCTGAAGAATCAAAGCTCCAGGGGCAGTGCTTTGTTTCAGTGCCACACCAGTGCAGGCATGTGACATGCTCATATTGTCACAGCTTAACAAAGGTCATCATAGAATCATAGAACCATAGAATCATAGAATGGTAGGGGTTGGAAGGGACCTCTATGATCTCNGGGCTCCCTGAATGCAACAGGGAAACTCCTATTTGTGCGCTGAAACAGAAACGGCCATTCCTTGCCTGTTCCTAAGTCCCACAAACCCACTAGATTTCTGCATTCCTCAGCACTGTGCTCAGGAGACGGGGCAAAAAAAAAACCCTAGCAAGATCTGGCAGGGCTCGGCAAGCCAGCTCACAGGGTGATTTTAAACTGTGGATGGCAGCAAGCCTCCCAAATGGAAAATGTTTAGCCGATATATATCGCCACAGCTGCAATTTCAAAACAGAAGGAGGACAGTTGTGTACATTGGCCTCCTAATTGAAGCCTGTTCTAACATCTGCCAAAGTACGTTGTGTGTCAACACCCTCACCAGATTCCCAGCCAAAAGCAGGGTGGGAGGGGAGCTACAAACAGGGAACTTTTCATTTATAAAAACCTTTCCTTTCACCAAAAGAGCCTTATAAAAAGTAGCCTCTATCTAGGTCTCCATTTAGTCAGTGGCATGAAAAACAGGGCAGCTGTAAACTTGCCAACATGCCAAAAGGATGAAGTTACCCTTTCAGGGCAGAGTTTGTGCATATCTTTCTCCTAGCAAGAAATCGAAAGGTTTAGGAACAGGTCTCACACCCTGTGTTGATTCACACAGCAGTGCAGAGACATATGCAGCTATCACACACTTCACCTCTCTGCGTAACATACTTGCAATTAATAGTAATTCCTACTGTGCCACCCATCTCTGAGCACACAGGCTTTTATGTGCCTCCCTGGGGGTAGGTGTGCACTTGTAGTTTACTGAGCCACCCTCCAGGAAACACACCAAGCCCACCAGGGTCAGCCAGTTTTAATCTAAAATTCGCGTTATTTCTGATTAATCAAGTTACAAAACAAACGCTAAAACTCCACTCAGACTGGAGAGACTCCCTGCTCTGGGATCCAGTGCGGAGCAGGAGCTCGCTAGCCCACGGTGCAAATTTCAGGCTACCATCACTTTGATGCATGGTGCTTAATAGCACTCTTCTCCCCGATACAGACTGTGCCTACTTGCAAAACAAACATCATTCACCTTCTCTCCCCACTCCCACCCTGGTCCACGTGAGTGTTTTGGGGCAGGACAGTCCTTGTTTTGTTGTTTTAAATGAAGTTTAGCACAATGATGCTCTGAACTCAGCTGGGGTCTTATTATACGAGTAAACACTAAGTGACTGGAGTGAAAGAATAAGCAACAATGACAACAAGGACTAAACAAGCTCCATTTATTTAAACAAAATGGAGATGAGGGAACGCAGGCAAGTTGGTATTCTTGCCTGTTCACATTCTTATGGAAACAAACATGTTTTGTCCCTCACAACCTCTCAGATTTGCACGGGGAGATTTAGTCAGATCTCTTAGGCCAATGAAATCACATTGAAATTAGAAGTAAGTCAAAGTGTGACACCTCAAAGCAACAACAGAAGCATCCTAGCCCATAAAGATGCTGAAATGGACAGCATGTAAGTAGGAACTCAGGAGAACTTCCAAAGACATGCAGCAATGATGAACCTACATAGGAAGTAAATCAAGTGTGTCCTCGCACGCAGCCACCGCTCAGATGGATGTATAGCTTCCTTGCAACGCCAGCCTGGCGGTTAGGTTCTGGATCTAACCAGACGCTGCGCAGGACACTAAAGATGTAAAGTTTTATGAATTCTGCAAAATAAATCTTTTCTCCTAGGAACTGTTTGGCGGCAAGTAACTTTTCCCTGGAGTTTCTCAGATCAACAGTTCCAACTCCAGGAACTGTCTCGGTACATGGATTGGGATTGCTGATTTCACTGGAACTTGAGCAAAGCTGCAGCATGTGCAGCTGGGACAGGGACATCCAGAGCATGTGGGGGAACCACAGGGAATGGTCATTCTCCACTGCTCAGGGAGTACTGCAAGAAACAAAATGATAAGGCAGGAAAAATATCAAGAGGAAGAAATGGAGTGGCAGGAAGACCCTTTCCCCAGAACAAGAAGAAAGTCTACACAACAGTAGCGTTCCTCCTTGCACACTGTAAACCATTCACAGCTATAGGTCATTCCTCCCAGCTGCCATAGAACTAAATTTCAGAGCCTTTCATCTGCGCTGGGCGCAGCTGCCTGGGAACACTTTTTGGAGTCTGCAGACTTCACAGTGATGAGAAAGGCAATCCTACCTTCTTACCCGGGGAGCGGATTAAAATGAAACGGTTTTTCTTCTTTAGTAGCGCACGCAGTTCCTGGCACTTGTCGTAACTCTCCAGTTCCACTGTTTCTATGCACTTCTGTTCATCCTGCAGAGAGGGAATGAAACATTATTATGAATAGAAGGCATAGAAATCAATCATATACCATCAAACTCTGCATGTCTTCCCCTTGCATCTGTCTAAAAGCTCTTCTGCCTTAAAAATAACCTGCATGCAGACAGCAAGCCCCCATAAATCAGGCTGGCATCTCACTAAGAAAACACTTTAGTCTCTAAGCTACAGGCTGATTTGTGGCTAGTGGTCCATGGTGGCTGAGCAAATATCATGTTGTGGACAGTGACACCAGGCTCTGCCATCTCTGTTGGCCTCATCCAGGGATTTACAGACACAAGGTGGGAAGGTCTTTACCCATCATCCTGCCCAGCCACAGGCTGAGAATGTGCTGTTACTCCTGGCATAGGGAGAAGGAGTAACATGATGCGCTTTTATAAACCTTCCTGGCGTGATCTCGGAGCGCTCCCCGGGCTTCACCTTAGCTTGGCGACACTATCTCCTCCGCACAATGAACGTGGGAGATGTTACTCTGCTTTTTCACAGGGAAGATGACACAAGCATCACGATGGTCCGAGCAACCCCCCAGGAAGCCCAAGGCAGAGCGGAGAGGAGGCGAGCCCTGCCACTGTGCCAAGCCTCAGCAAGGTCAGTGGGAGCCACGTGCAACCAGGACATGCTCCTCTTGCGGCCACACTCTGAGCTGTCAAAATGCTTAAGATTGGAAATATGGTCCCGTACAGCTAGCAAAACCGTCAGGGCCAGCGTCTCAGTGGGGAATATTTATCTCTGGTGTATCTCCACTGATGACTGCCGGCCATGATCTTGGCTCATTTCTCCCAGTAACATAACTAAAATTCCACACGTAGTGCGTGGCTCAGTTCAGCTGCGGAGCACCATCCCTAATAGGAATTGCAGTGTAATGCTGGGCAGATAATATTCATGTCTCAGTATCCCCGAAGAGGCCAAAGCTCCCTTTTCCTAAGTATTACACAAATAAGCAGTGAGAATCGCAGAGCAGTTTTTGCTGCTAAAGTGCTACAGTCAGCATGCCTCATGAACATGTCTCTTATCATCCCAAATTGAAATTGCTGGCTGGGACCATCCCCAGCTCAGGCCCCGCTCCCAAGGCAGCTCCTCGTACCCGCATGAGTTTGTATTTAGCAACTCCTGTAGCGGAGAGGGGGTGTGGGATGAGGAAACGTGTCGTAGCCAGGAAGCTGCTGCTGTGGCTGGAGGCAGGGAATGGAGAGTTCAGAGGGAAGTGGGCTGCGGGGAATTTCCTCCCTTTACCACTTGACATTTAAGTCGCTGTGCAGAGCTCAGGCTGTTTAGTTTTTTTAACCATCCTATCTGGGGATGGGGTCCCAGCAGAGCAAGTTCTGAGCTGCTGAGGGATGTCTGGATCTAATTTAGGTTTATTATTCTAATGACATTACTGTTTATTTCATTTAACACTGAGTCGGTGAATGTGACCAGAGAACTGGGAAAACGTATACTAAGAGGAGGAGATTAATCTTGCCCAAACCTAAAACCTAGCAGATAAAATCCTGCTGACGTTACTGAGCCCTTTGAAGGCACAAGGCTCCCGCTGCAATCCTGGTATTGCAATGTCACTGCAAAAGGACAAGGATGGAAATAATAACCCCTCAGCGGCCAACAAATGACAGAGAAGGGTGAGGTCAGGAATATATGCCTCAGGGATGGGTGATCTCATCCTGGCCTTTGGTGGACGACCGCCCACATCACAGCACTGCCGCACAGCCGGTGTGGTTACCAGCTCCGACACAAAAGTTTGCTGGGCTCAGGATGCAGGGGTCTTGGCAACGCTCTGACCAGAGCCCAGCGTGAAGGCTCCTGCCCACCCTCCCCGCTCTCGAGAGCAGCTCTGTTCCCAGCAGAGCCCAGCGGCTCCATGCCACCCTCCTTGTCCACTCCACCCTTCCTGCCTCTTGGAGGGGAACCCTCCCTCTGATCCCGTGCAAGCTGTCCTCCACTTCCTCGCAACAGCGGAGCACTAAGCTGGGGGACAAGAAGGACTTGGCAGGGTGGAGAGCTGTGGTATTGCCGTGACATCGCCTCTTGCCTTCCAGCTGCCCCCCTCCTCCCTGGGGAGACTCTGAGGACTATGGCCTGGCCAGGAAACAAGAGCAGCGAGGACGGGGACATGCAGGACGCTGCCTCTCAGGGGCACTAGCTTGACGGTGCCAGCTATGGCTCCTTCATCTCAAAGACCTGAACTTCTCAAGTTAAGTTATCCCTTTCAGGGAGGGCGGGGAAGAAAACAGCCAGAGGAAGAAGAAAACTCCATGTCTGAGGGTAAAGGAAAAGCATCCGAGCTGAGAGAGCACCAGAATGAGGCTTTTGTTTCTGTTTTACCCTTGGCAAGTGGCCATCCCCTCTCTATGCGCCTACCTTTATGTCCTTTATGTTTGTCCCGCACCACTAAGATATAGACCAAAGTGCCTGACCCTGGCACAGGTCTCCCAGTCCCTCCAGCCTCCTGGGACCTGGAGGATACTCAGCATCACGCAGAGACGAGGTCGCTTCCAGACTCCTGCCCCAACACAGGGATCTCAGACACATGTTCTGGACAAACTCCCACTCAGTTTGGTCTCTAGTGTCCCAAAGAAGTTAAAGCAATCTTTTAGATCATCCTGAGACACAAAGGTTGAGTCCTCACTGGGTGGTCACACCTCTCTGCGGCACACAGCTCGCAGGGTTGTCCCACAGCAACACATTTGCTGCCGATCAAGGCAGGGAACTCCCTTCAGGCCACCCTTCTCTTTTCCTCTACAGGTTTTAGGCCTTGTTTTTTGAATTGCTTTTTTGTGCTTGCTGTAAATGACAGTCAATAAGATGCTTAAAATCTGGTACAGAAACCCCTACATTCATGATTTGATGCAGAAAAACAATTCTATTAGCTATACGTGGAGCAGACACTGCGCCTAAACCTGTATGTGTCTGTAAGCTTGGCCCTTAACAAGAAAATTACTAAACACCACTATTAACGCATGTGATTAACCAAAGAACCACACCCAGCAAACAATTTCCTTAAAGAAAAGTTGATTAAAAGAGAAAAGACGACCCACTGAAATTTTTATTTATATTAAGGTAAAATTTCCAGCTAAAACCTCTTCACTGACACACATTCATGGGCTGTGATCCTCAGTGTACAATGTCTAGACTGCCTGAAATGATAATTTACTTCTCCATCTGAGGATCTCAAAGAGTTTTAGTAAATCACTTTTGGGTATACATGGCTATCACTTTATCAGGGGCAAAACGCAGATGTTAATCGCATGACTATTAAATGCTGAGTGGATCCTCTGGTCGCTAGAAGACTCTTTGCCTAGTAGGTTTTTTTCCCTGTCAAATAATACACCTGGAAAAAAAAAAACCAGCAAAAAATCAACTCTAATCACTAGCTGCACTGTTTAGGGAAAAAAAGCCAAACCCAAGACGGATGCTGTCTAATCCATGGAGCAATACTGATCTGTAAAGTCTCTCTGCATAGGATTGCCTGTTCTTCAGATGCTCTCTGTAGTTTTGCAAGGCTTAATTTTTATTCTGGCAAGAATATACAGAGACAAGAAGACAAGAAACACCGTTAGAAAATAACCTGCTCGGTTCTGCATGGGCCTGCACACAACCTGCCTTCCCTGAGACTTCTGAGTAGTTCCTCAGGATCTGAGCTGTACGTACTTGCACCGGTGCCTCTTTTCCTGACATTTGAGTATGGAGTATCATACAAACATCTTGCTTAACTGAGTCTTCGTTTACATGAGGGTACAGATGTGGGGTGCTGTAGATGGAGGCACAGCCGATAACAAGAAATTCATCTCCCTTCATTTCACATCCGCTGAAAGAAACCTGAAGCCCAATGGGATGACTTTCACCCTCCATCTGCTCCAGGTAATACAATAGCCATTTGCAATTTGCCTTCAGGAGGTAGCTCTGCTTTAAACCAAACCAAAGCCTGACTAACATGCAATATGGGAAAAACACTCTCAGAGCAGGTCAGGAGCACATTCCAGCAGATTGCTATTGATGACGATAAATACAGTATTTGTGTTCTGCCCAGATTGTGCTTTCTGGTGACATGGTACAATGTTATTGCCTGCATCTTGTGTTGGCCATTCCCTCTGCTCTTGTTTTGGACATACAAACCGCAGCTCCAAGCGCAGCCAGCCTCAGGCAATTGCACAAACAAGCGTGCCTGCAAACGAAACAACTGCTAAAGGCAATAGTAGCACCTTCGTGAAGGGCCTCAACCATACAGGACTGAAAAGCATCACGTGTACAAGTCACTAGCTCAGTTCCTGGAAATCTGATGGGCTTGGATCAGTTGAAATACTCAGCCTCTAAACCTGCCCTCCCACATGGAAGCTGACCTCCCTCCCATTTAACCCATTTAGGTCTAACTTAGGATACACATGGAAAGAAGCTTGGATTTCTGTTGCCTGAGGCTTTATCCCTGTTCTTTTTCTAGGACCCCAACTCAGCAAGCACTGAACAATCCCATTTAAAAATGTTTCAGCCTGAGGATGGTCTGGGATGCTGTGCCTGACTCCAGGCTCACACAAAGCAGGGCAGTTATGTGGAGAAAGTCCAGTGGGGAAAATGGCAGCTGGAGCTCCAGAAATAAAAGCCACCATAGCATGCTGCACCACAGACTCTCCATTGACATTGGGCAAGGCTCTTCTCATCTCAAAAACTCGGTTCCCCAGTTGTAAGATGGAGACAGCAACACTGCCCAAATTCACGTTAAAAAGGAAGATAAATACAGTAATAAACACGAACTGCCTCAATTCTGTGGCAACGGGACCCCTCCTGAGTGCAGAAAATTGCCATTTCCTTTAGTTCCCCTGTAGTAAGTCTGCGCAATCACATGCTATCCTATTGTGCTACCAGATAATTTTGTAGCAATTTCCTCTCCTAAGACATTTGACTTCACTGTAAGCCAGCTTAATAGCCTATAGATATTAACGTGATCCCTTATTTACAATAATGGGACCTTGTAGCTACTGTAGCTTACAGATGCAATTTATTACAGGATGTTACCACAATCCGCAGGCTACCAGAAAACATTATGCCTGGTTGTTACAAATGCCATTTTCCTCATTGAGATAATAAAATAACCCTTTAAATGATTGGGATTTTTCCTTCTTCTGAACGTCTGCGAAAATTAATCTTACTTTAAAAGCCTCCTTTTCCCTTGTGGTAATGAGAGCCTCCATATATCTTGTTTTTAAAGGCATGCCCTTTAAAAAAACCTACGTCATGTTTATAGATTTTGAATCCATGAGCTCCTGGTGCTTCAGCTGAGTCAACAGGTGTCCAGGGCACCAGGACGCAATCTGCAGAGAGTCAATGCTTTGCAGGACCAGGCTGCATCTCTCTGAGTAGGAGAAACCCCCACCGCTTTGCCTGCCTTCCAAGCTGCTCATCACCCGACGTTAACTTCTCATTTCATTATTCTTGCACTCTTCATGACATTTCAAAACTAAGAACAAACGCCTCCGGAAAGCTTTGGGATTCGGGAAGAGCAGGGAGGGTTCAGCGTATGGGAGGAGGTAACACCCTTTAACCTAAACTGTTTATAACAAATCTTCTTTATTAGGCAATAGTATGTGTTTTAAAAAAAGAGAACCAAACTCATTTGTCAGTCCTGTTGTTCCTGAAACCATCGCAGCAATGCAGCTGCTGAAACATTTCCCCATTCTTCTTCCCTTGGCGCACTGCACAGAAGCTTTACGTGATTTTGGTTTTATATCATTCTGATGCCCACGAATGAGCCAGATCCCCTCGTGCCAGACACCGCACAGGCACATGGTCCTTGTGCAGACCACGTAGTGAGAAAAGCTCCTTCATCCATGAACTTCTAGCCACCATAAACCAGCTTAGACTTACCCAGCCCTAATCTCAAACGTCTCTTGGTTGTAGCTTATGTGCTCTGCACTGTACTTTCTTCCTTCTGGGGCAAACTCTGCTCTTGCAGAAACCCCTTCCAGCCCAGGAACCGAGGGCCTGACTCAGGAAACGGCCACCTTTGCAGCTCGGCAGGACCAGCCCTGCACTCTCCATTCTTCTTGCATGAAGACGCACGACACATTTGGCTTAGCTCTTATTTCTCATTTGATTGGAAACAGCTCTAAAAGAGGCCATGAACTTCAGGCATGCAATTTATCTAGGGAAGTCCAGGACAAGGCTCTCAGGGGTCCTTCACTCAGTACTGGCTCAAGTAAAGGGAAAAGATGAGCGAAATCCAGACTGTGTCCCTGCTTGAGGAGGACAGCAAGCACTCACAACCTCACCCTGTGTCCATTGTAGGCTAAACAAACCCCTGAAGAGTCTGGCTAGCAACAATTTGAGCTGCTTGAGGGGTGCCAAACAGCTGCAAAGTTGCCTGCTGTTCCCTCAAGTGGCAGGTGGGAAGCCAGGCTGCTACAATCCAGTTTTATCCTTTAAACGCCAAAAACGCATAGCACATATCCTGCTTCCGCCCAAAGCTTTGCTCCGTTCGCCTTCTCACAGGATGTCCTGCCCCCATTATTTTTTTTTTGGCAATGGCACTGTCAAAATATTTACTGGCTAAAATATTTATTATATCTAATATACTCTAAAATGCAGCTGCTGTCTCTTCTTTATAGCATTTACCCTTCCTGGAGAAGCTCTTTTGAAAGGAATGGGCTGGAGGGAAGGCTGAAAAACAGAAGAACGTATATCACCAAGGGCCTGATCCTGCCTCTCATTCAAGGCCGTTAGCCATGACCATACCTCATCCTCATAGACCACGAGCTGTGTTTTGCGTAGCTGGATGTAACGATCCTTCCACAGTCCCAGGAGCCCCCCACCGCTTTTCTTAATCCAGCCGTATTTCTCTGCTGTCGGAGCAGACTTTGGCTTCTCTGAGACCTCCTCCTTTGTATCCTGCAAGGACAGAAGGGAGAACGAATTACACCAAAAGCACTTTCCATCCATTTAATGAAGGTTGTCAGAAAGCCTGCCCAGAGGAGACCTCAGCACCCACCACACGTGGTCCCTCCCCAGCACATCACAAGGGAAAAGGCTGGCGTCTTCCAGAGGAAAACTCAACCAGAGCTGCTACCGGACTGGGGAGTGGGCACGGACCCTGGCCGCCCTTGGGGACGCTGCTGGGACGGCAGCAACTCCACCTTGCTCCTCTGCTTCCCCAGTGGTTCTGCTCCTCTCTCTGTGGAGGTACTCCCTGCTCGCTGTGCACCAAGCGCTCCTTGAAAACAAGCACCCTCCTCTCTGCTTTGCTCCTCCAGATCTCTGATAAGCCCCAGCGGGACAGATCCTGCTGGCATCAGTAGCAACGCTCGTATTTTGGCCCACTGCCACTTCTGCAAGCTTCTCCTCTAGGTCTCTATGTTTGGTCATCGCACCCAAACCAACTCCCATGGGCAAATCCATGGCACAAGGGCCAGGACTTCATCACATCCGCATTAAAACGTTCCCAGCCAGTGGAGGGAAGGACCAGCAGAGAAGGTAGCACCAAGAGTGGGGTTTTTTTTGTCCTGCCTTTAGCTCCTTGCTGTTTGCCACAGCCTGCTCTCGCCTGCCTCAGCTGCACAGGGAGGCATCTGGCGTTCCAGACCTGGTAAAAACCAGCATATGCATAACTTCACCGCTTTGAAAAAGCTATCAGAAATATCCAATATCAATATTCTCATCAAATGGAGACAGGAAACCTAAGACGGGAGCGGAGGCAGTCAGGCTTATTAGCTGACTGCCTTCACCAGCAGACTCGGTTAAAGATGAGTTTTCCTCCTCTCGCGCGTGCTGGAAGAGCCTTTGCAAAGGCAGGATCCCCATTTCCTCTCCCTTGGAGCGCCCTGCTGCTCCCAACACCCCGTGAACCCCTCAATAAGCCTCTTCCCCTGGAACAAGGCAAGCGGAATCCCTCTCTGAGCCAAATCCCCTTCCACAAAACCTCGCCAACCTTGTGACTGGTAAACAGAGGCCAACCCCAAATCCTCCAGCCTCCTCCCAGGAACCCCACTGTCCCCCCAGACTGCATTTCCTCCACGTCCTCATCTGTAACAGCAGCAATTCTGCTGCAGAAAGCTACCACAGGTGCACAAAACAAGGACGCGCAACAAAGGCAGAGCCCAAACCATCACCCAAACGGCCCTCGCTAGCTGCTGAATGAAACCTTTTCTCATAAGAAAAAACCCCAAACAAAACAGACTGGGGCGGCTAGAGCTCAGACATCACGTTTCACAACACGAGGAAACCCCATGTGCATGGAAAGGAGTCAGAGCTGGACACTCCCGTGGCCACGACAGAGCAAGTGTGTACAGATGAGCTCCAAAATTCAGAGGAGAGCCTTGCTAACAAATCTGTTTTCATGCACCAGACTCCCAACGAACACGCCCTTGGACAGCAGCTGCCATCAGGGTGGGCTGTTCCTCTAACGAGGGAACTCGCGCCCATAAAAAGAGGAAAAACAGAATAAATATCCCGTGCACCTACATTTATTCTGGTCCCCGCTAAGGTCGGGAAGAGGCTTGGCTTTGCAGGTAGGCTCAGGTGCAGACTAGCAACAAGAAACTCAAATAAACTGTGTATTGCCTACAAGAAAATCAGGCGGAAACCTGTAACATCCTTGGCGCCTTTGGTAGAAGTTACTTCAATTGTACCGAGCCGCGTTTGAAACGGCCACAATACAGGATGACAGAGCATGAAAAAGTTTTCCGGGAAATGAGGGGGACTGCGTGGGTTTTTTTTTTTAAATTTGACTTTTTAGGTTGCCAGGAAGTTGTATTCAGTTGTGATCTGCGACTTCAGCAAACATCAATTGCTGCACAAATATAGACCTGCTGGTTTCCTGATCGAGCACCCTTTTGATGTCATTTTTAGATAATTGGGCACGGACTTTAACCTCCCTCGTAGCAGTTTTGCATGGATGTAGCTGTACAAAGAGTTTATTTGAGTGACTCCAGACCAACAGCTGCCAAAATGTTTTTACTCCGTAAGTTTTTTTTCGCTTTGCAGATTAATTTTTCTTGCTCTTTTTTCCCCCCCCTGGTAGAAAGGCTACCTGAAATCACACAGCAAATATGTCTATCCATGGCCTCACCTGGTGCTCTGCAGAGTGAAAACTACCCTGTCTCCTCTGGTTTCAATATAAAAGTACTCCCTGTGAAGACACAGCACTTCACATCTACCTCTGAAAAACAGCCTGCCCCAGTAACCCTTTTTGTTGGGGTTGGGGCTCATGCCTGCCGTTCTGCACGAGGCAGAGCCACAAAGCTACGGCGGAGCTCGTCTGGCAGCCTGCGCTGCCTGCTGCCCATGGGCTCCCAGCTCTCCAGCCTTCTGGGGACAGTACCTCCGCTCCGTGGCACCGCAGGGTGGCCTTGCGGCTCACCCTCTCCCCAGGCCACTCAAGAGCCCTGGTTGGAGCCACTCGCCTGAAGGAGCCACGCGTGGGGTTCCCTGCACACCAGGCAGGACTTCCCGGCTGTGCCGGCATCTGGGAGCATCTGCAGAGAGGATCAGTGACTCCGAGCCCCCACCTGCCCCAGCCGAGCGGCCCAGGAGAGGGAAGATGAGATGAGACCGAGAGTGCTGGTCTCAGCAGATGACAGCAGCCACGAGCCAAGGGCTCTGCCCCTGGCACTGCGCGGGAGTCACCTGAGCCTGAGCTGCCTGGAGCCTCCTCCAGTCCCTGCTACAAGACAAATGTGACGGGTGCAATCCTGTGCTTTGCGGGCACCGGGGGCTGCGGAGCTGCCAGGCTCTGGGTCAGCAGCTCCCCCCTCGCACGCACGCAGCACGTCGCAAGATGGGAGTGCAGTTGCTATAATCCCTCACCTGCAGGTTAAGGGCACAGAAAACGAGATGATGCAACTTGACCGTTTGTTCCTGCGAATGCAAGAAAAGTCTCGGAGACGGTACCTGACATTTTTGTGGATTGTTTTTATGCCGGTTCACGCCACCCCTGCCACGGATCGGCGAGGGGAGGTTGGCCAGGGAAGGGCACTGAGAGGAGGACACTTTGTGTCCATCCTGCGCTCTCTGCCTGCAATTCCGTGCCTAAAACCAGAGCACGGCACGAAGAGATGAGCTGCTGTTGTTAATTCAGCTTTATGTGGGTAATCCTTCTGCAAGAAATACTCGGATATCCTTCCCAGGATGTTCTTGGGCTGGATTCGCTCCTCACGCTGGTGTAAATCCATGAGAAGAAACTCACTGACACAAGCCAAACGAGCCAGCAAAAATGTGGGAAGGACTGAGTTATCGTGTTGCTNCCTGCTGCCCATGGGCTCCCAGCTCTCCAGCCTTCTGGGGACAGTACCTCCGCTCCGTGGCACCGCAGGGTGGCCTTGCGGCTCACCCTCTCCCCAGGCCACTCAAGAGCCCTGGTTGGAGCCACTCGCCTGAAGGAGCCACGCGTGGGGTTCCCTGCACACCAGGCAGGACTTCCCGGCTGTGCCGGCATCTGGGAGCATCTGCAGAGAGGATCAGTGACTCCGAGCCCCCACCTGCCCCAGCCGAGCGGCCCAGGAGAGGGAAGATGAGATGAGACCGAGAGTGCTGGTCTCAGCAGATGACAGCAGCCACGAGCCAAGGGCTCTGCCCCTGGCACTGCGCGGGAGTCACCTGAGCCTGAGCTGCCTGGAGCCTCCTCCAGTCCCTGCTACAAGACAAATGTGACGGGTGCAATCCTGTGCTTTGCGGGCACCGGGGGCTGCGGAGCTGCCAGGCTCTGGGTCAGCAGCTCCCCCCTCGCACGCACGCAGCACGTCGCAAGATGGGAGTGCAGTTGCTATAATCCCTCACCTGCAGGTTAAGGGCACAGAAAACGAGATGATGCAACTTGACCGTTTGTTCCTGCGAATGCAAGAAAAGTCTCGGAGACGGTACCTGACATTTTTGTGGATTGTTTTTATGCCGGTTCACGCCACCCCTGCCACGGATCGGCGAGGGGAGGTTGGCCAGGGAAGGGCACTGAGAGGAGGACACTTTGTGTCCATCCTGCGCTCTCTGCCTGCAATTCCGTGCCTAAAACCAGAGCACGGCACGAAGAGATGAGCTGCTGTTGTTAATTCAGCTTTATGTGGGTAATCCTTCTGCAAGAAATACTCGGATATCCTTCCCAGGATGTTCTTGGGCTGGATTCGCTCCTCACGCTGGTGTAAATCCATGAGAAGAAACTCACTGACACAAGCCAAACGAGCCAGCAAAAATGTGGGAAGGACTGAGTTATCGTGTTGCTGGCTCACGCCAAAGGCGTTGCTCCCCAAACCAATCCATACGAGTCATTTTTGCAACTTATATCACGGTGCTGTTTCTTAAGTTTCACTCTTCCACCCTGGTTTACACTCACATTTCACAGCTCAGCAGAGATGCCAAATTAGGGGGACGGGATGCCTTTGTATTCAACAATTAGGCAGCCATTTCTCCCCTCCCTTGCCCCTGTATTTTAAGGGCCCACAAACCCACATACTTTTAATGTCTTTTAACAAAAAAGACCCCCAAACAGTTGACTCGCGGTGGTGCTTCTACAAGTTACATACAGCGCACAGAAGCGCCTTACCCATTTACAGTAACTTCATTTAAAGCAAGCAACGCATTTATTGCACACTTCTCTCTAGCAAAGCACTTGTGAACACGTCCCAGGGGACAACCTGCATCTCCAGACCTCAGCTCTTTTTCTCCCTTTCCACGTTATCTTCCAAGCCAGGCTTTCAGCACTTCCACTTCCCCCTGGCCCGCAGGAGCAAAACCATCTCACTGGAAATAAAACTGCTCAGATCCACGTGAAACTTGGGGAACTGAATCTGACGCCCCCTCCCGAAGGCGATCACCAGAGGATTCATTTATCGTTAACGAAGAGCGGCCGGTACAGTACCAGGGAGGCGGCGGGGCAGCCGGAGCCCTGTCAGCAATCCTTGCTCCCGAATCCCAGGGGGTCATCACGAAGCCCCTTCAGCCGGCGGGCGCCTGGTGAGCACAGACACCAGCTGGAAGCAGTTTCTCTGCTGTGGATTAATTTCATGGATGCCGGCGGATAATAACAACTCTCAGTCACTACTTGGGCTGCTTTGCCGTCTCCCCGCTGTTTTAAAAAAGCTCTCGTTCCTGCCACAAAATGTTGGGAGCCAAAGGAAGGGGGTGTGGGGGGAGGACAGCCGAGCCACAGCTACTGCTGTGTACTAGAGCCTGAAGTCCTCCAGCAGTCCGAGCTACTGGGAGCTTTCTTTGTGTACAAGCAGCAAAACCTCGTTTAAGGAAAGGAAGAAGAATAATTGCGCAGCCAGATGAGGGGAGAAAACGACCCATTTAAGTTGCTAACAGATTCGTGGCGCCTTAATCAATCCACATGGGGATGGATTATTGGGGCGTGATCCCACGGACATGAAAACCTACATGTGAAGGAAAAGCACTGCCGCCCTTCGCCGAGTTAAACCCATCCCAGGCAGAGATGGAGGAGGAGGACAGACCCGGGGAAGGCTGCTAGGTATGTGGACATGGCCAAGCTTGTGGTCTGAGCGAGGCCCAGCTCCAGTACGGAAGTACAACACCCCAGCAAGAGTCAGCACAAGGTGGCCTGAGCAAGCGTGGCATTTGAACAAGCCCGNGTGGACATGGCCAAGCTTGCGGTCTGAGCGAGGCCCAGCTCCAGTACGGAAGTACAACACCCCAGCAAGAGTCAGCACAAGGTGGCCTGAGCAAGCGTGGCATTTGAACAAGCCCGAGTCTGCCAGCACTCGTCCTCCGGCAGCGCCAACATTTGCCTGTCGGCCTCACCCGGCCGGTTAGAAAGTTTAAGACCCGAAGAGCTCTCGGGATGCTCTGCCCCAGCGACTGCCGGCACCTCCAAGGCACTGGGCGAGCGCAGAAGGCAACGGGGGGCNCCCAAGGGAAGGGGGCGTCCGTGGGATGAACGGGGTGCGGGACAGATGGTGGCTGCAGGGTGGGACAGGGTGCTGGGCGTCGGACTGGGTCCCTGGGGCGGAACAAGGAGGCCGGGGTGGGAGAGGTCCCCAGGGTCAGGCGGGGTCTCCAGGGATCAGATTGGGTCCCCAGAGACCAGGTGGGGTCCCCGGGGGTCAGACCAGCCCCCCGTGGTAGGACAGTGTCCCTGGAATCGGAGGGTCCCCGGGGTCAGCCAGGGTCCCGGGGCGTAGAGTGGGACGGTGTCCCTGGGGCTGGGGTCAGGCAGGGCCCCAGGAGCAGCAGGATGGGGCACAGGGTGCACAGAGGCGAGGGATGCCGCCGTGGGTACCGGTACCATCGTGGCACTCCGGGCATCATGCAGCCCATGTGGAGGAGCGCTCAGGGCTCAGGTCCAAGTGGCAGCGCGGCTCCCTCGGCCGCAGCGGTGGCTCCTGGCAGTGGGGTGGTCTCAGGACAGCAGGTTTCGGCAGCGCTGTGATTTCTTTGCCCAAGGGAAAGAGCTGGGGAATGGTCTTTGGTGACAGAACTGGTTAACGCAAGTAGTCACGCTCAGAGCTATTGTTCTCCACTGGTATTCAGCTTTGCAGACTTTTGCTTCTATTTCAGGCCTGCCAGAGGGCTCGTGTACCCAACAGCCTGCCTGTTTTTTCTTCTAATTATTTCAGTCAGTCTAAAAAAAGCTACTACCTCCCTCTGCAAACCTTGCCTCCATTGTTCTCAGCAGAGAAGATAAGGAGGAAAGGAGGAGAAAAGTCTTGACACCCGTTACCTCCAGGTTAAATGCTCTTCTGCACAGGTATGGCAAGTGCTGGGAGAAAAAACAGGAGACAGCTTTTGCTAACCAGAGGTGGAAGAGATACCAGAGCATCCATCAGGGCTGGCTGCCCCCATCCTGCAGGGCCAGGGGTTAATGGAGGAGCTGGGAATCACCCTGGGACACACCAGGATTCGAGATGAGAAACCCTGGTGCTGCCAAGGCACGTTGACAGGGAATTGATAGCCATGCTAGCAGAAAGACATCCCGCGCAGGGTGGGAGGAACCCACTAATAGATGCGCTGTGATGAACCTGGGTTTTGACAAGAGGCCAAGGTACTGAACACGCTTGGAAAAGCAAAGGGAGGACAGATGGGGTCTAACTGGCAGTCGCTGGTGTGAGTGGGGAGAGAGGACAGCATGGGGCGGGGACGAGGGGAGCTGCATCGTGCCCACCACCATGGCCCGGGCATTGCCCAGGCACCACACTCACCCTCCCTTCCCCTCGCCCGCAGGGTTTTGGGGCAGGAACCCCCCTGTTTGTTCCACTTGCACAGGGCCTGAGCCAGGACTGGAGCTCCTAAGAGCAACTACGCCCAAATAATTATTAGCAATAAGTAGCAAGAACACACTGATGGCATCTCCTTCATATCAGCTTAGCTCTGGGTTTGGCAAAGGCTCCGGTCTCACTGAGACGATCTCCTTGTTGTGTAAACACCTTCTGTGGCTTCCCCTGCTGCTCCTCTGCGGCTGAGAGCCAAACTGGGCAAAGAAAACGCTGCNCCCGAAGAGCTCTCGGGATGCTCTGCCCCAGCGACTGCCGGCACCTCCAAGGCACTGGGCGAGCGCAGAAGGCAACGGGGGGGCTGCTTGGGAAAAGGGACCCCCGTCCTCTGGGTCTCCATTTCTGCCCCGCATGCTGCCCCCGGCCACCTCCCGCTGCCGGACCCGGGCGCAGCGAGGCCAGGGCTGTCCCACCAGCGGCAGAGACCCCAAAAACGCCCAACGTGGCCGGTGCGGTCCTGCGGCCCCCTTCCCGGCCGGCAGCGGCAGCGAGGGGCTCCCGTGCCGCCCCGGAGGTCCCGCACAGCCCCGTCCCGGGGGGGTCCCCTCCTGTCCCGTCCCGTTCGGTCCCGCTCGGACTCACTTGCTCCATGGCGAGCGGGGCCGGTCGCTCCTCGCCGCCCGCTCAGGGGCTCCGCCGCCGCCCCGCTGCGCCGCTCGGCTCCGGGCGGGCGGGCATGCCGGGCCGGGCCGGGCCGGGCCGGGCGGNAGTGGCAGCGCGGCTCCCTCGGCCGCAGCGGTGGCTCCTGGCAGTGGGGTGGTCTCAGGACAGCAGGTTTCGGCAGCGCTGTGATTTCTTTGCCCAAGGGAAAGAGCTGGGGAATGGTCTTTGGTGACAGAACTGGTTAACGCAAGTAGTCACGCTCAGAGCTATTGTTCTCCACTGGTATTCAGCTTTGCAGACTTTTGCTTCTATTTCAGGCCTGCCAGAGGGCTCGTGTACCCAACAGCCTGCCTGTTTTTTCTTCTAATTATTTCAGTCAGTCTAAAAAAAGCTACTACCTCCCTCTGCAAACCTTGCCTCCATTGTTCTCAGCAGAGAAGATAAGGAGGAAAGGAGGAGAAAAGTCTTGACACCCGTTACCTCCAGGTTAAATGCTCTTCTGCACAGGTATGGCAAGTGCCGGGAGAAAAAACAGGAGACAGCTTTTGCTAACCAGAGGTGGAAGAGATACCAGAGCATCCATCAGGGCTGGCTGCCCCCATCCTGCAGGGCCAGGGGTTAATGGAGGAGCTGGGAATCACCCTGGGACACACCAGGATTCGAGATGAGAAACCCTGGTGCTGCCAAGGCACGTTGACAGGGAATTGATAGCCATGCTAGCAGAAAGACATCCCGCGCAGGGTGGGAGGAACCCACTAATAGATGCGCTGTGATGAACCTGGGTTTTGACAAGAGGCCAAGGTACTGAACACGCTTGGAAAAGCAAAGGGAGGACAGATGGGGTCTAACTGGCAGTCGCTGGTGTGAGTGGGGAGAGAGGACAGCATGGGGCGGGGACGAGGGGAGCTGCATCGTGCCCACCGCCACGGCCCGGGCATTGCCCAGGCACCACACTCACCCTCCCTTCCCCTCGCCCGCAGGGTTTTGGGGCAGGAACCCCCCTGTTTGTTCCACTTGCACAGGGCCTGAGCCAGGACTGGAGCTCCTAAGAGCAACTACGCCCAAATAATTATTAGCAATAAGTAGCAAGAACACACTGATGGCATCTCCTTCATATCAGCTTAGCTCTGGGTTTGGCAAAGGCTCCGGTCTCACTGAGACGATCTCCTTGTTGTGTAAACACCTTCTGTGGCTTCCCCTGCTGCTCCTCTGCGGCTGAGAGCCAAACTGGGCAAAGAAAACGCTGCTATGAGTGCTGTCAATGGCTTGGAGGGGCCTGGCCAGTGCCCGGGCGGTTGTACGCGTCCTTCAGATTTCTCCTTCACCTGGAGCGACAGGCTTCCCTGACAGATTTGACCAGAAAATCACGGCTGGCCATCATCGTTCAGAGCTGTCGCCAAGCTGGGGTTAGCTCTCTGCCACCTAAAAGGTGGGAGCTGGTTTACAAACCTATTTTCTTTGTTTAATATTCTGAACCATCAAAATTGGGCTTTGGGTGAGGAGTGGGAGCATCCCAGCTCACCCACAGACTTCTCCAGTGAGTGCGTGAGAGCAAGGGTGTGGCAGTGCCCGGCTCAGCTGCAGGATGGTGCGTGCCATCACAAAATGAACTGTTCAAAAAAGGTGATGTTTTAGGCAGGCTTTTAAAATGCCGATACCCCCCCAACCCCAAAACAGCAGAAATGTTGTTCGGTATTCTCTCTTTGCCTCGCAGAGCTGGGGGGTGGTGAGGGGAAACCTCTGGCTTTGCAGATAGGGTGTGGGCTGGGCTTCCGACTCTCCTGGAAAATTTTAATCGGTGAAAGAGTGAAGAATATTTTTAGCATGCCATCGACACGCATGTGAGGACGTGTGTGCTGTAAGAGCATGCAACATGGAGGCTGCATCCTTGTGATTTATCAGCTGTACTCATCCCCACCGGCAGACCTGGAGAGAGCCACCGTGACCTTGCTGGCAGGAACGCAGGAGCAGCTGCTGCAGGGGGACTTGTCGTCTGCAAGAGGAATTGAAGGAGGATGCTCATGGCAGGAGAACGCTCATGGCAGGAGAACATGCAGGCTGGTGCAGAAATGCTGCAGGGAGAGGTGTTGGGCACATGTCTGCAGCCAGGGCCAGGCTGCCCCTTTGGAGTGGGATGGGACGTGCTGCCAGACTGTTGACTTATTCCTTGGTAAGAGGTGGTGCAACGCTGCTCCGGCAAAGTGAAACAGAGTCACGAGTGACGCTGAGGAGGTTGGGCTGGTGTGTCACAAAACTGAGGAAGATGGTTTGTGAGGGGACCCGGGAGCCCTTCAGCTCTGCACCTCGGCAGCCGCATTTGGGGTCTTGCAAAAGTTGGAGGCAGGATGTGGAGGAGGATGGTCGTGCTGGGCATCGGGAGCTCCAGCCGCAGAGGCACAGCTGCTTTGAAGCCACTTGGGGCTGAGTTGGGACCAGCATGGGTGGGGAGTCCCTCCTGCCCTCCCAAATGTGGACAAACCCGTCTCTCCAGCCACATGCACCACATGAGAGAGCGGTGGTTGCCATCCCGTCTACCTGCCATCCTTTCCCTGCTCCAGGCAGGGAGCTCCGGCTCCTGCATCCAGCAAGAGGTACCTCCTCACCAGGGTCAGCCACTCCGCCTGCTCCTGCTTTGGTTTCCCTCCACCTCAAATGGCAACATCCCATCTCTGGGGCGCCGTGAAGGCCAGCTCATTAGCACCTGTCTTCATTAAATGCTTTGAGCAGGGCTGGAAGGGCAGGGGCTCCTTATCGCAGTTGCCCTGTTATCAGCTCAGCAGCGGGGAGGAGGAGGCGGACGTGCTGGCGAGGCCAGGAGCCGGCACTGGGCTCGGGGTGGCCGCAGGGCTCCTGCCCTCAAGCTGGAGGAGAAATCCTCAGCCCCCTCATGTGCACAGCAAATTAATGTGGGCGTTCTTAATTTAATCTGTCTGGTTGGGGCTAAAATAAAAAAGGCCTAGAGACAGCAGTGGGTCTGAATGGATGCCCAAGTCTAAGGCTGAATTCAGGCTCTTGGTGCCAAGTAGAGCCCATGGCACCTTCTCCTCACAGCTGCAGCGTGGCTCTGGGGATAACGCACTTCTCTAAACTACCCCGGCTAGACAAGGAATGTGCAGGTGGCCCCATCCTCAGGTGATGCACTGGGAATTAGCAGCAGCAAAGGGTGGGGGAGATGGGAGGGCGCAGATGTGGGGCTGACGTAGAAAAAGGGCGCTCTCCTCACCTCCTCGCCTGCTTTCTGGACTTAAATCTTATGTTTTATGGACAAGCCACGTGAAAGGGCGGTGTTTCCAGCCCCAGTCCCTGCTGTGGTGGGGCAGTCAGAGTTAGTATGCCTGGTTTGGGGCTTGGCCAGTAGCTCCTGGCCTGCCGAGGTCCTGGTTTTACCTGTTCTCCTCTTGGCTGATACCAGTCTGAGCTTCTGCCCTAATCACATCTGGGCTTTCCTGCCTCTCGTGCTCAGTATTTTAGTTCCATGCTTGAAAGAAAAGACACAGCTATCTATCAAAGCCATCAGCCTGCGAGCGCTTGCAAGAACACGTGCGCTCTCCTTGCTGATCTCGCTGATTTTGTAAGGAAAAAAAGTCCTTGCTGCGGAGGACACCTGGATGTGCCACCATGGACCAGCGACCTCAGCCCGGGCTCACAGCAGGGCCAAAGCAGAGCCAAAACCGTGGCCAAGGAGGTCGCTTGCTGGGACAAAATGGGGGAGGTGAGTGGTTTAAATTATTTTAAGACCAGCAGTGAGTTGGCAGAATGTGGCCAAGCCCTGTGGCATGATGGCAAGTGGGGAATGAGCGATGCTGCTTTGTGCTTTCTTCTTCGTTTCTATTGTAACTTGCCGTTCGTTTCTATTGTAACTTGCCGTTCGCAGCAAGCCCCGCCGAAGGGCAGTGGGCGCGGGCTGGAAAAGGTGTCCGATGATGCTGAAACATCGCTGCTGGAGTCCCGGCAACAGCCGCGTCTGTGCACGGGTGGGAAGGGGTGAAGCACCTGGTGGGCGAGGGCTCAGAGAGGCTCCTCCGCCCCATTCCTGACTTTGCACGGGGTAGAGGGGAGCAGCGCGGGGCTGGAATAGGAGGTGGTTTGGAAGAGCTGTCCCAGCCCATGCTGCTTTTAAGCCCCAGGTCTTTCAAAGCCAGGGACGTGCCCCACGTCCTGCAGGCTAAGCCCACGCCCTGTGTAAATGGGCTCGGAGCAGCTGCCAGCATCCCTCACCGCGTCGCCCCATGCCTGGGGCAGTCACCTCTGGGCTTTCCCAACGGCTCTGCGCCATCCCTGGCCTTCACCAGCATCTCCAGCAGTGAAAAAAATGCCCCAAATAACCGCCATTCTCTGCTACCCTGGCACAAAGGTGGGATGTAAACGCATTTCTGTTTGCTGGTGTTAGTGCTCACTGGGCTTTCAAGCTGGGCTGGGTTTGGAGCAAGCATTTCCTGCGCCCCAGCCCCGATCTGCCGCTGGCTCCCCACTCTGCCTAGGCAGGGGAGCTCCCCAAAACACCTCTGCTCTGCGCACACTGCTTCAAGATGGGGATGCTGCAGCCCTGGAGGAGCTGGAGGGATTTTTCGGTGTGAGCTTAAGGTAAGGTATCTCCGGGTGCGTCGTAGCCACCAGCTACCCTCTGGGCAATGCGTGCAGCCAGCGGCATCCTCCTGGAGCTGCTGGAAGATAGATATATATGAATTTATATATAGAGATATGCTGTAATACCCTCAAAACCTGATTTTGTTTGCTATGGTGAGAAGCACATCCTCAGAGAAGTGTAATCTGGCACCGGCAGCACCAATGACCCCAGGTAATATGATGCTACCGGGTGCACTCTTGCTCTCGGAGCCATCCCTGGTGTCCCGGTTCCGCCATCCCTACCTGCCACCCCGCCTGATTCCCAGGGCCAGATTCCCAGGGCCAAATCCTGCTCCCGGTTGTGCCTGGCACCACCTCTGAAAGCTGGCAGGTGCCCTCAGTGCACGCTGTCCAGGGAGCAGCCGGGGATACACCAACCGTCCCGGAGCATGCAGGGACCCGCGGGTTTTGGGGACCGGTGATTTGCACAGCGAGCAACCACAGAGTTTGTCTGAAACGATGCTCTCTGTCATTTGGTTGGGCGCGTGGGGAATGCAGTGAAGCAGCAGAAGGGGTTAAATCAATAGTTATGTTTAAATCAATATTCTGATTTATGCTCCTGTCCTAGCGACGCTGCCTTCCTTTGCTCCCTGGTTTGAGGGCACAGACCCCAGTGGCGGAGTCCGAGCCACCGTTTCTGTTGTGAAGGTCGATTTTGGCAGATGTGCTGCAGGATTTGGGCTGATTTTTTTCTGAGGAAAAAAAAAAGCAAAAGCCAAAATGAACATGGCTGTGGTCTGTGTATTGAGCGAGCTGGTGAGACCAGCTCCCGAAATTGGGCGTAAAAAGGAGTCTTGGCAGTTGCTTCTCCCTGCTCATCTTATTTTGGGGTTGCAGGATGCTCTTGCGTGGCTTTGCCTCTTGCTCTGCCTTTCCCAGCACCACTTAGGCCCAAGGCTTAATNTGAGCGAGCTGGTAAGACCAGCTCCCGAAATTGGGCGTAAAAAGGAGTCTTGGCAGTTGCTTCTCCCTGCTCATCTTATTTTGGGGTTGCAGGATGCTCTTGCGTGGCTTTGCCTCTTGCTCTGCCTTTCCCAGCACCACTTAGGCCCAAGGCTTAATCCTGGCTCCTTAGTTCCCAGCCTTGGACATTTGGGTGCAGCCTGGACCCTGTGCTGAGATCTGAGATGCAGGATGTGCTCCTGCCACGCCGCGGGGTGGGCAGCAGCTGGCCCCGGGCCACGTCCTGGGCTTATCCCTTCTGCAGGATCCTCCTCCATCCCCACTCCCTGCCTCCATCCCCAGTCCCTGCTTCTTGCTTTCACGCACCTTGGCCCTACCAGCTCCTCGTGTCCAGGCTGGAATCTCCAGCTTCCCACCCGCTGCCGTGGGGCTCCTCTGCCCCACGCCCAGAGAGAAACTCGATGGCTGAGAAGGGCTGACCTCCCGCTGCTGCTTTTTGGGGGCTTTTGAAATCATGTTTCCTGGCAGAGCTGGCTGCGCACTTCCAAAATCTCACCCAGCTTGAACCAAGGTGGGCGGGTGGTGGAGCACATCAAGGTCCCTGCGGTGGCAGAGTGGTGTTGCCCGAGCACCGTGGGTTGCTGAATCCAACCCCGGCTGGTGCTTTCAACAGGTTTTGAGCTCCGTGGGGCTGGGGCTGCTCAGCCCGGCCAGCTCTGTGCCTGGATTTTCTTAGATCCTCATCTAAGGAAAGGAAAATCCCATCTCCTGATGCGCGGGGTTTGGGTGTATGAGACCAAGGCGGGAGAGAAGATGCTCGTGGGTACCTCTGGGGGAAGCACCAGGAAGGGGGAAGAGTTATTTAAGCTGAAAGGTGATGTTGGCACCAGAACAAATGACATTAAAAGTCGGCAGGAGTAAATGGAGACTGGAAACTGGGAGGGCTCTAATCCTCTGCAGGTGGTGCCACGGCTTCTTGGGAGGTGTAGTGGGGACGGGGAAGGATGAGGTTTGGGGAGTTTGATCTTGGGTGCTGGGATGGACAGAGCTCGCTGACCTGACGGGTCCCTGTCCCCTGCCTGGGGACACCCAGGCACAGGGGGAGCTGGTGCCTCTGCAGCAGGGTGGCGGGGAGCAGAGCTGCCGTCACGGGGCTGCAGAGGTGCTTTCACGGCAGCCAACGTGAGGTTTGGGGGCTGGAGCTGGGCTGCTGGGTCCCACCTCAGCCCACTCTGAGGCTCACCCCGCACCTTTGGGGGATTGACCCACGAAGTGGGCAGCTCTCCAGCCCTGCAGCCCTTTGCCCACCTTCATTCCTTCCCCAGGGGACTCGATACAGCCAACATTAGCCAAGAAACCTGTTAGTCTCCAAAATTTCCCTGCCACGGAGGGATGCAGTGATCCCGGCACACGCCTAACCGCAGTTTCCCGGTGCACCCTCACAGCTCACCCCTGTGCGTGGCCTTCAGAACCGTCAGATGTATGGAAGTGCTCTATTTGTGTAAAGTTATGTTTGAGATTGGTCTCACACAGGATACACTTTGGGGTCACTTGAGCGACACGTGGCGAGCAGGGGGACCCCACCTCAGGCCGCTCCACATGGAGTCGATGCAAGAACCCTCTGTGCTGGAAGCAAAACGCAGAGGCGCTTACGCCGATATAGTCCAGGTGCTGTTGTTTGAGCTGCTGTGTCACCAAAAAAACACCCCAAGGAGAGTCTCTGCAGCAAAAAGCTTTTTCACACAAGCCACTTGAAGCCTCAATGGCCCTCGGCTGTCAGCACCGCCCGCGCCGCCTTCAGCGCTCTCACAAAAATACCAAAGGAAGTAAATGTTTCAGTTTCTAAATTAAAATAGTTTGCGGTCGTTGTATTTCACCCCTCCCCCCCCTTCCCCCCTCCCATTCTGTGGTTATATGCGATGTGAGCCGCAGCATCCCAGCTCTGGCTTTTGGATGCTTAATTTTAGCTGGACCGCTAAGGCGGTGTGTTGGCTCTGAGGTGGGAGCAGGCTCGGCAGCGATGCCCCAGGTCTGAGAAGTTTGCGGTAGTAAATCAGGGCAGATGCATCCCAAAGGTCCAGGGCGACGCTGCAGCGTGGTCCGGCTACTGCATCCTGCCCAGTTAACAGTAATGACGCCCATGCATGGATTTAGCTGGAAATTGATGCTGGCGCCTGAATTTGGCAGAGGTGCAGTTGGTTATTTGTGGCTGGATTCGCAGGGAGCATCGCGGGAAGCTGGATCGGATCAGAGTGGGTTTGTCTTGTAGCCAAGTGCATGGGATGGCCTGGAGAGGCCACGCACTGCAAGGTGGAAAAGGGGGCTTTTTATTTAGTGGCTGATCTGGAAAATATAAGGGGGAGAGAAGGGGGAAAATTAATCAATCCAGACTAAACTAAACCAGCTTGATTTAAAAACAAACAAACAAACATTCTGGTTTTAGATTGCCCCAGAATAGTCAGTTTGATAAGAAATGCAAAGTTTGTGTTTGCAGATTGGTCAATTAACCCCCTCTATAACTTAAAAAAGAAAAAGCAAGCCTTTTACAAACAGAAAGTAAAACTTCATGGTTCTGCAAAAAGCTTCAAAGCTTCAAGAACAGAGGCTGTGTATTTCTGAGGTGCTTCATTTTTCGGAACTCCAGAAGAAATGTTTTGACGCTTCCAAGCCAGCTTCTTTTTTAACCCCCAAATATTTCCCGAATTTGCCTGAAATCAGTAAAATAGTCCGTGCCTTATCAGAGCTGCCTCCAGATTTCCCTGAGGATGCTGATGGCCAAGAGGATCCTCAGTCCCTGCTGCCAGTGCTCGGGTCCCTGCTGGGGGACGCTGGGAAAATCCTGGACCCAGGCTTCGGGGCGATGCTCCCGCTGAAGATGCCTTGTGCAGAGGCGGCAGACACGAGCTGAGCCTCGGCACGAGCAGGGACGGGGGGAGATTTGTGGCCGTGCTCTTGTTTTGGTGGTGACTCAGGATGCAGGATTGGATCAAGTGGGTTCCAGAGGGATTTACGGCGAGTGCTGGGAACTGAACTCGTCAGGTGAAGGGCTTACCGCGTTGGCACATTGCATTCCAGACAGGTTTTGGAGGTATTGCCTGTGGCTGAGCGGCCAAGGCAAAACGTTCTCCTGCAGTGGAGTTTTCCTCTTACCGTGTGTTTGTCTTTCCTTAACTCTGTGTCAAGGCAGCCCTGGGACCATCAGTGCTTTGCACCCCTCCTCCAGCACTGCTGCCACCTCCCAGCCTTTCCAGTGAGGCCGGGAGCTTGGCAGCCAACTGCCCAGCTGGCGGCCGTGCCCGTGTCCCACCTTAGTGATAACGCAGTGCGGACACGTGGATGAAACAAGCTGTGGGCCCGGCAGATGGTCTGGCTGAGAAGTACCCACGGGAAATGTTTCCCTTCTGAAACTGCAAAATGTAATTAATGCTGGTAATAAACATGGAAACCCATTAGCTGTGCGGCTGGGCTGGGCTCTCCCTGGCTAACAGCAGCCTTGGTGCTGCAGTGTCTTCTGAATGAGGGCCGGTGGGGTGGGACAAGCTATTCCCTGCCTTCAGCCTGTGGTTGTGACGATGAGAAGGGTGGCATGGTGGGCAGGTTCTCCTCGAGGGGTCCCAAAACCGTCAAATATAAACCAAATCCTCTCCACCTCCCTCTGGGGAAGTGCCTCGGCCCCGGAAGACACTGGTGAGGCAACACCAAAGGGCCCACGTCTGCCCCAATCAGTCCTGAAATACCCAAGCCCATGGTGCGGGGAACTGAAGAGCAGGGCCCTTGTGCAGGATGAGGCCTGTGGGAGTCATTAGCTGGTGGCAGCCGTTTCTCAGGGAAAAGGCTGCAGTGGGCTTGCATGCGACCTCTCCAGGCTGTGAACTTTGCAGATGAATTTCTTCTATTTTAATTTTTTCCGGGCTATTTTAGGGTTTTTTCCCCCTTTTCAGGTGGTTTATGGGCATTTGCATCCCTCCAAGGCACAGGCTCAGGGACACCGCCTTGGTAAGTCAAGTGACATTTGCCAATGCCTTTCTGCAGCCTGCACGTGGCTCTCGCTGTCCAGAAGAAAGGCGGCGAGGCTCTGCGGGAGGGTAAATGGGACCGTTCAGCAGGACAAACCACTACCGTTTCCAACACTTTTTGGACCCCCTGGGCACCTGCAGGACCTGGGTGCTGCAGTACCCAGCAATGCTCGGACGGAGTCCAGCCGAGCACCCGGTGCTCTCCCCACACCGAACCTTGGCAGGGATGTGCCAGGCGTGCATTTACCTGCAAGGGCAGGTCGGGGGGCTCAGCACAGCCCCCCCGGCCTGTGCTTCTGCCTTTCCCTGGCCATGCTGGCCGGAGCAGGTGCAGAGGGCAATTCTGCCCCAGCCTGGGGCATTTAAAAGCCTGAGAGGGGCAAAGTGAAGGGCTCAGGTTTTCTGACGGCCACGGCCTGTAAAGAAATAACGCCCGTCTCAGCAGTCCGATGGTGCCACCGGGTCAGTTGTTGCCCTCAGCATCGTTGCTACCTGCCCCGCTGCACCCAGCACCCCTGCCATGCTGCCCCCAGCACCCCTGCCCCGCCGCCCCCAGCACCCCGTGCCTCGTCCCTCCCAGCAGCCTTTCCCTGGGGCCCCTTCCAGCCCAGCCCACCAGCCCTCGGCACCCCCCGCACCCC
>VZSC01014538.1:228703-246924 GCA_013398225.1 Steatornis caripensis
CCTCCTCCCTCTCATCCCAGCCACAGCAGAAAACTCAGAGCTTGGTGGAGATGCCAGAATAAAAGCAAGTGCAAGGAAAGACCCTTTGCATTAATGTTTCAAGGGGGTATTTATTTGAGGGGTTTATTTGTGTTATTTGACTTCAGACACCAATTGCTGCTGCGGAGGAAGCGCGTCTTGGGCAGAGGCTGCAAAGTGCCCTCTCTGAATGGAGCTGGAAACACGCTCAGAAATCTGTGAAGACCGCAGGAAAGCATGGGAAAGATGGACCACAGCATGGGAGAGGAGGCAGAAAGCAAGGAAGATCAAGGGGCGATGTTGCCTCCTTCATATTTCCTAATGAAACAAGGAAAAAACCCAACACTGCCCCTCTTTTCACTCGGAAAACCCCTTGCATCTCAGCCCTGAAAGCGGGATTCAGCAGCTCGGCACAACCCAAACGTTTACTCTGCTGCCTTAAAGAAAACTTTGGAACAGAGCGGGCTTAAAGCCTGCTGAAGAGGACCATTTATCTGGGAACTGAAAGAAAATATTGGGATAATATTTGGAAAAGCCTGCGAAACGGCACGGCCCAGCGTGTGCCGGGCAGCAGCAACCTGCAGAGCCGGAGCGGGAGAAGCCACCCTCTGCGTGTGGCTCATTTCCCCCTTTTCCCTCATTTCCTTCCCATTTCCTTCCAGCCTCCGAAAGGCTTTGCCTTGCCTGGGTTGGTCCTTGGGGTGTATTTCCCCCAGGAGAGTGGCAGCGCTGAAAGAAAAAGGGATTTTTCATAGGCAGGGTAGGCAGAAACCTTGTCTGGTCTGAGCATCGCGGGGGAGCTGGCGGGGAGGTGTTTCTTTCCTCCAGTTAACAGCCGAGGCTGATCTGCAGGACCCACTTCATCAGATATCACTTAAACCGGGCTAATTTCTGCCTAATTAGTCAGTAATCAGCATTTAATTGGCAAAGATGCAGAGAAGGTGCAGCCCCCCCCTTCCTGGAGCCGTTAGCAGTGTCTGTTTTAACACTCAGAGCCTCGCCGGGATTCAATAAATGTTGGGGTTTGGGGTTTTTTTTCCCCAGTTGTAAACACGAACATGTGTTCAAAATTCAGTTGGACATCTCATTTGGGTTTGAAGTATAATTATGTTTGATGAGGACTAATAAGTGGCTTTCCAAACGAGACCAGGTTGGTGTCTCTCCTGCTGGCCCCTGCAGGGAAGCCGTTACTCACCACCGGCGGCCGATGCTGATTTTTATGGGGCTAACCCAGACCCATCCAGGGCTTTGTAAAATCCTGCTTTGCCTTTCGCTTTATTCTTTTTTTTTAACGGTCTTTTGTCCACCTGAGATGAATTTTTATCCCTGCAGAGCTTCGTTCTCCGCAGGATTTCCCCCGCCGTGGGTCTTGGGGTGCCTTTGCAGGATGCAAGTGGAGATTTGCTGAAAACAGGCGTTTTTACCTCCGTTTTCCCAGCCTCAGCGAGAAAGAAAATAAACAATGGAGTTTTTTTTTAAACGTGCAAAAGGGAAACTTGGAATTCTCAGCCCAAACTATCCCCAAAACTTGGGACTTTGGTGTTGGCTCGAAGCCCGGCTGCAGGTTGAAGCGGATGCTGCCGGTGCGGTCCCCGGCACAGACGATGGTCGATGGTCGATGGTCGATGGTTGAACTGGTGTTGAGGTCGGCTCTGCTTTAGCACCAGCGCCTGCCTAGGTGGAGCTGCTTCTCTTCAGCATTGCGTCTGGCCAGAAAACGCTGGATCTGATCTGATCGCCCAAATACCGCCTGGCTGCAGCTTCTGAGCAGAGCTCAGGCAGAAAAAAAAAAAAAAAAACCCAAACCCAAAAAACCCACCCAAGCTGTGGGTTTGTGTTTGTTTTCCACGCTCCCTCTTTGAAATACCATGCCAAAGGTAATTTCTCTTGGAGATTGGGCTTTGGCAAGTCTTGCTACGCTGCCGAAACCTTCAGGAACGCCCTTGGTGAGCCCTGAGCGTGCCCTGCTGCCGGGATGGGGAGTGAGTCCGGGCCCCGGCTTCCTGGGGGATGCGGGGACACGTGTGACACTACCCTGCGGGACACCCCCTTCCCTGCCAAAACCCGTCCCTTCCCAAGGCAGAGGCAGCAGAGCCCCTTCGTGGCCCTGTGGGCATGCGCCCACCCATCGCTCCCGCAGCCGTCTCTCCAGCAAACCCCGAAGCTGCTGCCCTCGGGGCTCTGAACCCTCAAATTTCCATCTGTGGCCAAAATGCCCCCAAAAGCTGAGGCGGTGAAGGAGGAAAACCCGTCTTAGCCCCCTCCCGTCCTGTCCTGGCACTGCCAGGCACAGCTCTGGGGGCTGGCAGCGAGGGGTTAACAGTCACTAGCCAAAAGTTGGGGGGGAAAGACCTTAAACTGGGAGCGCTTGGTGCTTGGGCAGCTCTCGTGGTTTTGGTTTTTTTTCACAGTATTTTGCAGCAATGGAAGAGCTGCAGGTAAACAGCCAAACCCCAGAGCCTGGCAAAGGTGCCAGCTGCTCTGCAGCCGGGACAGACCCAGCCGCTGACTCCGGGCTGACCATGCTACAGCCCTAAATAGCTGCTTTTCAGGGACAGGTGGGTCACAGCAAACTTTATTTTTCTGGAAACAGCAAGCACATTGTGCAGGGAAGGCTTTCCAAGGATGCTCCCCACGCCCTTTTCAGGAAATACCACGCAGCTCTCCTTCGTGCCATGCCAATTTTATTTATTTTTTTTTTAAATTGGCATAAATGATAGCCTCAGCAAGGACACGCCGTGTTTTCCCTGGGCTGTCGGGTTTTATTTTGAAATCGCTGCTGGTTTGATCTTTGCATCTCTCCACCCCCAGGCTTGTCTCTGTCCCCGCGTGTTCCTGCTCCCGGCGTTTGCTCCGGTACGGCGGGGTTTGCTGGCGAGCGAAAACATGGTGAGGGGGTCTCGTCGTATGCCGGTCACAGCCAGGTTGTTGGGGACATCATCCAACCTGGGGACCAAGTAAAAGAGTTGCATTCCATTTGCAAACGCCACTATGACGAGCAGACAGCGGCCGTCCCTGCCCGGTGACCCCCAGCCCTTGCGGGAATCCAGTTTTCGAGCCCAGTTTCAGCCCTGGAGCCGCCACCCTAACAGCGACGGCCGCGCTTCCTTCGGGGGGGGGCCCGAAATAGCCTCCCCTGCGTGATGATGACACGGCTCCGGCGCAACGCCGGCTTAACCGGCTTTTCCAAGACCTGTTGTTCCAGGGGTGGGGTTGGGTTGGCCCGGGTTTATTACCGGCTCCCTCTTGGCTCCGACGCTTTTCCCCGGTAGCGTGCTGTCGGATGAAGCGGGCTGGCGACAGGGACCGGGAGACGAGGAGGAAGAATTTGTACCCCGCGTGCAGGTGGCGTCACGCGGGACGAGCGCCACCAGGATGCACCCTCGGGGTCCTCTTCCCTGGCCCAGCACCCTCTCCTTGCGGATTAGTCCTCCTGCAACCCAAATATCCCAAAACAGTGGGTGGGAGCCAGGACAGCCCCGGTGCAGCTCCACAGGGATGCAGCAGGAGCTGGAGCATCTCCCCATCCCACCACCCCTTCCTTGGGCATTCCCTTCCTTGCCCTAATTTCCAAAATAACGATAAACCCAAAAACTGTTTGGGATGGGTGAAAACGCCTGCGTTCGTTCCCTCCTTTTAATTCAAGACCAAACACACAGACATTTTTTTTTTTAAACTTATCGATTTTTCTCCCCACTACAAATATCCGTGCTGGGCCTGGCAGTCCCCGGAGCGTCCTTTCGCCGCTGAGCTTCGATTGTTTCTAAACTTCCAGATCCATCTTTTGGATATTTTTACAGGCCTGAGTCCATAGCGGGCCCTTTCTTTTTATTTTTTATTACTAGCATTTTACCAGGATGACATTTTGACTAGCCTGGGAAATCTTCTCGCCCGCCACGCCGGTTCCTGACAATCAAGATTTAATCTTTGTGGAGAGGAAGAACGCATTGGACGGACAAAAAACCAAAAAAATCCAGATTTCTCTGAAATTGCCGAAAAGCGGAGCAGGGGGATCCTGCGGGAAATCTCCAACTCAGCCTGGAGCAGTGCAGCAACTGCACAAGCCCTGACCGTTGCCGGACAAATGCTGCGCTAATTACAGCTAAAACCTCCGGCGCTGGGGGTGCTCCGCTCCCCCTGCCCCGCGTGTATCATTGCAGTCGGGCGGCCTCCCTAATCTCCAATTTAAATCCCTTTTGCTGCTGCCTTCAGTGTTCGGAAGAGATACTGGGCGGTTGAAAACCGTTAGCACATCCCTCCTTGGTCATTGCCGTGTTTTTGAGCTCTTTCAGCCTGGCGGGAGCCCTCTTTTCTCTCTAATTCTCCCCATTTCTCAATGAAAACCGCTGGGGATCGGCGATCTCCAAAACCGGTGTTTCGCTTTGAAATTATTTTCCCTGTGCCTGAGTTGTTGCGGCCAGGGCTGGGCACCGGCACGGAGCTGCCGCTCGTCCCCCACCTCCCCGGACCTTCCTCCACCACATCGTCTCCTTCTTCTCCATCGCATTTAACGTCACCTCTTCGATTTGAAAACACCTTAATCCAGATTTAGGAAGGAAAGGAAAAAGGCAGAGGCAACATTCTTCTGTTGAGTACGAATCTCCCAGGAATTCGCTCAGCGGTTTCCCGGCTGCCAAGCCAGCGGCTGCTGAGCGGTGGCAGCGGCGGTGGCACTGCCAGCGCCCGTGTGCTGCCGTGACACGTCGGCCGTGGGGATGCCACTCCACACTGCCTCAACATCTTATTTTCCGCCCTCGGGTTTCATGGGCTGCTCCCTCGTGCGCAGCATTTTACCATTAACACAACCGAAACTAAACCATCCGGTCACTCCTGAGTCTGGGGTTGTTTTAACACCTACAAGGACAGGCAGAGAAAAAAAAGAGATACCTTGAGAGGCGTGAATATGAATGCAAAAATGTTGGTTTCTCCTTCAGATTTACAAGGCCCTGGATGGGAGCGGTGACAGTGCTGAGAGCCCCGGGCTTTGCCATCGCTGCCATGTGTGCCGGGAGCGAGCCGAGGCGGCTGCAGGAGGGTGCTGGAGGCATCCGGCTGCAGGACCGGTTTGAAGGGGGATGCTAATGAACTGGTGTTAATGGGCACCCTGACTGTGCAAGGTCGGGTTAGGCAGTGCTGGAGCCGTGTTGGGGGCTGGAGCCAGAGCCGGCCGGGGTTTTTCTGAGTGGGCTTTCACTGGAGAGCGAGGAGTCAGGCTGCGGAGTAACTCCCTGGTGCAGACAACACCGTGAACCGCATCGCTTTAATTATGCCCGTGCAATTTTTGCTCATTTGGTTAAGCCTGGGAGCTACAGAAAGAGCTATTTCCAGGTGCGCCGGTTTAATTACCGTGTGCCCTTTATGAACCAGCACACACAGCCGCGTGGCTGGGCTTCGCTGGGCGCTCCGGGCAGGCCAGGATTGCAGCCACGAGCGTGGCGCTGGCCCTGCTCATGGCTCTGCACGTCCCCAGGACGCGCACACGCGCTCCGCTCGGGTCGCGTAAATGGGTTTTAACCTGATTTTTGCTGTAATCTCTGCATCGACAGGCTCTCATCACGTGAAGGATAAAACCCCAGCACCCGCAGCCGGGGACTTGAGGGGTTTCACCGGGCAGCTCCCGCCGGCCGCGCTGGGGCTCTGGCCGGCCGATGGCCCTGAGCTGAGCCACCGCCCCTGTCCCAGCACCCCAGGGACACCTCCGGGCTGTGTGTGTTTGCAAAATAGCTTTTGTTTGCTTAACTTCTTGCACTTCAGCACGCAGAGGCACAGCTCCTGCTGCCCCGCTCCCTCTGCCTGCCCCACAGCAGCAGGCAGGGACGAGGTGACAGTCCCACCGGCCGGGGCGGGCGGCCTGGTGCCAGCCCTACCATCCCACCCCCGCAAAAAATAGCGGCTTTCGGGTGCTTTATTTGCACTTTCCTTTTCTGAACTTGCTTTAAAAAGACACAGAAGGCCTTGGTTTTCAAAGAACCGGGGTTTAAATGACGTGCTCCCCTGCTGACCCGGCTCCATCCTACTAAAACTCTTCACCGTAGCCTTGTCGCCGTACGAAGCGACGTGCGTGGTACGTGCTGGGATTTTAACTGCAATTCGTGCCAGATATAAAACTGCCAGAATTATGACAAATTCTATTCAGGAGGGTTTGAACCTTACTGGTTCAGCAGCGCCTCTTTCTGTGCTGCCTTTGCAGCAGCTTCTGTTTAACCGCTCGGCTCATAAAATTTATTGCATTGCCAGTGTCTCGCTGTAATTCTCTGCGTTTTCAAGTAATCCCAGGAAAAGAGTTAAAACAGAGCCTCTGCCTCAGTCTGCATTCGTTGCAAAGCATGCGGGGCCAAAGTCTGGTATTCCTGACACCCCTGGTAAATCTCGTGGGCTCGGCTGGGGAAATTGCGATCAAGGGGATACACTCTGAATTTCGAAATCATGCCAGCAGGAGAGGGGGCAGGAGCGATGCGGGGACCAGGCGGCATTGAAACGCAGGCCCCAGCGTTGCAGTCAGCGCTCAGGCAAGGCTCTTACCCTCCCTGCCCACCACTGCAAGCCGAGCCGGGCGCCACTGGACCCACGACAGGGCGCAAGGTTTTACCGGTACCAATAACTATCCCGCGGGCTGCTACACCAGGAGTCGCAGCCAACGGCCTCGGGATGGCAGCTTTGGGATGCAGGATGCTTGCTGGGTGGTGCTGCCGACGGGGCAGTTGCAGTGGGGTGCAGAGCACTCCTGGGTGCAGATTTGGCCCGACCCTCCTGGGCTTTGCCTGTTTTTCATCACCTAAGGCAGAGGCGATGATGTTTTGCATCCTCCCACCAGGCAACTCCTTTCCGGCCTTCACTCCCTTTGCCATCAGAAAGCTTTTCCCACCATCAAACCCTAAACCCTCCCTGCTGCTGCCGGAGCCCATTCCTCCTCTGCTCCCCGTGGTGATGTTTCTTCCCTCCTTTGCAGCCGCTGCCGACAGCGGGCAGCCCCCGCAGACCTTCCCCAGCGGTGCGAGGTGGGTGCTGTGAGACGGAAGGGGTAGGGCTTGTTCCATCTACCCTCGCCTTTCCTCTGGCTCTGCCCTGCTGCATCTCTCTCGACACGCGTCGCGTACGTAGCGCACACCGCACCCGCCGGCCCTGCTCATCCATCTCACGCACCGTAACCAAAGGGAAACTCAAGGAAAAGCCCGTAAACAAGGTGGGAAATGACAATCGGATTCGCAGCGGGCTTGTGCTAATCAAAACTATCCATTACTGCTCAACCAGAACAAGCAGCCCGGCACAAACCCATTGCTTCTGCCCAGGGAGTGCATGGGGTGGCCTTGCGAGGATGGCCGGGATGATGAGCCCTAACACGAGCACGTGGCTCCAGCAATCCCGCACACCATGACCGACCCCCGCAGTGATTTCCATGAGCCACAGCTTACGGTGGGCACCACGAGCCACCAAACTCCCCTTCACCTGTGGCAGCAAATTGTCCCACCCCCAGTGCTGGCACAACGGCCTCCGCCTGCGCACACGACCCCTCCAAACCCCCATTTTGTGGGTATTTCTAATTGCATGGGATGAGCCTGCTGCTGGCGTAAGGGCTCACCTCCGTCTGCCCCTCTCCACGCATTTGCTGGCTGTAAATGGGCCAGATCCAGCATAGCACGGGAGCTCCTGGAGGATTTTGGCCCTGTCTGATAACGAACGTGCTCCCCCTAAATTTCCCTTGGTTTATATCTCGCCACTGAGCTGGGGGGGGACTTTCCTGTTAACTCGGGCTGTCGTTATCTCGCCAGCCTGCTTGCAGAACCGCTACAAACCGATAGCGATGAGACCGTGATTTTTCCCCTCCAGCTTCAGCGATGCGGTCGGTGCCCCCCTCGACCCACCTCGTGCCCCCTCCCTGCTGCTAGCATCCCTTTCCAGACACCCCATCGCCCAGGGTCTGCACCTAGGTGGGTTTTGCAAAGCCGTTTGGGGCTTGGGAAGGTGTTTACGTTCAGAGGGACGCAGCTGATGCGGCCACACTTCCCCGCTCTGCATTGCAATACCCACCCCAACGCATCACGGGGACGGCAAGGGGGTGGCTGCAAGGGCATCCTCTAAGTGCCACGGCTTGTTCCCCCAAAAGCCTCTCAAATGTGCTCAGGGCCTGGAAAATGGATGACACCCGCTCCAGGAATCACGACCACCCCGGCCATCACGGCTGGAGCCTGTGGCTGCAGCCGCAGCGCCCGGCACGGCTCATCGCCGAGGCCCTGCGAGCCCCAGGGGCTGCGCGGGGGCATTGCTGAAGGTCTGACGCGATGCGAGTGAAACACCACTCCGTTCCGGGTGGTTCTCAGCTTTCTGCCAGCCTCTGCCAGAGCTGGCAGGGAGGGCTGTGGAACAGAGCATCACTGACCCGCTCTCGAGCCCGGCCTTTGTATGCGCCGCCGCTTTCTCCCTAACAAAGCCTATTTTCTAACATCCCACGAGCTTTCTGCTNTGCTGAAGGTCTGACGCGATACAAGTGAAACACCACTCCGTTCCGGGTGGTTCTCAGCTTTCTGCCAGCCTCTGCCAGAGCTGGCAGGGAGGGCTGTGGAACAGAGCATCACTGACCCGCTCTCGAGCCCGGCCTTTGTATGCGCCGCCGCTTTCTCCCTAACAAAGCCTATTTTCTAACATCCCACGAGCTTTCTGCTGTCCCTCGAATGGCGTCCGTGGGAGGCAAAGACAGCGCTCCAGCCCCTCTGCCCATGCTCACGGCTCCCCGCGATGCCCCTCGTGCCCACCACGTCCAGGATCATCCCAGGGAGTCCTGCCCCCAACTCCCCCCCCTCAGCCAGCCCCTCCGGGCCTTTCCCCTCCGAGCCCATGAGGAGCTGGCTGCGGTTTGCCTGGCGCTGCAGGAGGGATCCCCAGGGGCATGGGGATGGTGCTGGGGGGGTGCAAGGGAGATGCCCAGGAGTATGGGGGGCAGTGCTGGAGTGATGCAGGGGGGAGGCGCAGTGGGAAATGCCTGTGGGGGTAGAGCAGAGGGATGGAGGGGTGGGGGGGACGTCCCCGGGCTTTGCCATNGGACTGGAGAGGCGCCGGGGGTCCCGCGTTGCTGCTGGGGGATCCCTGCACCGGGGAGCTGCCGAGGGTCCCGGGACTGAAAAGGCGCCGGGGGTCCCGCGAAGCTGCCGGGACCGGGCTGCTGCCGGCAGCTCCAGCACCGGGAGAGGGGCCCCTCGGTCCCCCCAGGAGCCGTCGGGACGAGGACGATGCGGCGGTGCCGGCGGAGCGCTCTGGCCCCGGGGGGGGGGCCCGGCCGGGCAGCCCTGGCCCCGGGCGGCCGCTCCTCGGGGTGCCCTCGCCCCCCTCCCACACCGCCGGGGGGTTGCACAAGTTCCTCCCATCCCGGAAAGCTCCGTGTGTGGATTTAACAAACTTTGGACTCTCTGGCCCGGGTTTATCGGAGATTTTTGGGAACACGAAGAACTTTTGCTTTCAATCCCCCGCAGCACACCGATGGCTTAAAGGCGGCTTTCATGTCACCAACTCCCTTTCCTCTCCATTTCTTCATCGTCTCTGTAAACCCAGACGTGGACCCCTGTCCTCGGCGGTTCCTCCGGAGTCAATCGCTCCCGCGCCGTCCGGCTGCTCAGTGCTTTTTTGGCTGGGTGGCACTTCAGGTTGTCTTCCTGCCCAAGGTGTCTCCTAGACTATAAATTACAACCTTGCTTTATATCGCAACCCTGCTTTTAAGTATAATTAAAGTCACAGGGTGCTGCGTAAACAAATTTGCCGGGGGGGGGAGGCTGCTGTCTCCTGCCCTCATGCCCGTGACCTCCCGTGGGGGATAACCCCTCGTGTGTCCCGTACCCACTGTGCTCTGCTCTTGCCCTGCCAAGGAGAAAAATCTCTTTTATTGTTGAAATGCCTCTATGGAGGGGCTGGGTGAATGCGGTTGTGCAACCCAAAGGGCTTTTCAGTGCTTATCCCTGTTCAGCCAGGGGATATCTTGATTGAGCTTCCCACTCTCCCGATTTGCATCAGCCTAACGTCAACTCCTGGTTTGGGGTTTTGCTGTGTCCTTTCCCCACTGGAGCATCTGCTCCCCACCACAGCATCCCGGCTTTTCCGAGCTTGTCCCTGCGCCGCTGGAGGCGTTTGGCCCATGGGCACGATGTGGCCCCGCCGGACCATCCATCCCTCCCTTCCCCAGGGCAGACCGGCGCAGGCTGGAGAGCAAGGGAAATATTTCTGTGGTTGCATCAGGGTGTTCCTGGCTCCCGCCTTTCCCGCCGATACTGGGAGCTCGTGCACCGCTGGGGCTTCCCCAGCTGCTCGCAACGTGCTGCCTTCAGCTCTTCGCCCCCCCCTGAGCCCCTCGGGCTTTTCCCACAGGAGCTTGTCCAGGGCCAAACCCCGAGGAACTGCTTTCCCTGTGCGTGTGAGCTCGTGGGTGGTTTGCTGCGTTGCGCTCAGGGTTCGTGGTGTGCCGAGCTCCGTGGGGGCCGGAGCGTTCCCAGATTTCTCTGCTGTGTCCTCTGCTCATGGAGCTGCTGGGGACAGCACTGTCCCCGTGAGATGTGTTCTCCCAGGGGGCCTGATCCTGTACAAAACCTACCGGGAAACCCAGTCATGGGGCTGCCGCTCTGCCCTAAGGCTGTCACCCTGCCCTGAGGGGGTGTTCAGGTGGAGGCGAGTGGCGGAGTCCAACACGGTGAGGGAGGAGGAGAGGCGATGGTCTCGGAGTGACCCAGCTGGGTGCAAGGGAGGCTCAGCCCGGCGTTGGTGGCTGGTGACCTCTTTTCCTCAGAGATGCAATCCCGGAGTCTTCTGACACGCTCCTGGCGGTGAAAGGCATCGCTGCGGTTTGCACCACGTCCTGCATGTTCCTGTTCACCAAAACACCCTTACACCTTTCCGGGTCATGGCAGAGTGACATTTCCCTTGGGAAATCATTTGCGTCAACTTCTATTTAAGTGAAGCAAACAATTAAACAAAAAGAAAAGCTTTCACACCCCCAAATGTCTGCTTGTTCCTCCCCACCGGTCTTTGTTTGCCACGCTGTGCCAGGGCGAGCCGGGACAGGCCCTGGCCAAGGGCACGGTGAGGGCTGCGTGGTGCCGGTGCCCCGGGCAGCGCCTCTGCCGTGGTCCCGGGGTGGTGATGAGCCTGTTCCTATCCCGGTAACAGGATTTACGTGACTTTTTCTTTGCGTGGTGTCCAACTCTCTTAAGTTTTGGGAGGGCTTGCGCGTCCTCAGCAGTCTCGCCTGCAGTGCAGGAGGCAGACAGGATTCATTTTAGGCTGGGATTAGAGGTTTCCTGGATTCCTGGCATCTGGGGGGATGCTGTAGCGATGGTGTCCTCGCAGCCCCAGGCACGGTCCTTACTGGGCTGAATCCAGCCGTGAACATCTGAGAACGACATTCCCAAAGGCAGATGCTCCGCTGCTGGAGCTCTTGTCCGTGATGGGGACAGCTGGTGTCCCCAGGAGGGGAGCAGGCATGGCCTCACCACCCGGATCCATTCTCCTGAAGGACACCAGCGCTGATGCAGCTGCATTTTGCAGAAATGAGATGGTTTGGGTGAGATGCTGGAAAACGTCGCTGTGATGGGGAGGGAAGGAACGGGCCTGGAAATGCCCTGAGGGGCTCTAGTGCTGCCCTTGGTGGAGTCCAGCTCGCGAAAAGCTCTCCTTTGCCGTGTCTCGTTAGCGACAAGTGATCTTGAACTCGAAATACTGATGGCTGTTAATGAGGCAGGGCGGGCGCTGGGCTCGTCTCCGCCTGGCACTGCGTTGGGAGAGCCGGGTGCTGCTGCAGGAGCATCTCCCGGGTGCCTCTCCCTGCCTCCGCACCAGTTATGGGGGGCTTGCAGGAGGCACTGGGATTTGGGGGAGAAGAGGAAAAGCGGATGGAAAAGCAGATCAGGAGGTGGCCAAACCCCTTGCAATCGTACCTCTTTTTAACACTGTTAAGGACCATATTCGTAGAGTAATTCCTGTGGGCAAGGACCTCTGGAGGTCTCTGGTCCAACCCCCCCAATTGACTTGGAGGCTAAATGAGGCTGTGCAGAGCCTCAGCCGGGTGGGATTCGAAGCTCTCCAAGGATGGAGATCCCGCTGCCTCCCCAGGCCCGTGTGTCACCACCCCACACAAAGAATGACTCTCTTTATACCCAGCTGGGATTGCTACCCTTGCAACTTTTTGCTTCTCGTCCTTTTGCCGTGCATCTCCATCTCTCTCTGATCACCTGGTTCCCATGGGGGCCACGAGCAGCTCCTTCGGCTTCAAACTCTTCCCGGTTTGGCTGGATGACATTGGCAGGTGTGTGGTTTTTTGAAAGCAGGGCCATTGACACCCTCGGCGTAGCGACGATGGCATTGCAGGGTGCAAAACACGTTCACGTTGCTTCTGGCTTGCTCCGCCTGCAGCGCCGCTGAGCTGGGCACCACCAGCCAGGGCTTCCTCTGCCTCAATTAACAGCGGGGAAGAAAACCGCCTCGTTTTTCTTGAGGTACAAACTCAAGTTGCCTCAAAAAAATCTGAAGTTTCCTCGGAAACGTCAGCCCCAAACTGCGAATCACTTGGGAAAATTAAAATCGATCCTTGTGGAAATGAGAATGTCCCGTGCGCGTTCTCTGCAGAAGTTAGATGTCCGAAAAAATCAGGCTCGATAGTTGTAAACTTGCTTGGAGGGGGGGGAGCGGGGAATGAGAGTGTCTGGAGCTGCTCGGCGCGGTCTCCTGGCCTTCGGGCGGGTGGGCTTTGTAACCACCAATGGTGGCAACCTGGACCGTGTCCTCTGTGGTGGAGCTTTCTGGTCAGGAGCTGATGGGTACGCTTGCTTGTCTAGGTAGCCAGGAAGGATAAGCCCTTGGTAAAGTTCTGCTACGTGCCTCTCGGGTGCTCCGCTGGGTTTTCCATCGCTGTGGTGATGGTCCCCATCACTGCGGCCATGAGGCTGTGGCCTTGCTGGTGCTGTACGCAGGAGAAAACCCAACTCTCCTGGGCCTTTCCCATCCCCAGGGGTTGCGTTGCAGAGCCCTCACTGAGCTGACTGACCTCAAGGGAGAGAACAAATATTTTCCCATTAAAAACTAATGGCACTTAAAAATTTTTCTGCTTAGAATACCTTAGGTAGAAGGAGTCCTCCGGAGGTCACCAAGTCCATGATCTGCTCAGAGCGGGGCCGGCTTTTAAGTCAGCCCCACCATGAGAAGGTTTTCCTTATTTTTCCTCCCGTAAATCCCAGGAGGATAAAGAACCTGGGGAACAGGGTGCTTTTCCCGCTGCTCTGGCCACGCATCCCCAGAGCCTGGGTCGGGATCATCTCCCTCCCCGTCCTCTTGCTGATTTGCATCGCATGGGAATTTCACATTTACTTCCGAAACCCCTGTGCCCTCTCCGGTGCGGAACAGAAGCACTTCTTCGGCTGATGCTTGTTTATGGAGAGTGATCCTGTTACGATGAGTGCCGGAGGGACCGGAGATGAGAATAAACTGCATGTTACAAACCCGCAAACTGCGGGCTGAGCCGGCAGATACGGAGCTGAACCACCCGGGCTGCAGGACTGGGATTGCCAGGCACAGTGAGCAAGAGGCAGCATGGCCTCGGGCAAGGTTTCCCTAAAATATAGGGAGGTTGGAGCATCCTCCATCCCTTTCCCAAGTACGAGTGGATTTGAGGAAGGGGTTTTAAAAGCCAAATGCAGATTGCAGTGAGCAACCGCTTTGCATGTAGACGTTAAAGAAAGTGCACAGCTATGCTGTAATGCAAAGAAAAAGGAGGTGGGGAGGGAGGGTTTCAACGAACTCGAGTAGAAACAAATTACAAAAATCGCACGAACAGCAGTAAAGTCGGAGAAACGACATCCTGGCATAAAAGGCAGAGCAAAACTAATTAAATATTTAATGCTTGTAAGAGGCGCTGGCACATCTCAAGGTATTAAGTGTGATAAAGATGTACGTAGTTGTCACCGTCTGCTTCGGCATCTGGTCCAGACAAACCTGTTTGCTCCCCTCCTGTCCCATCGCAGCCAGCCCTGATCTGGGCTCAGGGATATCGCCCTGGCCCCTGGGTCGCATGTGGCCTCGGGGATGTCACCCCGCTTCCTGGGCCACTGATGGGGGCTCGTAGCACAGCTCCTCCTGGTCCTGTGAGCCAGGTGCTGGGACTGCCGCTGGCTCCCTGCAGCACCCAGCTCCTGGCCATGGGACAGGTTTTTTGGGGAAGAAAACCAGCCTCAGGGAAAATGGAATTTATAGCAGAGACCCAGTTTGTACCAAAATTGTGTGACCTGGGAGCCACGTGCCAGCGAGCACAGCTTTTGGGTCATTCCCATCCCTACGGCTGTGAATCCCCTTGGGGTGCTTGTCACATGGCACCCAGCTCTTTGCGTAGCCCTGGGATGTCCTCTGTGCTTTTGGGATGGAAGAAGAGGAGTCGTGGCACCTCCAGCTGCCGGGATGAGAGGGCTGGAAGCAACGCAGCCACCCCGGTGCTTGGCACGGTGGTGTGGCTGGCACGGTGTTTTCCTGTGAATGCGCGACACTTCAGCTCCATGCCAGAAAAAAAAAAAAGGGGCAAAAACTTGTAAAAGAGCAGTGTGGGGCTTCCCTGGGCTGAAGGGAGCCAGTGGGGCTGCCTTTCCCAGCTCGCCTTCGCTCCCGGACTGCGCTTAACTGCTGGGGAGGGACTCGAGGCTGGGGCATGTGTTGTACGTCCCTTGGGAGGAGCGATAGTTGTTTTGCTTGGAGATACTTTTTTTTTTTTGATTGCTCCTGCTGCCATCTCTGACTCCAGGCTAAGCCCATTTATATCCCGCGCTTCCCGGGAGCATCCCAGGGCTAGCAGGCATCGCATTCACCTCTCCTTACGGGGCTGTTCTTGCTGCCGGGGCGAAGCCAGAGCGTCGGGTGGGGAAAAGCAGCAGGATGAGGCACAGCTCCCCCGGCTCCGCCGCAGCTGCTGAGCTCATGTTTAGCTCATTATTTCTGCTTGGGAGCTGATGGAAGGCAGTTTGCAAAGATGCGTTTAATGGGTGAAAATTCATAAAAATGTTTTCCGGGGTCTGTTGCGCTGCTGCAGCATTCAGCCACCAGCGCCGTTTGCCGTGGCGGTAGCACCGGGGTTGGTGCCAGCATCCCTCATGCCCTCCCTGAACCCTGGTTTTGCCAGGGGGCTTTAAGTGAGCAAGGGATTTGCGGTGTGGGGCACGGCTGCATCGATGCACAAAGGGATGCTGCCAGCACTGAAATGTGGGGCAACTACAGGGAAAACCTATTTTTTTGTTTAAAAAAAAAAAAACCAACTCTTTTTGCAGATCGGGAGCTTGGAAAACTACTACCACTTTCACCACAGCAAGACGTTCAAGCGCTCGACGCTGAGCAGCCGGGGACCGCATAACTTCCTCCGCATGGACCCAAAGGTACAGGGCTGGGCAGCCCGGGGCCCCCCAGCCTCTGTGGGGACCGGCAGGATGGGGGTCCCCGCTTCTCCCGGGGGCAGCCTGTTGGCTTGCTCTGGGTCGAGCGTGAGCCCAAGCATCTTGCGATGACGTGCTATCCTTGAACGGCAGCCCTGCGCGTTCGTGGGATGACTCATTGGACGTGGGTACGTCGATCGGTGATGAAAAATACTTAGAAGTGCCTAAACGCTAACATCTGCCTGAAAGCCGGGAGGAAGAAAAGGAGCGGGGGGGGAAAGCTTTCCAGGATAGAAAGGCTGTTGCACGCTCGGGGTGTTGATCCAGTTGCCACAACACTTGCTGCCTCAATGGTTGCTATGTGTGAAATCCTTGGCAATAGCTCTGCCCTGCTTTTTCCAAGCATCCGAAGGGATTCTCAGCGCAGCTGAATTGACAAAAGTAATGAGGAGGGGGGGAAGAAGGCGAGGAGGGACAGGCGGGACTGGGGTGAGCTGGGTTCGGGGTGGCGGGGAAGGGCTGCGGCTCTGCCTCGGCTTTCCTCCTCCCTCAGCTCCAGCCGGCGCCCGAGCCCTGCGACACGCTACTTCTGCAGAGCAGGGGAAGGGTTAATGTGCGCAGAGGGTCTGGGTTTGGGGAAGAGGGGGAAATAAATGCAGAAAAAGCCACCGTGGTGTGGGTACTCCTGCTGCAGAGAGCTGCTGGTGCTTGCGCCGATGCCCAGCCACCCTTGGGGTACTCCCGAGCACCCTTGGGATGCTCCCGGCCACCCTCGGGGGATGCTTTTTCCCAAGACATTTCCAACCCACTCAGCACAGCACGTCCTATCTGCGCCTCTCCAGATCCACGCAGCAACCCTTCTTGCCCCAGCCAGCAGGCTTTCCGGAGAGATTTGGTGTTAAATATTTGGACGGGGTCTGGAGCGCGTTTCTGAGGAGGCACGCGCCCGGCTGCGTTGCGGGTGGGGGAACCTCAGCGAGGGGAGCATGGGTGCCCTGGAAGTGTGCTGGGCTCTGATTAGAGCTGTTCGCCCTCGGGGAGGTGCACAGGCATCCCAGCAAACAATGAATTCAGCTCTGCGATTGAATTACCTCCATTTAAATGAGGCTAGTTACAACGCAAACCAAATCAATTGGCTTTTAGTCTTGTTAACATTTGCCTTACCTTGCTCTATAGGCTGCGAGCTACAGCAATCAGCTCCTGTTCCCTTAATCCTTCGTTATCTCTCGGAGTTCAAGACCTCTTGGCATGTGTTGTCTCTCCCCCTTTCCCGTGCACGTTTGCAAATCATTTTGGAGGTGTCTCGGCACTTGGCCGGCACCGGCTTAGCATGCGCGAAGCAGGGAAACATCACCGTGAGGCAGAAGGAAACCCAAGCGAAGACGGAAACAAATCTTGCAGAAATCCTGAAGAACCAGAAAATCCAATCACTTGCAGATGTTGGGTGGTTCGTGCCTTCCAGGGGCTATTGTTTCTAGCGCCGCTGTTTATCGGTTTGCTCTGCTGCGGGGGTCGGTGGCACAAGGGCCGGGTCCCAGCAAGAGGACCATGGCCAAGGCCTCTGTCTCGAGGACGTGGGTGGCTGGGGAGGGGGAGACCCGGGGTCCTGGTCTTCGTGGGACCACACTGCTATCAAGCTCCTCTCTTGCCCCAAGAGACCCCCGTGGCCGGCGGCTGTTCTGTTTGAGGCTGATACGAGCCAAGTGACGTGGCAGGTGGTGGACAGGGAGGAGGGACCGAGCGAATCCAGCAATTTTGGGGGCAGGACGTGGTGGCGAGAGCAAGAGGTGTGGAGGGGCGGTGGGGCGCAGAGCGGGGTCGCGCTGTGCCGTGCCACCCCTCGTACGGGCCCCGCTTGCAGTTCGTGTCGCCGNTGTGGCCGGCGGCTGTTCCGTTTGAGGCTGATACGAGCCAAGTGACGTGGCAGGTGGTGGACAGGGAGGAGGGACCGAGCGAATCCAGCAATTTTGGGGGCAGGACGTGGTGGCGAGAGCAAGAGGTGTGGAGGGGCGGTGGGGCGCAGAGCGGGGTCGCGCTGTGCCGTGCCACCCCTCGTACGGGCCCCGCTTGCAGTTCGTGTCGCCGTATGCCTTCCCGGCTCGCAGTGCTTGAGCCTTCAGCCTCGCTGCTCCAGTCTCCTAATCCTCACAGGTGGATGTCGCAGCCTCAGTCCCTGTGCCGCTGGCCGCACACCATAGCAAANGTTCGTGTCGCTGTACGCCTTCCCGGCTCGCAGTGCTTGAGCCTTCAGCCTCGCTGCTCCAGTCTCCTAATCCTCACAGGTGGATGTCGCAGCCTCAGTCCCTGTGCCGCTGGCCGCACACCATAGCAAAATCGACCCCACCTAAATTATTTCTGCCGCGCTTTATGGCAAACACGCGCTGGAGCCGTCTTGTTTGTCCTGGATCTCTGCTTCAATTCCCGTGCATCCACTGGAGTAAGGCAAGCTACTGCTTTTCTGGAGCCGCACAGGGAGTTGCAGCCTCGCCTGTGCTGGATATCGTGTTTGGTGGAGCTACGCCGGGTGGCTGCAGCCGGGCACCACACACCGCATATCCCAAAGTAAGGGGGAAAATGAAAAGCCGCCCCTCTTGTTGCCAGCAAAGGCAAAGAGTTCGGCACGGCGATACCTGTGCCACCTCGCAGGGTCCTTTGGTGCCGCTCAGAGTCCCCTCGTTATTGCTAGTCAGGGTTTGCAGGGATGGAGCTGGGACCCCCCAGGCTCAGGACTGTGTTGTAACAGTTTTGGCCGTTTCTAGTAGCAAAAATAATTTATTTGTTCATTGGGATTTTTTAACTTTCCGAGAAGCTTTCCCCCCCCCC
>VZSC01014538.1:255049-278866 GCA_013398225.1 Steatornis caripensis
GGGACCTCTTGGCACGGCTGGCCCCGGCGGGAGCATCCGGCAGCGCCGGCAGCCGGGCAGAGCTCCGGCAGAGCAGGCAGGCCCCAGGTTGAGTTGCGAAGCTCTGCCGGGATGAGAAACCCAAAGTGGTTCCGGGGAGGGTGACTTTGCACCTCAGAACGTCCCCCCCGGGTGCTGGCGCAGAGGGAAACGGCTGCCCCCTCCCCAGTATCTCCATCGCCCCTCCTGCACCCTCCCCAGGCCCCTGGTGTCCTCTCCTGGGGGCCTCCATCACGTTAAGCATTTCCCTGGTTTTCCACCCGGAGCGAGCAGCTGTATCGTGGCCAGGGGAGGACGTGGGTGCTGCCACAGGGGTGCGGGAAAAGTTCAGATTATTGTCGCTGAAGTCTTGCAGCAAGAGGGGCTCAGCCGGTGTCATGCATGATTGACAGCTGTCAATCCCGGCTGAGGATGCCCTCGCCTTCCTGCGCCCCTTTCTTTTTTTGGGCGCTTTTAAAATAATGCCCGATATTGGCTAAAAGCATCGGGACAAAAGACCTTTCTTGGCAGCTCAGCAGGCGCCGCGGGTAAGTGTCGAGGCAGCTCGAGGCCCGGCAGTGGACGTCCCCCGGGCGTTTTGGCGAATTTGGGGTTGGGGTTTTGCCGCTGGTAGCCCCAGGCTGGGCTTTGAAATCCCGCCGGCTTCGCTCCCCGCCTCCACTCCTGCCTCTGCTGCCTCTTCTCGCAGCGCGCCAGGATTCGGGGCAGCCGCGGGCCGGGGCGACGCAGCCTGCCTGTTATCTAAAAATAGGGTGGAGTGTTTTTCCCACTATTTACTTGATTTCCTGCCGAGGCGGTGAGCCTGCCGCGGAATCCATTGAAGTGCCGGGGAGTTCACGCCGTGTAAATACGGGGGAACGAGCTGCTTTTTAGACCTTATTTTTCCATGCGGGAGCAGATGGGCGGCAGCGGGGTACTTGCCCGGCGCAGCCTCGCTGTTTCGGGATGCTCGTTTCTGTCTCCCAGGGGACACCAGATCCCCGTCGCCCCATTGCCACCCGTGTTTGCGGCACCCACTATCCCGCTTTTACAGCTCTTAATTGCTGACTACTTCTCCTTAAACAACCAGGAAAGCTGCGAGCAGATAGTTCGCCGCCACCTTTAGCCCAAGCAAACAGCTGTAACCGAGTTATAAATCCTTAAAATTGAGTTTTTAATGGAAACATTAAAATAACCTTTATCTATTAGCGATAAGACCGTGCTGGGGTAATTTATCATCTTGTTTCTCGCTCCTCCAGCCACACCTTATTAGTTCCCAAGCTAACGAGGGGATATTTATCCTGGGCTCTCATGGAGTGCTGTTGGGCAAACATCCAAGCTCCAGAAGCGCTGCGGAAGCGGAGAGATGCTGCGCATCCTGCATCCGACCGATGCGCTGCTGGGGTGGGCTGGATCATCCCCAGCCTTGGCCGCGCAGGGGTTCTCGGGTTTAGATGATGCCCAGATCCAGGTTTTACCCAGGCCAGGAGCCCCTTGCTGGGATGGCATTGGCTTAGGAGGATGGCAAATAAAGAAGTTGGGCGTTTGGGATCTGGTCGCGGAAATCTTGGTAGTTGCGTATTTGAGAGCAAAGGGAAAGCGTGTTTTTTTCCGGTCCGAGGGAGCTGGAATACGCAGTGAGCTCTTGCTCCGCCGGGAAGCGCTGTCAGGTGTTAGATGTGCATCGCTGTAGTGTCATTTATGTGCCCGCCCGTGTCCTCGTGCAGCCGTGCTGGCTCCGAACCTGCTTTCCAGCAGCACCGCCCGGCCCGGGTGCCGTGGGGATGGGGTTTGGACCCGGACCGAGGAGCCTTTCTCGGCACCCATGGCTGTGACGCTCGGGGTGTGGGATGCAAGGGAGATCTGGGCTCCCCATCTATCTATCCCAGTTGAAATTGTTGCTGTGTCTCTGCACACCTTGGGCAATCGGTGCCTGGTTTTATTCCTCCAAGTAGTGATTTAGGAAAGCCTGGGTTGCATGCAGTGGGGCTCGTCCTTGCGGGCGGGTGGATTTTAGTGTTGGAGAGACGGACGGTCACTGCCTGCGCCGAGCACGTGGGCTGGGATGCTGCCACCTCGGAGATCCAGGAAACCCTGGAAAGCGGGACTGGAGGTGGCAGCAGCAGAGTCGGTGGCCTGGTGAGCTGGGTCGAGCTCCCCGTGCCGCGGCGCAGGGCAATAATTCCCTTTGCAATTGCCCTTTTTCTTGCAGAGCTCCAGCCGGCTCTATTTGATCTTAGCTAGGGAAATACCCGCCCAGTTTGGCTGGGAGGCAGCCCAGATAATGAAAACTTTCATAAAGTAAGGAAAGAGCCTGACGTAGCCTGTGTATCCGAGGCAGGGTCAGCTCAGAGAGCCTCTGCCCCAGGAGGAGGGCGAGACAGGTAATAAACCATCCCTCTCCCCCCAGCGCTTAAAACCCGCAATAAATCCCAGTGAATTCCTCCGGAGCAAAGCTGCCTTTTTACTATTATTATTATTATTAATAATAATAATAATAATAATAATTATTTCTGTGGAGGAAACCGCCGCAGAGCAGTGGGAGGGAGATAAACACCAGATTTGCCCAGGCTAGCACCGAAATCTCTCCGTGGCAGGAGTAGCCGCGGGGAGGATGGGGCTGCTCCGCCGTGCGCTTCCATCGCTTGCCAAGCCCGGCAGCGCGCTGCCCTCCCCGGAGAGCCCTGCCTCACGGGGCAGGGAGGCAAACCAGCTACTTCATTTCCTCCCCTGAACCCTTTTGGCTCGCCAAAATCCTCCCTTGGGCCTGCGGCATCCTGCTTGCAAACCCCCACAGGGGCTGGGTGAATCCTGGGTGCCCCGGGTGCCCCGGCAGCGGTTCGGACGGAGGGGCAAGCGGGGCTCGCCCCTGCGCCGTTGGCTTCGTTAGGGGCCCCTCGTCGGCATCGCGTCCACCACTGCCGGGTGGGACTTTCCCCTGGCTCCGGGGAGGTCCGGGGCCCTCTCGCCCCCCTCTCCCCAGTTCCCGGTGAGCTCCTGCAGCTGTAGCCAGCGGGGATGGCTCCATCAGATGTTCCTGCCAAACGATGGATGGGAGGGGGGGGGGGGGCTGGGATTAAAAAATAAAAAACTAAACAAACAAAAGGAACCTAAACAATAGGCCGGGGGAAGGTTTCCGGTGGTTTGGGTGGGTTTGCGAGGGGCTTTGCGGGCTCCAGGCAAGGGAGACGTGGGTTTTGGGGGGGTTCTGGCCAGTTCCTCCCGCAGGGCCGTGCCTGCACCCCGGGGAGCGCCGTGCTGGTGTTACTGCCTGGTCCGGGGGCTCTGAGCACCCGAGCTGTTTTACCCTAGGAGAGCCCGCGGAAGATGCCCAAATCCCCATCGCCGGAGGCTCTCCCATCCTCGTGGGGAGTCGCTGCCTGTAGAACCGAGGCTGGCCAAGCTGAGTGGCACATTTGTGGGTGCTGATCCAGGGGGCTGAGCGCTGGGCAGGATGGAACCCATCCTTCCGCCCTAACCAAACCTTACCTCCTGACCCAAAAATCAGGCTTATCGACAGCATCCCAGTGCCGGGTGGGGGGGCTGCCCCCTCCTCACCGTGACGAGACGGCCGCTCATCCCGGCCAAATGCCTTCTCTCATCCCCCATCCCCTCTCTGCCCACAGGGCCGCAGGGGTTTGGGGTCCATTTTTGTTTGGGCATCGGGGAACGGCGGCAGAGAGGGCGACTACTGCTCCTGTGACGGCTACACCAACAGCATCTACACCATCTCCATCAGCAGCACCACCGAGAACGGCTACAAGCCCTGGTACCTGGAGGAGTGTGCCTCCACCCTCGCCACCACCTACAGCAGCGGGGCTTTTTACGAGCGGAAAATAGTAAGTTTTACCCCGACATTGAGTGGGGCAGCCTCCCCTGGGTGCTTGGTGCGTGGCTAGGCTGGATGATGGCTCGGTTGTAAGAGCCGGGCTTTGCTCTTAGCCCTGCAGTGGTTTTCGCTCGTGCTTTTTTTATGGCGGGGCCAGAATTGCTCTGGATCTTGGGAAGAGCTCAGGGATGTGGTGTTTTCCCTGGTAAGTGGGTGAAAGGGCTGGAGGTTTGCAAAAATACCCAGGCAAATATTTACCTGTCCCCCAAAGTGCTTGCTCACTGTCCCTTGCCTTAAAAAAAGGGATTTTTGAGGATTTTTAGCTCGAGAGAGAGACAAGAGGGAGTATGGAGGCATTTGGCAGGGATGCGGCAGCCCCAAACGTGGAGCAGAGACTTTTTGGAGCCCAGGAATTGCCTGAAACCATGTCCACGTGTGGATCGGCCAGGTTTTCCCTGCCGCCCAGGCTGTATTTGCCCTGTCCCAGCAGCTGCTGTGGTCTCGTCACAGCAAGGCCTTCAGTTACCGACGTCCCCGTGCATCACCCGACCCGCGGGCAGTAAAACGTCACCCACCAGCACAGTACCTGAGCCAAGCTGGGAGCGAGTTTCCCACGCAAATGATTTTTTTGACAAAAAAAATGTGTTTTACAAGTCGATCTTGTTTTTTTTAATTCAAGAGTGATTTGGCTGGCCCCTATGAGATTAATTTCCAGACTCCAAGTGGGAGTCTGGCCCCCATTTTCATGGCACCGAGGAGCATTTCCACGGCTGAGGCCAGCTGGAGCATCACTGGGCAAAAAAACAGCTTCCAGGGGCACCCTGGGGAGAAGCTGGGCGGCATGTCCCCTTCCTCCAAAAATTACCAAATCAACTCAAAACCCAAGAGGCTTTTAAAAATGTAACCAACGGAGCATCTCTTTGCCCACCTCGTCTCTCCGGGCTTTTGGTACCCAAGCATCGTTCTCTGCCCTGAAACCAAAAAGCTGGAGATGGCTTTTTTTTTTTTGTACTTTTTTTCCCCCCCCGTGCAAATGAAAATTCGTGCCTGACTGCAGGAATCGGAGCTTTGAAGGAAAGCGTTTAATACAGCACAGCTCGTCACGCACCCATGGGTGCGTACCCACGCCAGCCCTGCCCTGCTCACACCACTCCATCCACAGCTTTTCCTCCAGCTGACCCACGCAAAATTGCCTTTATTTCCCCTCTTTCAAATACTTTTTGGACATCTGAGCAAAGGAAAATGTAAGCGGGGGTGTTTTCTCGTGCACCAATGTTCCTGCAGCCCGTTTTCGGGGGCGCAGAGCACTCCGATGGTGTGGGAGCCGTGGCAGGTTTGGGTACCCACAGGCTCAGCTCCCCGCTGGCCGCATCCCAAGCAAAGCCGGGGCGTTCCATGGGGCAGTGCCCACACCAGAAGCATCTCTGGCAGCACGGGGCTGCAGCTCCTCTCTCCGCAGGTCACCACGGACCTCCGGCACCGCTGCACGGACGGCCACACCGGCACCTCCGTGTCTGCCCCCATGGTCGCGGGCATCATCGCCTTGGCTTTGGAGGCAAAGTAAGTGTGACCTCGCCACCAGCTTGCTGGGGGTGGTGGGGTTGGGGGATGTTTCCAAATTTAGCAGCTGGCAAGCAAAACCAGAAAGAAAGTGTGTGTTTATTTTCCTCTGGAGCAACTCAACATGGGGCAAAGTTACTCTAAATTGCTCCTTTTTGGCAAGGTTTGACACAGCGTTGTTGTTTTCCATCTAATCTTCCTGCAGGTGTTTTATTGAGCTAATTCTTCACTTGTTGCCATCTGTTGAAAAGTTGGGGTTGCTGAGATAAGTCAGGCTTTTCATTTGGTGCATTGAAACCACTGACAGCCAGCTCCAACAGGAGTTTTATAAATACTTCCTGGAAAAAAAATGTCAGAAAGCATCACAGAAAATGGAAAATGTCTGTAGAAGTGATGGTTTTCAGCAAGTGTTTCGTTCCTGGGGGAAAAGGACTCCTTTTGCATAATGTCGAAAACCCACGCGGCGTGACCAGCAGTGACGCGCTCCCCGGTTCAAACGAGCTGCTCTTTGCCTCTTGTCCCCATCGTGGTCCCGTCCTGGTCCCATCATGATCCCCCAGCGCAGGAGCAGCCCCCATGGGGGACCAGGCTCGCCCCTTGGGCATCCCTGTGTTGCTCCATGGAGCATCTTCTCATGGGCTTATTATTCTTATTCTTATGGGATCGAAATAAAGATAAGGCTAGGAACAAGCCGCAGGGCAGCGCTGCGCTCGCGTCTGGGGACAGCGATTGTGGCGTGTCGGCTCCAGTCCCTCTCCTCCAGTTTAATCCTGGCGCCCAGGTTGGCTGAGCACGTTTCCAGAGATGCCATTTTCATTACAAATACATTAAAAGCGTTAGATGTAATTTTTGAATTGTTTAGCTCAGGCATAAAACGCAACATTAAGTATCAGAGCTTGGTGCTCAGGCAGTCCATTATGATGAGAGGGAATAAATTGAATTTCTTTTCTTAAATGTTGCTCGAGAGCAATATAAATCCCAGCTTGAGATGCTGAAGAACCGACTGCGAGAACGGCATGGAAAATTCTTCAGCAATATCTCTGGGCTGGGGTCTTGTGGGGGGCTCAGAAGCAAACAGTGCTCGGTGTCCGGCACCCTGAACACCCAAACCTCACGCAAACCCAGCCTAGGAGGGGTTTTGGAAACACTTTGCGTTTCATTTTTCTGTTAAATGAGCAACCTGGGGTTTTTTTCCAGCAATTCTTGCTGTTATTCCTATAAAGGGAAGGTTTGCTCAGCACCATGTATCGGTGAGCTGCCGAGCCCAGTACCCTCCTGAGGATGTGCTTCATTCCTCATCTTCTACAAGAAAATGGGGAAAACCTTTTTGATTTGCTCCAGTTATACCCCGGAGCACGAGAGATAAATACCTTCGGCCAGGAATAAATCCTGCCATGTCCATGGGCACGTGGCTTCCCTCCCTGGGGCACCCCCCTCTGCTGGGGCACCCCGAGGGCTGGCCAGCCTCCAGGCAGGGTGTTAGCGTTTAAATCATCGATTCATGCCCTTTTGCAGCAAGGAAGAGGTTTTGGGGGGATTTTTTTTTAACCCAGTGGGGGTCCCTGCTGCTGCTGGGAAGACTGGGAGCAGCAGAGCCATCCCATGAGCCACGTGTCGTTGCAGCCCCCTGCTCACCTGGAGGGACGTCCAGCATCTGCTGGTGAAAACCTCGCGGCCAGTACACCTGCGAGCGGCCGACTGGAAGACCAACGGTGCGGGGCATAAAGGTGAGGGGCCGCAGGGGCGGAGGCGGCGTGGTGAAAATGACCATGGAAAGGAAAATACAGGTCCACGGAGCTTCGCTCGTGGGGGTGTTCGCCCTGGATGTCTGCTCTCAGCTGGCTTGGGCGCTCCTACCATCGGGCTGTTGAGTGGGGGAAAGAGAGGGCAGTCATTGGTGGGGCGAGATGCTTGGAAGCCTTGCTTGGTGGAGGCTGTCCTGAGCTGCAGCGCTGACTGCTCCTTTTGGTGGGCTGCTCCCAGCAATGAGTCTTCTGTGGTGCCAACATGGATTTGGGATGTAACTCGGGCAGGGCAATGAGCTCTGCGTGTCGAAGCATCTCATACCCCTACAGGGTCAACTCCACACCTTCTCCGATGGTCAGAGGATGCTCTGGCAAGAGCTGAGGAGGAGCTACTGGTCCCTGCTTGGAATGCAGTGGGTTTCTGAGTCTTCTCTCTTTCCAGTTAGCCATCTATATGGCTTCGGTCTGGTGGATGCAGATGCTATTGTGGTGGAAGCCAAGAAGTGGAAGGCAGTCCCTCCCCAGCACGTCTGCGTGGGAAGCCTGGACAGGGTGCCCAAGTGAGTGGCATGGGCTGGAGGTCTCTCCTGGGACACGCGTCGGCTTGGAAGGAGCTTTGGAGGAGCTGGCTCTGGTGATGCAAAGGCTCAGCTGCTGTCCCGGCATTTGGAAAGGGAAATTAGGAGGTGGGGTATCCGGGACAAGCCTGTGTGCAGGCAAGGTGATGTTCATGGATTTTACGGTCAAAGCGACCCACACCATTGCCCCAAGTTCTGTTTATTGAGCCAGAAATGCCCACCCGGGCTCTATGGTTTGGCTGCCTATGGCTTGGCTCACAGCAGGTCCCGCAGGGGCTCTCTGGGACCAGCTTTGATGGCAGGCGATTTATTTTTTCCCTTTCCGTGCTTTTGCTTCACAGGCGGGTGATCAGCAGGGAATTTTTGAGGGCTGATGATGCTGTTTTGCCATTTTGGAAATGGCTTAAGGAGACCAAAACCAACTCATCCGCTGGGTCCTGCCTGAGCAGTGACGTGTTGGGTTCTCCTCTCTCTTCCACCAAACACCTCGTCTTCAAGAAAGACACCAAAACCTGGTGCTTTGTTGCAAGGATTCCCAAATTTCCAGTGCCTGAGGTCTCTTTGAACTTGGCTTCAGGTTCAAGCCAGCTTATGTTCACATCTCGTCCTTAGTAGGTCTGTGCCTGCTGGGTTAAAGGGTGGGATCAGGGATCTGACCAAATGGACCCTCCTAGTTTACCACTACCTGGCGGTAGAGCAAATCGAGTTGTTCATCAGAAAAGCAGTTCCTTCGGAAAGACTTGCATATGCAAAGCAGGAATTAATTTTGAGCCAAGTGTGTTCATGAAACTATTTATCTGATACAGACACTAATTACAACCCAAAGAGGAACGTTGCACTGATAATTATAATAAAGCAGCGCTCTTGCAGCCCATAAGGCATAGATCTTAGAGGCAGTTCAAACCCATCTCATTACCATCAAGCAACTCAGCAAATTCCCGTGCTAGGACACTGTGTTGCAATGGAGGATAATTTTTGCCGTGAAGCAGTAGGAGACTGGGTTCAAACATGGGCGTCCATGCTGCTGGGAACCGGAGAGCATTGCTGTCCCCGACATGATGCTCTGCCCGTCCTCGGCAGGTACATCCGTGCGGACCACGTGCTGCGCGCCAGCACCCTCAGCAGCGCCTGCGCCGAGCACCGCGACCAGCACGTGCTCTACCTGGAGCACGTCGTGGTGCGGCTCAGCATCTCGCACCCGCGCCGGGGCGACCTCCAGATCAGCCTCATCTCTCCGGCAGGGACCAGGTCGCAGCTCCTCGCGAGGAGGTAAGAACGGCCGGAGCCAGCACGCAGCTGGGTTGGGCAGCATCCTTGTTTAGGGATGTTTTTGGGAAGGCAGGGAGCATGCTCAGGTCTTGGCTGCAGGAGGGCTCCGTGCAAGGGTGATGCATGCAAGGATCCCTAAAATCTTTAATTACCGATCTACCTTTTCTGATTCAATAAGACGTTCAAAGTCACACTTCTTGATGCACGGCGTTACCGTTGCAGGGTGTTCGATCACTCCAACGAGGGCTTCAAGGGCTGGGAGTTCATGACTGTCCACTGCTGGGGAGAGCGGGCGGCGGGGGAGTGGACCCTGGAGATCCACGACACGCCGTCCCAAGTGCGCAACCCCACGGTGCAAGGTAAGGGTCCCCCAGTGCCCGCTGGTCCCCCTCACCCCCAAAGTTCTTTGCAGGCTGCTTCACTTGGCCATAACTTTTGTTGCGAGTTTTAGCAAAGTTGTATTGCCCCGATTTTTCAAGAATGGGAATAAAACTCAAGTCCCCAGCACGGGAGGCTGCCAGGCTGGCTGAGCTGGGAGCGGGTTTTCTCCCACAAGTAAACTTGTTGCAACCGAGAGCTAGGTTTCCAAAATTAAACCATAATGAGTCAAAACGAGGAAACTCGAGAGCTGTAATTGTTGTTTGTTTGTTTTGCTTCACTGCTGGGACATCTGGCGCGTGGGCTGGTTGTGCAACGGCGCAAGGGGACGATGCCCCTCGGGCTGCAGACGGATGGACATCCTCTCCGGGCTGCCACCGTGCTGGCGGGGGGTGGCTGGGCTCAGACGGGCCCCCTGCGTGTCTCCAACCCTGCCGTGTCCCCCTCCTCCCCGGCTTGGCCGCCTGCTCCCTGACCCCTTCCTGGCAACGGAGCTGCGCTGGCAGGATCTGGCCCCGCCAGGAAGGGGCAGCCGCCTCACCGGCTGGTGGCAGTGGGGCATGAAGCATCCTGCCTGGGGCTGGTGTGCGTTGCGGGGGTGTTTAGAATCCACACGATCATTGATAGGAAGCCAGGAGTATATTAAAAATCTCTCCCACGCGACTTTCTGGCTGGAGGCGCACGTGGGGATTCGTTGTGCAGAAAGCGTTTCTGTTTGCTGCCTTCACCCAAAATCTTTTGAACTCGGAGAGCAGCAGCGAAGCGCCCACGGAGCTGCTTTTCGCCCTGTATTTACAGTTTGCGGCGGGTGGTTCTGAGCCCCTCATGGGCGTCAGGGCTTGGCTTTACCCAGCTTTGCAAAACGAAATGAAAACGAGCGTGTTAGGTCACCCCCCCTCAAAGGATCTGCACTGGGTTTGAAGCGGAGAGGGCAAAGCGGGAGGAAAAAGAGGGAAGATGCTCCCAGCTCGCAGCAGAAATGGGTATTAAATGTTAAGACCATTAAATTAAACCAATTAAATTGGTTAATTTAATACCAATTAAGTACTATGAGTGTCCCGTCGCTGGCACTCCTGCAGCCCCAGCAGCAGCCTGGGCTTTCCTCGCGCAAGACATTTTAGATTTAAAGCAAATTTAATTCTTTTGGCGGAGGTGCGCGGCGGAGCTTTTCCCTGGCCGATGCCGCCTGAGCTCACCCCGTCGCGGGCTCCGCTCCGTCTTGCAGCAGCTGGGTCCTCTCAGCCCTTTCCGAGGGACTTGGGTGTTGGAAATTTGAAGCCCTTCCTGGAAACGCAGGGATCAGTAGTTAAAGCCGAGCGTGCCGCGGGCGTGAAGTGACTCGAGTTGAAAGAAAAACAGTGCTGGAAAGAAGCAGCAGGGGTTTTCGGACCCCCTCCCCAAAGCGGCGTAGGTCGGGGAGGACCTGAGCATGGGTGTAAGGCTGGGGGGGGCCCCAGCCCCTGGGTGCAGCGCAGGCTCCGGGGTGCCCCTGCGGTGTTTGGGGAGCACCGAGCTCAGACCTGTGGCATGTCGGGTGGCGGGGTGGCTGGAGTAACAGCAGCAAGAAGTAAACCAGTGTGTGCTGGGTGGCTTTTGTCAGACAGAAATAATCCTCCATTACGGAGCTTTTAAAGTTCCTGGTTCTCTCTGTACGTCGGGCATGAGGAGTATGGTGATGCTGCGCTTCATCAGACCAGTTACAGCATAAAAACCCCCTCGTAGGTGCCTTAAACGGCTGCGTCTGTGCAGGCTGGGAGCTCAGGGGCTCGTGAATATTCCTGGGTGTTTGTTGTTTGCTTCTGCATTGCTGTGAAAGTGGTGAAGCCCTGATGGTCTGGTCCATCCTCGTCCTGCTTCCCCTAAAGCCAGGGCTGCGCTGTGGGGTCCCCCAGGGAGGAGCAGGGTGGGGAGCGGGATGGGTGATGTTGTGGCCACCCCACAGGGAAGCTGAAGGAGTGGAGCCTCCTCTTTTACGGGACGGCCGAGCATCCCTACACCGTGGTGGGCAGCCCCCAGTCCCGTGGGAGGACGCTGGAGGTGCCGACATTGGAGATGGAGCCGTCGAGAGCTGCCTTCCTGCAGAGCCAGGTGGAGGTGGCGGAGGAGGAGGAGGAGTACACGGGTGAGCACTGGCCAAGATGCCACGTCTTCCCCCTCAAAGTACCTGGGAAAATGCAAACTGGGGGAGCCACGAGGCCTGATCCTGCCTGGGTTCAAGGCAGGCTGGGAGGAGCGGTGCCTGCGGCCAGCGCGGGGCAGCAGGATGGCAAAATTAGAAGGTAGCAGAACGCCCCGTCCCAGCGCTCCCACCACAAATTGGTGGTGCAGCCGTCTGGGGAGTAAAAAAAGCTCCTCTGCCCACCTTCCCCTCGGGCACGGGCATGGGCGGGCGTCCCTGCCGGTCCCCGAGGAGCGGGTCAGGCCCCTCTTTCAAAGCTGCTCCTGCAGCAGGGTGTTCAGCCAGAGGACGGCGGGGTGGGATTCATGCTGGGGAGGATGAGCTGGAGGAGAGGCGAGCACCCGGAGCCATGCAGCACCACAGGATAGATAGCATAAGGTATATAAGATCTCTAAGGTAATAGATGTAGGAGAAAATAGGCGGGAGATCTCCTTCCCTGTGTCCATCTGTCCAGGGAGGGTGTGCTCAGAGCATCCTGGCAGCGCGGCCTGGGGGATGCTCAGCCTCTCCCCTCGCTGAGCCGGTCTGTCCCTCCCCAGGTCCGTGCCACCCCGAGTGTGGCGACCAGGGCTGCGACGGCCCCAACGCCGATCAGTGCTTGAACTGCATCCACTACAGCCTGGGCAGCGTGAAAACCGGCAGGTGAGGGGTGGTGGGGTGTCCCTGCGGGGTCCCGGGCAGCAGCAGTGCCCTTCCCCAGGGCTCACACCGCAGTGTGGGTGATTGATAGGTGTTTTCACAGAGGAAGAAACGTATGGGAGAGAAAGTGGAGGGAGGAGGAGGCATGGGGATCCCTGCCCAGGACGATGGGATGGAGTTGGAGAGCCCTGGAGAACCTTGGCCGTGCAAGTCCTGGTGGGGAAGAGGCATTGGCTTCACGGGCCATGGTCACCCATGCCCAAGGGAGAGCTGGCTGAGGTGCCGAATCACTTCTGGAATTGTGGTTTCTGCTCCTCAATCTCTTGGGCTGGCACGGGGAAAGTTTACCCATAGTCGGGGTTGCTGGCCAAGAGAGCCCCCAGCTCTTCAGTAGAGAGCCACATCATTGAAAACACTCTAAATCTTAAGAATAAGAAGGAAACGAGCCCGAATCACCATCAAGGCTGAGGGATGCCCCGAATGCTGTGGGCGAGGGGATGGCGGTGGGTGCCAGTCTGCCAGGAGGTGGCCGGGTGTTGGCACTAAAACCCAGGCGCTGTCGGTTCCTTCCCCAGGATGTGCGTGAGCTCGTGCCCCGTGGGGTTTTTCGGCGACAAAGGCGCCCGGAGGTGCCGCCGGTGCTACAAGGGCTGTGAGCGCTGCGTCGGCAGGGGACCGACCCAGTGCACAGCGTGCAAGCGGAGCCTCTACCATCACCAGGAGATGAGCACGTGCGTGGTGCTGTGTCCGCCCGGATTTTACGCCGAGGAACGTAAGGATGTTTATCACTTGCAAGCTGTGGCATGAGGATATGCAGGGGTTGCTTCTATTTTAAGTGCTATGGGTGGAGAAAACACCTTGATTTTTGAGCATTGGCTTTGAATTTCGCCCCCAGACCCACTTTGCACAGCGAGGGGAGGAGGAAAACCTCTGGGTGTTCAGAGGGTGGTGCAAAGCAGAGGCGCTCAACTCAGCTCTTAATTAGAAGACTGTAATTAATGATCCTAGCTACTTGCAAAGCATATTTCGTCTTAGCAAGCAATGACAAACAAGGTTATCCGCAATAGCAGGGGCCTGTCGGGATGGGGGATGTGTGTCCCGTCCCCAGGGAGCTGGTGCTGGGGTGCAGCGGGATTTTGTGGCTCCGACCGCCGCTTGCAAATCACTGTACGGATTTTATTCTCCCTGTCTCGCTTTGTTTTTTGAAAGGTCAGAAACGCTGTCTGAAATGTCATCAAAGCTGTAAAAAATGTGTCAGCGAAGCGGACAAATGTACTGCATGCAAAGATGGATTCAGGTAAAATACCAGCACGGGGAGAGTTTATACCTGCAGCATAGGTACCTGTGGTTTAAATTTGGGAAAACCGGTGGGAAATTAGAAAGTGAATTAGTTAAAGACCCAAGATCCTTCTTCTGTGGTACTATAGCTGTGGCACAGAGCGCTGGAGGTCAGGGAATTTAAAGGTGCTTCGTGCCCCTTTCTTAGCTGAAAAGCACGATTTAAATTTAATTTCCTTTTCTCCAGCACTTGCCAGGGTGGTGGGTTAAGCGCCGTGCTGCAGGCTCAGAAGTGCGTGTCCAAATTCAGTGACCTGCGACCAGAGCAGCTCCCAGCGCTGCAGCATCTAAAACGAGGGGGGGAAAAAGCAATGAAAAAGTTTACACCGCACGTTGCAAAGCGCATGTTTCCTCCCGAGTCTCAGGCGGCTCCGTCAGAGCCAGCCCAGCAAACGGACCGCTTGGTTTTGCTCACCAGGCGGAGCTGGTACAGGGCTGAGCTGCTCCAGGCAGGCTGAAAATGCGCCCTGCGAGTGCAGAAACGCTTCTCTCAGCTTCATCCATGTGGGAAAATTTTATCCGATGTAACCGTGGAGTATAGTATAGGCTATATATATACTATATATAGTATGTCCTAGTATAGGATAGTGGTTTTCCAGCAGGGCGGGTGCAGGCGGGGCAGCCCCGACCCTGTGAGCAGCACTGTTGGCCCTACAGCTCCTGCGGGATGCAGAGCTCAGCTGTGCCGGCGAGCAGCGGCGGCACTGGGGAGAAGCTGGTTCCATCCCCAAGCTTACGTGGAAGTACGATCCCATAGCAGTTTGCATCGTTCAGGGGCTGTACGGGAGCCAGAGCCCTGGTGTAGCAGCAGGGCGCTCTCAGACAAGGAAATTGCTGCTACCGAAAGATTATCTACTCCCTCGGAAAAGCAAAAGTGGAGGCACTTGTCAGACATAATCTGCACACTGCTTGCTTTTTATTGTCCAATATCCTTTTAAGCCAGGACTTCAAATCATCCCTGCCACGGTAAAGGAGCACCGGCCCAGCAGTGGCAGTGAACCAATTTCCTTTTATTCTGGGGAGCCTCATGGTGCAAAAAGTCTTTGGGAGAGCTGGGCTGGCTGCCCACAGGAAAAAAAAATCAGTTTATTTCCTCCTGGGTACGCACTTGAGGAACCCGCAGACTTTCCTTTGGTCCAGGCAGGACTTTAATTTCTCCTGAAGCAGTGGCTGGCCCTCCGACGCCTCCTGCGCTGCAGGCCGAGGCTGCTGTAGGGCACTGGGGGACGCGGAGACGGGGACGGGCTGTGTCGAGAACCAAAGCCTATAGCTTCGGGTGCAAACGTCTTCTCTGCTTTCCCGGCAGCCTGGCAGGAGAGAGCTGCGTGCTGGAGTGCCAGCCTGCCATGTACCTCAGCCGGGAGCCCCGGCGGTGCGAGACCTGTCCTGCCGGCACAGGTACGTCCTTCACCCCACAGCAGCCCCACACAAAACCCTCGTGCATCAAGAGCCGATGCCCACCGTACGCACCCTGAGCCAAGGCAGAGCGCGCTGACAGGGAAGCAATCCCAGCTCTCCAGCGAGGTGCTGGCAGTATATTCATATTAGAAAGGTTTTTAGGGAGTTTTTACATTTTTATTAGAGCCATTCTTTATTTCCCGATTCCTCTGAAGCCAGGTGCTTTAGTTTAATAAGGTTGCAGGGGAGGCCGTAAAACCCTCTCGGAGTGATGGAAGATGGCTTTGCAGCGTATAAAAATGTCAGGCAGCCGAGGTGCGTTATCCTGGCCGGGCTGGCCGCTGCGGGCTTCCCGCTGCTGCCCGAAGTTGCTCGGCGTACCCTTTAAATCCTGCCTATTTTGCTTCTTGAAAGTCCAATTATTTTCCATTGTTGATGTTCACATCTGCCCTGGAAATCATCATAGATCTGATGATAATATGATCTCCAGACAATTCATGTTCAGTGGCATGAATCTCATCTATCATACATGGGCAATTTCCTAAGACTAAATCCAAAATATTTATTGATCTTGTTGGCAAGCATGGAAGGGAACAGGCTCTTAATCCCTTAAGAAAATTACTTCCCTTCTAATTCTTATTCCAGTCAGTGTAAATGTACTTCACCACAATTATTTTTCAAGCCTTTTGTCGTCTCCTTTTCCTGCATAACCATTTCTCAAGCCCAGCGCATGGCAAGCCTCTAATAACACCATCTCCATCACCGTGGTTTGCCGTCCAGCCGCAGCACGCTGGCGTCGAAGCGGAGCCCTCTGCTTTCCCAGCTCCTCTCCCGAGCCCTTCCCTCCTCCAGCTCCTCCGTAGCCCAATTTAGCATCTCTTTTTCCACATGTTACTCTGCATAGGGTGGGAAAGGCAAACCGGTGCATGCTTGGGAGCAGTGGCTGATGTCCTGGGGGTGGATTTTCACGTGCTGTCCCCCACCAAACCTCTGTGGCCAGCTCTTGGCTCTGCAGAGGGGCAGGATGCTGGGTCCTGGATGGGTTTTTTGGGATGGGAGCTGGTTTTTTTGAGGTTGGAGCCAAGCAGCCGTGCAGGACCCCGGTCGCACAACAAGCTGCTTGTTCATTCCCGGGCATGAGCAGGGCAGAGCGGAGCTGGTGCTCCGCATTTCGTGTGGGGCTGCAGCCACACTGGTGCGATGTGGCTCCTGTCTCCGAAACTGCCCATGTCACCTGCCCTCTCCCCTGTCCCCACAGGGCCGGGTGAGGAAGACTGTGCACCCTGCACCCATGAGGCCCCTGCACCCCACTGGCGTTGCGTCGCCGCCTGCCGTGAGGGCTTCTACCCCGCCGACAGCCATGGGCTGCCCAACAAAGTCTGCAAGAGGTACTGTACCGCCCCGATTGCAACTGGAGCAAAGCCAGGACTGATGGGGAGCACGGGCAGCAATGATTAAAAAAAAAAAAAATTATGCTGAAAACAGCTTGCAGCTGGAGCTGTTTACTAGGGAAATTAAAATAGGGAGGAGGGAGCCAGAGCAGCCGTGGGGCTGGACCCCGCATGCCCCTGCCCTGTAGATTTAAGAGCGGCGAAGCTGCACGCTCCCCCACCAGAGCCAGCCAGCCAAGATATCTTACGGCTATGGTGGAAGGGGCTCAGCCTTGGCTCCAGGCTCTGTGGAGGAGGTGTGGGAGGAACGGTGATGTTTAGGCAAATATTCCAGCTTTCAATCAAACCTGCTCCTTTTGCCCCAGGGCCGTGTTGGAGAAGCGTTCACGCTCCTTGGCCCAGCACGGGGCTGCGTGCGGCAGACCGGGAGATGCCGGGAGGCAGCAATTTGCTCCCACTCTCCGGCACTCTGCGCTTTAAGTGGGGAGTGGGAGTGGATTCAGCCTCATTAAAGTGAACATGAAAGGGAAGGATTAAAGGTGACTTGGGAACACACAACACAAACCCCTGCCTGCCCAGGGTTTCGCTCACCCCAGCAGGGAGGGACGGGGGACCAGCATCTCTTCGAAGGGATTTTGGGTAAGGTCTCCGCAAGCTGTCATCCCCGAGCAGGAGGCACAGCTGCCGGGCTCTTTCTCCTGAGCGAACGGGTGGGAGCAGCACGGGTTCCCCTCGCAGCCCTTTTTCTAACCAGGATCGCTGGGAGGAGAGGTGCGTGTCCCACTGAGCTTCCCAGCAGGCGAGCGCTTTTGGGATGTCACTCACTGTCACTTGGCATTGAGCTGGCACCACCGAGCCCATTTTTCCCAGGGTTTCAAGCCTCAGATTTGCTGTTTTCCACATCCTCCGGTTTGGTCTGGATGTCACAGTGCCGGCAGACACGTTTTTCTGTCCGATGGCCCATTTCAGATGGCTGGGGTCAGGGTGTTGGTGCCAGTTCAGACCACAGCGGGGTCTCTGTCCCCAGGTGCGATGACCACTGCTCAGCCTGCGAGGGCTCCAGTGGAAACTGCCTCAAGTGTAAAGAAGGTTTCAGCCTCCTTGGTGGCTCTTGTGTAACAAATGAAACCTGCACCAACGGTGAGTAGTTGTGGCAGAAGCGCTTGCACCGTGGTGCTTCCCCGGTAGCAAAAATGAGGGGTTTTGGGGATTCCCTTCACAGCAGAAAGCTGAAAGCACTGCAGCTCTTGGGCTTGTTGGGGCACGGCTGCAGCGAGCAGGCGGCCTACCCGGCAGAGCTGCTGGATATCTGCCTATTGCTCAAACGCATCCAAGCGTTTGTATTTCGTTATAGTTTAGTCTTGGGGCTAATTCTCCCGCTTGCTGCGAAGCTGCTTTATTCCTTCATTAAAGCCATGTGAAAGATGGCCTTAAAAAGTGACTCCTTTTCAATTCTTTCTCTCCCAACACTGGAACGAATTGCACCGCCTGTTACGTGCGATGTTTGTTTATTTAAAGTGTTAATCTGCTCTCATTTTCTCTTGTTCCTCGCCTCGGCCTCCCAGCTGACAAGACTTTCTGTGAGATGGTGAAATCAAACAAGCTCTGTGAAAAGAAGCTGTTTGTGCAGTTCTGCTGTCAGACGTGTCTTATGGCTGGGTAAAGTTCAGCGGCTGCATCCATCCAGGACTTCCACCAACTGCCAGCCCAGTTTTGCCAAATGTTTAGGTCAAAAGTTTATTTTTTCCGCTTTGGGAGAGTTTACATGGTGCTGTCAAGCATTAGCTCGTAAGTTTGATAGCTTTAATATCACTGTCAGTGCGTTTCTATAGCAATATGTTAAGCAGAGATTGGATCGTACCCTGAATGATCAAGTCCTGAAAGGCAGCAGACAAGCGGTGATATTAATACTNTGTTTAGGTCAAAAGTTTATTTTTTCCGCTTTGGGAGAGTTTACATGGTGCTGTCAAGCATTAGCTCGTAAGTTTGATAGCTTTAATATCACTGTCAGTGCGTTTCTATAGCAATATGTTAAGCAGAGATTGGATCGTACCCTGAATGATCAAGTCCTGAAAGGCAGCAGACAAGCGGTGATATTAATACTCTCAAACACTCCTCGTGAGCAGGGACCGATGCATGGTCCATGCACCCGAGCTTGGTTCTTCATAGAAATCCTACTGATCTGCCCACTCCGAGCGGCTGGCAGGAGCCCTCGCTGCGAAGGATGCAGGACTTCACCTATCTGCGAAGAAAGAGCCGTTTCTGGCTCAATTTTTGGTACCCTTTTCTGCTAGGTGGCGGCTGGTATAAACCTGCATTGCAAACAGCCGGCGCTGTGCTCTGTACATACATAAAACGATGAATTAGGTGGTTCCTGGAGCGGTGCCCTGCAGCCCGCTCTGGCCCTCCTGTTCGGATTCGGTTGGTAGCTGTTTCTCTCTGGCCATGGCAATAACTGGAGATTTGAGGACCAAAGCGAGAGCTGATCCATGTGGCTCTGCAGGCGTGTCAGCCCAGCAAGCCCAGCAGGTGGTTGCAGGCAGGCAAAACCCGTGTGCCTACAGGGAGCCTTGGGGACTCGGGGGGTTCGTCCGCACAGACCAGCCTGGGGGGGTCACAGCCTTACCACGAAATGTATTTCCCTTCTGGAACTGCTAGGAAGTTGCTGATTAATTCAGTTCTGGAACAACCTAGATCATTCCTCTAAATAAGGAATTAATCCCAATTCGTTGGGATTAATTATCTGTCCCAATTAATTTCTTCTGGCATTTTGTGTTACAATCCTTCCCGTTTCACTGGGTGTACCCCTCTCTCACAAAATCCTCCTGTTCACAGCAGTGATTTTTCTTGGGCATCTGTTTCCAGGGATCTGGCCAGGAGACTCTTAATTCTATAAAAACTTTCCCTGAAACAAACCTTTTCATGCTCTCTCTTAATAGTAAGTCATGTGGTGTTTATATAATTGTGTTTAAAATATCCTTGGCTATGTTGTTTTACAGATTTTTAAAAAATAACTTATACGATCCTTGTTTTTTCTCTGTGGACTATTTTTTATATGGGAGCGGGGAATCTTTTTGTGTCTTACGTCCTTCTTTTCTCCTCTCTGACCTTGCAGAGCTGCTCTATGCACCAGATGTATGTAAACACTCTTTCTTATGCTGCATGTTCTGATTTTCATTGTTAATAGTTTTAATGAGTTAAACCTTTTGCCAATGAAATTCACAGTACAAATTGTCACCAGCTCCTCACGGAGCTGGGATAATCCCTGCTTGGTTTCGATTGCAACGACACGCGCCCTGCCTGGGCTTGCCTGCTAGAGCTTACCTCAGCCAGGTGAATAGGGGAGAGCCACACCGTCACCGGTCCTCACCTGCCTGGACCAAACCCAAGGAAATTTGGAGCATTGGTGAACTGACCTTTAAGTTAATAAACTATTGATCTCCCCTGACAAATGATTCTGTGCTTTTTACAAGTTCGCGCAGCCACCATCCTGACCAGAGGCAAGGGCAGGGCAGCGATGCATCGTGCGTCTTTATTTTGCTGGACAAAGCAGCTGTCCTGGCCGGAGCTCCTGATCAGCCCAGAGCACCTATGGGAGAAACGGCTGAGGAACAGATGAGCTGCACCTGCAAAAACCTCAGTTTTTTTCTCATTAAAGGTCTTTTACCTTCCAAGGAAGGTAAAATACCTGCCCCGTGCCAGGCTGGGCTGGTATCTCTGGTGCGCTCGGGGCCATCTGGCTGGGGTTAAGGGGCTGCGCTCGGCACGGCTGGGTGCATTCTCTCGTTGTGGAGGATCTCAGGTGAGCTGGCAGGGGGGGCTCGCTCCCCTTTCCCACCCAACACAGAGCATCCTGCAGCCCCCAGTGCCCCACTGAAGTTTGCAGCAGCTGGGAACCCCAGGGCCACCTTCCCCCTTTGTCTGGCTGGGGAAGGAGAAAAACAGAGGGAGCTGTGGAGCCTTTTCTTTGTCGTGTTGGTTTTGCCATGTTTAACTGTGGGCCAGGTGCCCGGGGTAGTGCCTGGATATCTGAAACTGAGCTTTTTAAGTGTGAAAAAAAGAAAAGAACAGATCCCTCGCACAAGGGAAGATGCTTTCTCAGAGCTGTGCTGCTGTGGGCTCCTGCGCCTTAGAGGTCTTCACATTTATCAGATGATAAATGTGAATTAATCAGATGATTTATCCCATACAGTGAATCCTTCTGGTGCTCCAGGATTCCCCTTTCGGTCTTGGGCCAGACCAGAGGTCAGAACTGGGGTGAAACACTCCTGGCTTCTGCCCCTTCGGTTGTAAAATAACAAACTTTCATTTCTGTTGCTGTGTCACACAGTCAAAAACCAGGAGCTGTGAATCAGGAGTACTGCGTCAGCTCTGCCTTTCAGTTCTCTGGCTCGCAGCGGCCTGCCTCTACATACAGCTCACTGGTATATTTAGATGTACTGAAATGCCAAAAAAAAAAACAGACAGACGTTTACCCTTACATCCTTGGCGTAACTTAAAATACACACTGGGTGAAGCAATGCAGTTTAAGATGACCAGTCACCAGCAGTCCCAGCTTTATCCTGCTTTCTGCTGCCCTCCAGCCTGCCAGGGAAAGAGAAACAAATTCTACACATCGAGTTCATGCGACAACATCAGCTTCCAGCGTTTCCCAGGCCACTGACTCCCTCAGAAATCATTCTTGGAAAGTAATAAAATTCAGATTGTTTATCCAAGCTATTGCAATACTTGCTTGGAGCTATTAAAGTCTCTCTGACACTGGTATGCTCAGAGGATCTAAGTGGCTGTGTCTTCAAGATAAATGCATATTTAGGCAATTTATTAAAGGCTGTTTCTCTGTTGTCTCTTGGCACCAAAGCCAAATCTATAATAGCTGTTTTCTGGAAAATTTTAGTGCAGCTCGACTCCTCATTTGCTGTTTGCCTGTGAGGTTGCATCCATGGCTATCTGCCATTTTGTAGTTGGCAGGTAGGGAACACACACCTTAAAAATCATTGCTTTGCCTTTCCATTTTAAAGAAAAGGGCTTTTAAGAGCTGGTGTACAGCACCTGAGACCAAGAATCCGTCTGCTCTCAATTACAATTCTATTACGCCTGTAGAGCTGAGGCATACAGCTGTATTGTGCTAACGGAGAAAGGTCCGCGCTTTATTTGGCCTTGTCAGAGGCAGGACCTGCTTTCCAGGAGGCTGAAGAGGGACTCCTTTTAATGACTGAAGTGACTAACGACTCTGTTGTCTTTACCACCGTGTGATTCCTGAGTCATGTACAACAAATTCTTCATTTCTTATGACAGCTTGCTCTCTTTTTCTGGCTCTCTCTCGTAACTGCTTTCAAAAAAATGCAGTTGTTAATAAAAACCTGACTACGTGCTTTCATATACAACTTTGGTGAGGGTGTTTTTTAAGTAGGGGTTACAGGAGCTGCCTGACCCCAGCTGATGCCTCCGCAGGGATCGCCACTCAGAACAGAGCCAGCTCTGACGCTGCAGTCCTGGGGAACGAGCCAGGCGTCACTCTCAGGGTGATGCTGCTAGATGCTCCCGAAAGAATGGTATGAACTATCACTGTGCGGTGCCAAACATGGCTGCACGTCCTCTGCGTTCACAGAAACATCACGACTCACCAAATAATCCTTCCCTCAATAGCAGTGGATCCAGAAATCATTCTGCCACATCTTGCTTGAGGGGGCTTTGTGGGCTGCAGAAATGTTTCTCCAAGACTGCAGAAGCAGTGGCTTGGTAATATTCAGCAGGATTTAGGACCTGGAAGTGGTCAACCACTTCCTTTGCATGCTACCTTCAGTCCACGTCATCTGCATTATGGTTCGCCCGCCTGCAGAGCCCGACTGCTGCCAGCTGAGTCCTACCAGCGGGGCCAAGGGCCTCAGCCGCAGCAGCCCAGCACTGATGCCAGGCAGCGTGCCCACCTCAGACCTAGTGACCTGCATTACGTTGAAGTGGAGTTGCCTGGCCAGACACAGCAGGCTGAGCCGTCTCAGCTCCCCCGCCACTACCCCCGGCTCTTCCTCGCTGTTCCCCAAATTCCTAGAGCAGGTAGGTGGGAGTGTAGTTACATTCAGAAGTGTGTTTTATGTCACAGGCAAAGGGTGAATATCATGCCACCGCCTGTGGCATGTTCCCAGCCCATCATGCCTTCTCTGAGACCGGGAATACACATGGAAGTGCCAGAGCAACTGTCCCAAATGCTGCAGGGCGATGGTGTTTATGGACAACCCTACGTCCAAGAGCAAAGGCTGAGCTTGGATGGAGGAGAGAAAGCACCAAGAGCTGGAATTGTTGCGGGAGGGTGTCCCGGCTGTGTAGCAGGGAGGGAGCAGCACATGCTTGAGCAAGCACGGTCCCACCGGCTGAGCACACAGGAGCCAACCCTGCCCAAAGGAAAGCAGCCTGCTTGCTGCCAGCCATCTGCGTGAAGCAGGTTCCCAGCCTGCTCTGCCTCCGTTTCCGCAGACTTTGTGCTCGCGAACACCAGCAGCTGAGAGGCAACCTCTTCGTGCTGCTTTAGGTCATTACTGAGAGCAAAGCCAAGCCCTTTCTGAGCCAAGCTCAGGCCCTGGGCAGGGTGCCGGCCCTGCGGGCTGCCCTGGCCCGGCTGTGGGCTGCAGGGCGGCCTGGGGTGGCCGAGGGCAGCGCGTGTCCCCGGGGAGGGGAGCGTGGAGGAACCTCACGTCGGCAAGGAGAGGGTTTGCTGCCAGCAGCCTCCCAGGAGGAATCGCTGCCCTCCTCGACAGCACCGCCGCAGCCGGACCAGGCCGCTCGGGGGCCCTGGGGTGTCGGGGGGGGCCCCGGGGCCGCTCTCGGCGAGGGTTCGCGGGACGCCGGGTCCCTCTGCTGACGAGGCGCCGCCATCGCTGGAGCATGGCTGCTGCCCGGGGCGCACGGCCTCGGGCCCGGCCCTCCCTGCAGCCGTGAGGTTTCAACCGCCCGGAAAACGTCCGTGAACAGAGCTTAACGGGGTGAGACTGGGCAGGGAACCCAGGACGGCGGGGAACGGCCCGGCTGGGGCAGGGCGAGGGGGTGCGGGACCCCGCCCGCTCCCTGTCAGCGCGCAGCGGCCTCGGCACTCTCTGAGAGGGCACAGCCTGGGCCTGCCCAGCACCGGGGGGCCGCCAGAGGCCCGGGGTGCGCTGGGAGCCGGGGCCGCCCGGGCCGGGGCAGGCGGAGGAGGCGCCTGTCACGGAGGAGCAGGCGGAGGAGGTTCCTGTCACGGCCCGCGGGGCGGGAAGGAGAGGGCGGGCCAGGGCGGCGCTTGCCCCTCGCTGCCTCGGCGCTCGGCTGGTCGGCCTGGCCCGGCTCGGCGCTCGGCGGCGTGGGCTGGCGCGGCGCGGCCTGGCGGCGGTGCGGAGCGGAGGGGAGCGGAGCGATGGTGAAGCTCACGGCGGAGCTGATCGAGCAGGCGGCGCAGTACACCAACGCCGTCCGCGACCGCGAGCTCGACCTGCGCGGTGCGCGGGCTCGGCGGGGCTCCGACGGG
>VZSC01014538.1:286131-467892 GCA_013398225.1 Steatornis caripensis
CGCCTGGGCGAGCTCCTTCCCCCTCAGCCCGCTCTCACCTGCCGTTTGTCCCCGTCGCAGTGGGCTCCCTGCTGTCCAGCTATGGCTGGTACATCCTCCTGGCCGCCGTCGCCATCTATCTCCTCATCCAGAAGCTGTCCCAGAGCCTGGCGGCGCGGCCGAGCAGCCAGCCGGCAGCAGCCGACGCAGCTGTGGGTGAGTCCAGCTTTGCTTGCTCTCTGGAACCGTCCAGGGTGGTGCTCGTGCCCCGTCTAGGTTCCTGCGAGCGCTCCGAGGTCGTGACGGGGGCGTCTGACAGCTGCTCTCATCCACGCAGGGTCTTTATTTAATAACGACCAAAGCCGGATTCAGTTCTGAGGGGTTTTAGCGGTGAGCGACACTCAGGATAACAGTTTTGGCCCAGGAAAGCGTGCAGATCGCCTGAAGAGATCGCTGGGGAAAGGTTGGAGCCGGAGATGTGTTTTTAAAAGGTTGGCAAGGACGGATTGTGTCCCGAAGTAACGTGGTTGGGAGCGAAGAAGCGGGGTGTTGCAGAACAAGGGAATAGCTGTAGCTGGTCTTTGATAGTGCGGGAGCTGAGAGAACGGTGGGTAAAATTGGTTGTGGTCAGTTATCAAATACCTTTTAGACTTACCAGATAAAACCAAAACATCTAAATCTAAATACCATGGAAAAAAAAAATCTTCTGATTAATACTCATTTTGTATTAATATTCGTCATCTCTCGGTTATTCCTTCCCAGTTCCTACTCTGGCAGGATTGTATACATTTGGGGTGTAACTGCCTCTCGCCTGTGTTATCTTCTCAAGCGTGGCACAGGCTGTAAATCTTACACAGTCATGATCCTGCCTCTTTTGGAGACTCACTGCCGTAAAGCACAGTCTGTGCTTATGTACCTGCCAAATCGTAAGTGCTTGGCACTGAATCCTTTGGCATGTTGGCACGGCAGTACATAGGGCCCCAGAAAATATTACTTATGTACCCTTATTCTGCTGGTGTTCTTTTGTAATGCTAATCTTGATTTAATTACCAAAGCTGCCTATAAAATGAAATTACTGAAAGTACTGACATTTCTTTTACATATTCATCACTGGCTGGTAGCAAACATAAAGGGAGACAAACAAATGTGGGGCTATTTTGGCTAGTAGAAAAAAATAGAGCAATATTTGCCCTTGTTTGGATATGATTTTTCTTTTGACTTCTCCTGAAGGCCAATCACGAAGAGAAGTGGTGACTCAGCGTACATTTTCTGAGACTTCCATTTTTCTCTTGAGATATGTGGGATACTTGTAAGTAATTTCTCTGCTGATGGAGCACATTAAATCTGCCACTGCTTTGCTGCCGTAATGAAACAAGCAGGACCAATTGCCAGAAGGAGTAGGAGTGGGTGTGGGCCAGTTGCCTCTTGGTTCTGCTTAAAAGAAGTTCTATGGGTAAAAATGGAATCCCTGCAATGTATGGGTGATATTTCTGAAATTATTTGTATCAAACAGATCCTTCAGAAATAGAAGAAAGTGTCCTAGAAGTGAGCGTGCATTTTAATTTTTTATGGGTGTCCATATTCATTAAAATCCCATTGAAGTAATTTCTCTAAAAATATTAAAATGTTATGAAATTTAAATCAGCATATAAATTACTGTAAAATATTAGTTGGAAACTTAACTTGAGCTGTGATTTTCTGCAAAAAAAGCTGCAGGGAGACATGCGAGCCGTTCCTTGAGGAGATCATCTAGAATTTATTTTGAATAGCTCTGCAAACTCTTTCCCAATTTCCTAGAACCTGACGCGGTGGTAAGGAGGCAGGAAGCGTTGGCAGCAGCTCGGCTCAGGATGCAAGAGGAGTTGAATGCACAAGCAGAAAGATACAAAGAAAAACAAAGACAGGTAACCAGAGAGCACTTCTTTCTTTAACTCGTAAATTTGTCATCAAGTACTTTGCTGCTCTTCTGGAAAGGTTTATTCCATGCTAGATACCAGAAGAATAGGAGGCTCGCGCTCTCTGCTGGAAGCTAAGTGGTGGGTTTTTCCCCCTTCTTTACCTGGACCACTTTTGATATGGTTTGATCCACGGAGCCGTAAGGGACAGTAGGTATCACAACGGACCTCCAGTGATGCAAGCACGTACTTAGGTGCTGTGCTGACGTCTTGATGCTCTTCGTTGATTAGACTGATTGATAACGTGTAGTATTCTGCTCCTGCCTGGAGTAATTAATGTCTGCGGCACTTGCTTAGGTAATTGTGCATGTGGGACACTGTGGGCCTGATTTTTTCTTTTTACAGGTAAATCTGTACCTACAGAAACTTATATATAATGTGCAGTGAATGGCTGGAGGGGGTTTACTGGCATTTAGGCTGACTATGCCACTGGCAAATGTAAGTTCTTAGAAACCTAGCTTAGCAGTGCTGTAATTTAATGGTTTGAACTACAGCTTGAGATACTGAGGGGCGGCATATTGCTGTGTGGGGCAGCTTAGAAAAGTGGATGTGATCAGTGTAAAAGTCATACTGCCCATTAATCCCAGCTTTTCTTCTAGTTTTACTTTTGCAGTCAGCTGCATTCAGACTTCAGTTTATAGCTGATGCTTCAAGAAATACTGGCAGTTAAAAACGAATGAAAAGTCATATTGCAGAAGAAAATAGCCACTATATAGAAAATCTCAATCTAGTGTGCTTGGACTTGGGGAGCTTTGCTTTCTTTGACTGGATGGAGTAGCTACCTCATTTCCTTTCTGCTTGTCGAGAAGGCAGCAGTCCTTAACCATTAATTTATTCAGTTTTGTGGATAAGTTGCTTTAGAAGAGATCTGGGAGAACTGTTGATAATGTATATTGGGATGTAAATATGTAGGTGACTGTCTTGTTCATCTGAAAAACACATTTTCTTCTGTAGAACTCTACATTGTGCATTAAATTACTATCATATGCAATATTCTTTACCAGTACTTTTTATAAACTCAGGATTTAAGCTTGCAACTTGGTTCTGTTTTACTTTCAAAATGTTTTAAAGCATCAAGGGGTCAAAAGAAGCTGCAGACGCAGTCTATATATATTGAGGAGCAGCGTTTGTTCTGCGATTGGGAAGACATGGGTGTTTAAAATAGTAAATGCTTCCATAAGTTCAGAGATACTGCATCACATAAAGATAGATCCCTTGGGTTTTGATGGGCTTGTAGCTGTTTCTTTAGCACTAGCGATTCTGTTAGCTCTGAAATCTTAGTCTTGCATATCCTGGATTTGTTTCTTAGCTTGAAGAAGAGAAGCGAAGGCAGAAGATAGCAATGTGGGAAAGTATGCAAGAAGGAAAAAGCTATAAAGGAAACCTGAAACTGAATCAGGTAAGCACTGTGTTATTAATCAGGTTACCATTATGTTTATGTGATTAGATTAGCTGAAATTCATGTTGATTAAATTCTGAGTACCTTTTGCTTTTGTGAACAGCAAGAAGTAGAATCTGCTGCCTCCACCTCGTCAGCAGTCCCGAAATCTAAACCAAACAAAAAGCCCTTGCGAGGAGGTGGTAAGTATGAAATCCTCAAGATATTCTGAGCTTGAAACAGAGCATTTATCCAGCTGCGTAGGTAGTCATCGTACATATTTTTTTTTTCTCCGAGGAAACAAAATGTGCCTTACAAACAAGCTCTTTACCTCTGACCAGTGTGGCCTGTTTTGCACTTTGTGCAAGACCTAGCAGGAAGATTCTGTGGTGCTTTTCCCCTGGGAAACAGTGTTTCAGTTTTCTTGTAAATGCTTTTGCGATAATTTACTGAGATTTTTGTGAGTCAAAATTACAGATTCTTACAGTATTTTTGGGATCCCTGCACCGTTATTGTGGGAGTCCTATAATGTAATATCTGGTCTGTCTTTCAGTCACCTGTAGTACTAACTAAATGCATGAAGATAGTATTTTGCTTTGTATTATGTAGATTCAGGCAGATGAAAGACTTAATCGTGCAAAATTAGACCATAGATACCACAGTAATGACCTGCTGAATGTATGCATCCTGCAGATGTATAAACTCTTACCGACTCTCACAAACTGCCCGAAGGTCTTATCGTTAAACTCACTGTCAACCACTGAAATAATCTTGATGGATGAACTGCGTTCTGTGGCCTTACGTAGCCCACGTTAGAATCGCTGCCATGTTATCAGCCATGCAGCTAGTCTACTAGCTGGTCAAACGGCCTGTGCTGTGCCTGCAAGCGCTAATTTCGGTATGGTGCTTTAATTACAATTTTCCGTAGTGGAGGAGATCATGTAGGCAGCTTCAATTGTATCAGACTAAAAGGGAAACTCACTTAGGGTACAGTGCTGAGTAAGTCACTCAATTAAATGTGTGAAACCAGAAGAGTCCTAATTAAACATACTAAACCTCGATGACAGCTTTTGACAACGTCTGAAGAAACTGACCAATTGATTCGTCTTATGTTGTTTAATATGAGTGCAGTCTAATGTCTGATACTGTCACATGTCCTTTGTAGCTCTCGCATGGGATATTTACCACTATGGGGAATGAGAAATCTGTGGGTAACAGCTGTGCTAAGAACCAAGATCAGGGCAGCTGGGCCGAGACGCCCTTCCAGCTGCTACCTGTCCTAGTTTCATCGTAACCAAAATCTTTGCTTAAGTAACAGAATATAGATTTAGAGGTCTCTGATGTTCTCATGAGGTAGATCAGCATGAAGTGAAAGAACCATCTGCACTGCTCAGCTGCTGAATTAAGCCAGAAAGCAGAACTTGGCTAGTCTGGGAAAAACAAACTTCAAAGGTGGAGGTGATGCTTAAAGTTTCAGTGGGACAGGTTGCTTTGAAACCTGCTTGGTTAGCAATGCGACTAGGTTTTCAGTTGTCTTTTTCTTTGCCTTGCACAGGACAAATTGAGGACGTTTGCCAATCTGTGTCTTTCCAAGTACACGCTCGTAAAATGAAGCTGCCTATAGTTATGGCATTGGGAGGTTCAACTGAAGCATCCGTTTGCCTTACCGTGCATACTTGCCTTTTCAAATTATTTTTGAAAAAATCTTACAGCAGTAATGAGCGGTCCTACCTTTTGACCTTCAGAGTATTCCTTCCTTGCAGGACTGGAATAAGAGATCATTTTAAGCCCCTAACTGTTAGGGCTCTTGGAGAACAGATACGCTCTTACAGAGCTTACTGTGAGTTACTGTTACAGCTCTGTTTACTCTGCAGAGAAACATTAAAGCTTTAGTGCAGACTTAGAGAAATTAAATGGTAATTAATTTCAGTGTAATTGAATCCAAATTGATCAAATTAAAACATGAGTGTTTTGCAATGGCTTTTACCGTTCGCGCTACAAAAATAAACCATCTCAAGTCTGGATATTTTCTCTGCTTTCATTTTCCTTAAAATGCTGCCTATGTAGTAAGTGTAAACAAGGTGCAAGTAATTGTGAGATTTATTTTTCGTATTCCTTGTGTGTCGGTGAAGGCCTGTCGAGGATGAATATTAATACGGTGGGTTTTTCCTCTGTACTTCTAGGCTATAACCCCCTGTCTGGAGAAGGAGGAGGAACTTGTTCGTGGAGACCAGGCCGGAGAGGCCCGTCGGCAGGTGGATGAGGCTAACCTCCCTGGTGTCTCATATCACTAGCAGGCTTGATCTTACCCACTGTCTAACTGCCTACAGTTTGCATGTCACAGTGACTCCTTTGGGACTGGGCTTAGAGCAGGTGTTAACTTGAAGACAGATTTATGCCGTTGCCAAATAGTAACACAGAAGCTGGTACTACACAAGCATACCTGATCCTCTTAGAGACGACAAAGAAGGAAACAATTTCAGTGTAATCACTTAATTTTTACACTTCTGTGAGAGGAAGCGTAGTCTCCAGCTAAGGTGAATCACGTGGGATTGGGAGATCTGGGTTCTGTGTCTGGCTATTCAAAAGACAGGCCTCAGGCAAATGTAATCGTCTGGGCTCAGTTTACCGCTGGAAAACGAGGATATTTACCATCCTCAGACGTCTATTACCAGATCTGTTGTGTTTGGCTGGAAGGTTCTATAGAGGGGAGGAATATTGTTGTTGGCAGATACCTTGAATTTTAGGAGGAGAACCTTTCAGAAAAAACAGATGAACTGACGAACGCCGCGGATTTGCACCGCAGGCCAGTTGTGGCAGAAGAGTCTCTGTGACCGGCTACCTTGAATGATGTTTTCCTTATAAATGGTAAACAAACCAGTGAGGATTACTGATGCTAGACAGCAGATGGGGGTGGGTCTTGCTATTATTTTTTTTTTATTTCAACTGCTTTGTAAAAACAAAATACTATTAATATTAAATATAATTGCAAACAAATCATAAATCTAGTATTTACAACCTTGTGGTTTTCTACAGCATCTTTTTATATAGAAGGCATGTGTTCTAGTGCAATAAATGTGTATAAAGCAAGATGAGAGATCAAATGAAATGATTTTCATTTGACTACCTCCATAAACAAAAGGGGTTTTAATGTTGTTCTTTTTGGCTTTTAACATTTTTGTTTTATTTGGGTGTTCTGTGTTCCAAATCATGATTTTGGAAGAATCGCCTTCAGGCTAAAACCAAATCAAGTTTTCCCAAGTTTGAAAAGTGAAATTCCCTGTTCTCGTCCCCACCCCCAGTAAGTGATTCTGAAATTGGATAGGCTGCATTGCTGGTTGTTAAGCGCTCCAGCTGTATTTGAATCTAAATCAAGAAAACATGTAACAAAGGCCTTTGCTCTAATAGAGCAGAGAGGGTTTCCTTTCAAATTAGTGTCGACAAATACGGTTTGAGGAGGAGTGGATACATGAGCATGGTCAGCTCAGACACTGCAGGATGTTCAAAGGGGAAAAGAGAAGCCACAAACCGCGCTGAGACCTGTGTGTTGTGGGCAGCAGGCTCCGTGTGTAGCTTTAGCAATGCAGCATCGGGGTTACACCTCGGGGACGTTAAGAACTTAATCTGTGTACTACCTTTTACTCTGAACGTGTCTAGGGTTGGGAACTGATAGCCTGGCTGCACGGCTGTCTGAACAGCCCAGCTGGATGCCAAGGTGTGTTCTTACCCTGCTGCCAGCTCCTGCAGTACAAACGTGAGGGTTGCTTGTGCTGAAAAGAGCCTCTGGCTAGCAAACGTGTAAAATGTGCAAGCGAGGGACTGTAAGGAGTAAGCAGCTGAAGCGTGTGTGGTCTTCGTCCTTCTGGTGTACATCCAGTTCTGTGGATAGAAAATATCGTTTGAGCTGGTCATTGTAAGTGAGCTTTCCAAACATCCCACCCCTTGATATGCTCTAGCACAAAATGCAAAGGACGAGTAAAATCCAGGCTGTCCTTGATAAGGAGCGAAATAATTCCTGTCAGCGTATGGCATGTATCCTCTGTCCCATTACTGCTATTGAGCGTGTATACGGGCGTTAAAGTATGGATCGGTGTTCCGTTAGCATAGCTTAGGGCTGCTTGAACACTTGTTTCTAAATACACTTGGAGTATTTCTGTTCATCAGTATGTATGGGTGCCAACTTTGAATATGCAGTTTGTGTATATAAATGCTGCTCTGGGTATCAGGCGATCCGTGATTTTTCTCTTGACTATAAATGCGACAGTAGCATGTTTCTAGTGAGTTTTAAAGTTGCCAGCTAATGAAATGGTGAAGAACCTTTTGGTTTAGACCCATGAAGTGCGTGTTCAAGTGCGTGTGGAAGATGAAGTCAGAAGGCTATTAATGTTCCTACGTAAAGGAGTTTTCATTTCCTGGCTTCTGTGCATTTTGGTATGTAAACTTCACATTTCCATTGTTGTAACATAGACCGGTGTATGTAACTTCAGTTTTTAATTTTTAATAAGGAAAAAAAATAGAGGTTGGGAAGGATATTTTCAAGATCTGAAGATTCTTCATCAGGAAAGAGGGCTCAGTTGTAACCTTACTCGTGCCTCTGGCAAACGTTTTCCCCTTGTGTTGGGGAAATAGGCAACAGACTGAGGTGTTGCCTTCAGAAAAACAACTGGGGGAGGTTGTCGTCTTTAAAGAAGCAGAATTCCTCACGTTGATAAAATGGTAAGGACGGGTTGATTTAATTCAGTAAAAATGTTTTAAGAAATAAATAAGCAGGTCTGAACTGAGCATATGCTAATCTTTCTTTGTGTCTTAAGACTAGCTTCTGGCTAGGACTGGGGATATGGATTTTTGCCGAATTCTAAGATTTATTAAGACATATCCAGTGAGAGTGAGATGATTTACATATTTCTGGAAGCTTCAACCTTCTCTCTCCCTCAATTTTTTTATTTTAATCCTGAAGTCCCTAAGTTTTTCTTGATCAGACGCTTCTAAGCTGCAGAACAGGGCGGGAGGAAGAGCCTCAGTTTCTAAAACATCTCTTTCGGCTCATGACCTGCACAAGCGTAGGGAAGGGTTTTTCCTCTGACTTCAACTAGAGAGCTTTGCCTTGACCACAAGTATGGAAAGGCGGTTGTTTGTTGCTTTGTAGCATAAGAGTGAAGCATGCACAAGGCATTAGGTGAAAGTGAACTATTTAATGAATCCATGGTTCTTTGGTATGGATTCCCAACAACTTGAATTATGAAAGATCATATTAAAAAGCTTTCAGAAGATTTTTTTTTCCTCCCCACTTAGAGCAGTTGTGCAAGAAGCTTCTTCCTCTGCTGATGCAGATGTTCTGGAAATACCTTTATCTGGAAGAAGCTAGCTAACGAACTTAGAGTTCACACAATGCGATTAAACTGCCGTGTAATGTTACTTAGCCGCTGAAGAGTAACCTGTTTTGGGTANAAGCCTCTTCCTCTACTGATGCAGATGTTCTGGAAATACCTTTATCTGGAAGAAGCTAGCTAACGAACTTAGAGTTCACACAATGCGATTAAACTGCCGTGTAATGTTACTTAGCCGCTGAAGAGTAACCTGTTTTGGGTATTGAAAAATCCGAGGTCAAGCAAGTGTTCAGAGGCACAAAAAAAATCCTGAAAACGTTAGTTGCTTGAGAAATGCAGCTAAGTATTTTTCACTGCCTTTCAGATGATTTATGTGCTGGAGGAACAAAGTTTTTCATTTTCCTTAAATTGCAGATGAGGTCTAGTTTGTGCATATTTCTTTTAAGTATTCATCAGGAGATAGTGAGCACTGGAATTAAAATGGCACAAAAAACCATGTTGTCACTCTTACAAAATTTATTTGGCTTTATTTATGCTTTTCAAAAACATTGTGAAATGAGGGAAATCTTTTAAGAGTAATATTGCATTGCATACTTAGTTGTCTCAAAAAAAAGGGTTCTTGTGCTGGAAATTTTTAATAATGAACAACAGAAGATGGACTTGGGGGCATGAGGGCAAACGAGGAATCTGTCAGCGGAGCTGTTCCAGGTGTTCCAGAATTACCCGTGTGCTATTCAAAGATCAACATGAATGAAAATAATTGCACCCCTGTCTGCAAGGAGCTGCTCTCCTAGCAGAGGCTGAATGCAGGTGTGAAATGTTAGTACCAACAAATGTAATCTGCTGTGGTTTATACTGTTCCGTACTGTTTTGACTCAAAACACAAGGAATTGGGCTGTTCTGCAGTTGCTCTGTGCCCGGTCTGGTGGCATCCTTAGACTGTGCTGATGCTCAGCACAGGTGTTTGCATTGGGTTGTTTTTTCTTGGGTTTTGTGTCTTTTTTTCTTTTTCCCTTCCCTAGGAAGATGACTAAAGAGAGCGCTTGCATTCAGAGAGCTCTCTGAACGAGGATGGCATCCAACACGACAGTCTCCTGTACTTTTACCAGCAGCGCTACGGTTAATGGCTGCATTTAAACCATCCTGAGCTGTCCTTTATGCCTCCTGCACTCAGCCTCATCGAGGCAGTTCCCATCTCTGGCTGGTGTGTTTTTTCAAGCCTGGCTGCACATAGCACACATATCTACATCTGATCAGATCCAGCCTTTGGATGATTTTTGCTCTTCTGCGGGCTAAAAAGGGACACCTTTTCAGGGATCAGGTTAGCCTAGAGTGGGGCACAGTGTGTTTCTGTCCACGCTGTTGCTGAACGCTGAAGCTATATAATTTCCAAGTGTAGAAAAAGCCAGTCTAGACTTGGATGGGCTGAGGACTTGGGGTTTGGTTGTTTTTTTTTTTTTTCTTCCCTCCCTTTGGAATGAAAGCTTGGCTTTTGAACAGCTCTGCAACCACAAAGGAAAAGCATACGGCTGCTGGCTGGGTGGTGTCCTGGCCCGGCTGCACCGTTGTAGCTGGTTTTGCGTGAGCTTCCAAGCCAGCTGTTCCAAGGCTGACACACGCCCTGCCCATATTCCCAGCTCCAGAGCCAGCGGCTTCAGAAACTTCCATCAGTTTTTATGAAGCAACCAATAGCTGCAATGGAGTAGGTCTCCTCAGCTCAGTTTTGGTGGTGAATATACACATTTTCATTGCGGATTCCTGTTGCGAGGGGCTGGCAGGTATGCAGCTGCTGCTCTCATGTCTATTTTTTTTCTGTGATCATTTGTGTTTTGAAGTGCATACCTGCTAAAAGGCACTTTCAGCACGGAGCAAGATGTGCGCTGATAAATGAGTAACTTCATTTCTCCCTCTGAGCCTACCATAGCTGACTAATCAAGATTCTTTCTGTGTGCTGCTTACAGAGCTTCAGAGCTGGTACTGTGGGTAACGTTAACATAGGGATGGCAAGGAAAAAAACTTAGAAAATTCTGTTTAAAGAGAAGGAAGGAAAATGGATATACTGAAATACCCGGCCTTTCAATCTAGTTCTGCTGCTCTGTTGCGTGTGTTAAAACGGGGAGCTACTGTTAACCAAACCCAAAGCTGGGCCCTAAAGCTTTACTCTGTCACATACTAGAGGGGGTAACGTTCCCTGTAAATTCAGGTTACTGCTTCTTCAGTACCGTGATCGCCACTTCGTTAGCTGTTCTGCTTCTTAGGTATATTGCAGCTTTGCTTTTTAAATACGCGTCCTGGACTTTGTCGGCGGTTTGTCGACCGCGGTCTGGCGGTAGCATGTTAAGAATACGTCACCTTCCCGCCGCAATGCAAAGCTCAAAGGCTTTGCTGCACCACGGCAGCGCTGCCAGGGCCACCCAGCCGATGAGGACGGGAGCCTTGAGCAGCCAGCCGAGGAGCTGCGTGGGGAGCAGGAGGGTTTTCCATCCTCTCCCACACCTCCAAAGCCCTAAAGCAGGTTTCTGGCTGGGAAGGGCAGAGGCGACCCAGGGCAGCCCCTCGGCCGCTGCACTGCGGGGCCGGGCCGTAGGATGGCAATGTTGGCCTGGCTTTCCAGCAAGGAGCAACCAGTGACAGATTTTTGTCCCGTTTTTCGTCTCGAGGGTGATTCAGCCCAGAGGGAAAGGTTAGGACTGGTCCGTGGCAGGACCAGAAGAGGATGGAGAGGGGAAAAAAAAAAAGTGGGTGCTGGAGCTGGGGGAAGGAGTTTCTGCATCATTTGGGAAAATGCAACGGTGCTGGAAATACCATGACAGAGACAAATGCTGCTGGTTGCCCAGCTAGTTTTTTTTCCACTGTGAGTCTGTTACCTTGAATATATGAAGTATGCTCATTTTCCAGTGCCTGGGTAAAGTATTCGTTTAAGTACTGGAACATTCATAATTAAAGTTTCTGGAGCACTTGGGAAGTAGTTCACTTCTTTAACTATTATTTTAAAATACGGTGAAGAGTATATGAAGTACTGGAGTGGGCTCACCACTGTGGAAAAATTGGAGATCAAAACTGATGGGAAAAAGAAGTGGTTATAATGCAAGCTAGTCCCTCTTTTCCTCTATAGGGTAGAATCCCCTATGTGGAAGAAACCTTTTTCTTTTGGTATTAAGCTGCTTTATTCCAAAAGGACGACATCTATTCTGTACGCACACAAAACAGTTCGCCGCTTCAAGGAGCTGGCTTTCTCATAGTTTAAAAGTAGGATTACTGTTCTGTTAATCTGATTATTAATCTAAACTGTGTGAGCCTGTGAAGTGAGCTTTCGCCGTTTGGTCTGGGTGCTAATGTCATTTGAGTGAGTGGGATGGCAGCCCGGAGACGGAGCACACATGATGTGCATCCTCTTCAGATTTTGCAGAGCCCTTGAAATATTTCCTCAAGCAATCCCACATAGAACAGAAAATATACTGCATAAAAATGTGTTTATGCTTGCATACAGTGTTGTATGAGAAAAATACCAGGCCTTTATACAGTAGCCATGATATATAGTGTGAACTATTTATTGAGACTAAGAGCTGTATTAATAGGGGAAGGCACTTAAGTGTAATTATGCAGTATGACCTTTCTCTGACAACCGGATTAAAAACCTGCTGTAGGCAGGTAATGGCAGGGTTATAACTCAGCTGGAAGAACTAAGCCATGCTCTTCAAGTTTTCCCTTAACTTGCCTTTTTTTTCCTCTTTTTTTTTCCTATAGTGGAGACGGCAGCTGCTCTATGCAAGAACAGGGGATGGGGCAGGAGCAGTAAAAGGGGCACTTGCTCACCTAACACTTTTGAATATGAGTTTGGCATGATAAATAAAATAAAGCGAGGCACTTTGTGCTTAGGGAGCTTGTGTGAGCATTGCAGCATTCCCAGGTGCTCCACGCTCTTTGTAGCTGGACGTCTTGGCCTTATAGCCGGTGGGGTGATCTCGTGCGGCGGCAGAGCGAACTCTGAACGTGCCTCCTCTCCAGGTTCAATCCTGGCACCGAGAAAGCGCCCCTTCCTTCTCCTGCCCCTTCCCCAAGCGCTCTCTGCTCACCCCCTGCCCACGGCGAGGTCCAGGACCATAATTACGCCAGGAGGTGCAGGGAGGTGGGAACGCGCCAAACGAGAACTTGGGGCAGCGGAGATCTAACACGGGAGTGTGCTGCTCCGCTTCATCATTTCCATGTGTGCTGAAGTCGCATGAAGTTTTCAATTCTGATGACTAACTTCTTTTCTTTATGGGAAGAAGCCAACTGACAGCTCCTCAGCCCCAATCCTTCTCTTTTTTTATGGCCTTTTAACCACGCTAGCTCTGCCTTTTCCTGTAATTCATAGGCCACAGTGGCTTTCCCTTGAATCAGGAGATTTTTATTGCTCATTTGGAGCACGCTGAGAGCAATCCCATTCCTGCTCACGGACTTGCCACATCTCTCTCTTTTGGAAAGGAGTGGCCTCTTTATTTTATCTTGAACATCTGTCGGTGTCCTGTGTTTCAGGACCTGATGATCAGGCTTGAGGAGAGAAACAGTTTGACCCGGTCCCTTTTGAAGCAGCTTTTGAAAGCGGAGTAAAAGATCCACGTGTGTGGAGTGGCACAGGCTGAGGATAACTCCAGGCTTTGTAGAAAGGGATCAGGGGACCAGTAGTTAGAAATAATAGTAAAGCATTGCAAATGTTGGAAAGCAGAAGGGAATTACAATCGTGGGCTGAGGGGGATTTCCCCATATGCAAGGGATGGAGAGGACAGTATAGCAGAAAAGGTGTTATTGGTACAAATAGCAGTTTAGGATTATTTTAGTAGTGCAAACTGAGGTGGATTGTGGGTCCCATTCCCTGCTCTCCGGAGAAAGGTCCCAGAAAGGCAACTTTGTGCTGGCTTTGTCAGGGCAAAGGCTGGGCTTTCAGTCAGCCCCAGCAGCTGCGCACAGCCCTGTGCCTGCCGTGCGCAGGGATGGGAATTCTGGTCAACCTTCGAGGAGCCCTTTTGGGGATCTTCCATCAAGCTTTTCTCTGCCTGGTAGCACACGTGAAGCTGTTGGGAAACTGCTACCAGTCACTGCACCTGAGACGGTGCTGCATTTGTAACCCTTCCCCGGTGTTTTGCAGCTCCCAAAGGCACGCAGCCTCGACCTCAGCAACTCTTTTCACCTTCCAGACGGCTTTTGCCAAGCAGCAGTGCTCCTGTCCTTCCCTGTCTGTTCCAGCTTGGATTGTTCTTCCTTTCCCCCTCTTTCACCATTTAGTTCTTGTCTTCGTCTTCCCACAACCATAATCTCACTCAACACTTTTGTGTTCTGCCCGTGGGCAACTGAAAAGAGCCCTCCTGCTCTTCTTTCCTGTTGTTTGTATTTCTCCTACAGTTTCTATTTATATTCAATTTTTGTTTCACACTATAAATTGTGGTGGCACTTTCCTTGTCTTATTCATTGCTCCTGACATCTCAAGAGTTCATTGCTGCTGACCCCTGTTTGAGGATTGCACCATCACAAGAGCAATAAAACCCACACAAATGCATTTTTTTCAAGACGTACCCTCGAGTTCATTAGATAAGCAGATTGTGATATTACCTGCTAGTTCCCAGAAGCGACAGTTATGTAACGTACAAGGATTGTAAAAATGTGTCATGTATGGCGCTCTGACTTAATGTACAGTATTAATTTGGTACAGCATTCTCTTTTGCAATGGTTCTTGCTCAAGAGCAGGCTGCCGTTATGCCGAGGCTTTCTTCTCAGCTCTTTGTGGATGACACCACAGTATAAATAAATTTTAAAATGGGAAAGACTGGCAATGGGAGATGCAAAAGTGGGTAGGAAATTGAAGGAAACATGATGATAAGCAGGAGGTCAGTGGGTTGTACTAGATGTTTCTTCTGTAAAGACCGGAAGTTTTTTTCCCTGTAAAATGTCAAGGGTTTGGGGCTGCAATATTTGAAGCTGAAGCACGTTGCAAATGAAACGCACGTGGAGAGTTAGTGCGGACAAAGAAAAAAGAAATCTTCATCCAATACAGCTAACGTCTTCACTCTGTCACACAGTCATTATAGCCTCTGGATGGAAACAGGCTGACCTATTTCTGGTCTATTTAATTAGCAAGGTGGGAAAAAACAGAGAGCTAGCTGCCTGTGCGTTCGCTCCCCCTGGCACCGGAGCACGTGGTGCACGAATGTATCAGCACCAGGCGAAACCAGGGCTGGAGGGCTGCTCCACCAGCTCTGCACACTCCGTGGGCCAGGGCAGGGCAGGGCTGGGGCAGCACGGACCTGACCGTGCAGAGATGAGAATGGCGCATTTCTGGCTGTGCAGGCTTGGTGTGAGCCGTGCTAGATCTCTGCTGGGATGGGCGATGGACCTCTGCCACCAGGCATGGGCACCTGGTGCCTGTCCCAGGTCAGGGTGCCGGTCTCCCAGTGCCTTCCTGGTCCGAAGGGCTGGGCTGGAGCCCCAGTCCTGGCTCCTGAGCCAGGATTCTGTCCTGGGGTCTCGGTGCAGGGTGCTGGGCTGGGGTCCCTGTCCTGGGTCTCAGACCCATCCCTGGATCTGAGCACCCGTGCTCTCCCGGGCTCCTGTCCCAGTCTCGGTCTGGGCAGCCGGGCTGAGGTTCTGGGATCCCAGGGTGGGATGCTGGGCCCTGTCCCCTCTGTGGGGAGCGTGGTGGAGCTGCCAGTCGCTGTCCTGTGGTCCGGCTCCAGGGCGGTGCTGTGGAAGCCGGTCCCCGTCCCCACCCCAAGGTCCGGGCCCCCGGCGGGGCCGCTGTCCCGGGTGACCCCCCCCGCTCCGCGGTGCGCCAGCGCGGCGGGAGGCGCGGGGACAGAACCGAGCCTCTCCGAGCCCCTCGCTTCCACGCTCTTTGTAGCTGGACGTCTTGGCCTTATAGCCGGTGGGGTGATCTCGTGCGGCGGCAGAGCGAACTCTGAACGTGCCTCCTCTCCAGGTTCAATCCTGGCACCGAGAAAGCGCCCCTTCCTTCTCCTGCCCCTTCCCCAAGCGCTCTCTGCTCACCCCCTGCCCACGGCGAGGTCCAGGACCATAATTACGCCAGGAGGTGCAGGGAGGTGGGAACGCGCCAAACGAGAACTTGGGGCAGCGGAGATCTAACACGGGAGTGTGCTGCTCCGCTTCATCATTTCCATGTGTGCTGAAGTCGCATGAAGTTTTCAATTCTGATGACTAACTTCTTTTCTTTATGGGAAGAAGCCAACTGACAGCTCCTCAGCCCCAATCCTTCTCTTTTTTTATGGCCTTTTAACCACGCTAGCTCTGCCTTTTCCTGTAATTCATAGGCCACAGTGGCTTTCCCTTGAATCAGGAGATTTTTATTGCTCATTTGGAGCACGCTGAGAGCAATCCCATTCCTGCTCACGGACTTGCCACATCTCTCTCTTTTGGAAAGGAGTGGCCTCTTTATTTTATCTTGAACATCTGTCGGTGTCCTGTGTTTCAGGACCTGATGATCAGGCTTGAGGAGAGAAACAGTTTGACCCGGTCCCTTTTGAAGCAGCTTTTGAAAGCGGAGTAAAAGATCCACGTGTGTGGAGTGGCACAGGCTGAGGATAACTCCAGGCTTTGTAGAAAGGGATCAGGGGACCAGTAGTTAGAAATAATAGTAAAGCATTGCAAATGTTGGAAAGCAGAAGGGAATTACAATCGTGGGCTGAGGGGGATTTCCCCATATGCAAGGGATGGAGAGGACAGTATAGCAGAAAAGGTGTTATTGGTACAAATAGCAGTTTAGGATTATTTTAGTAGTGCAAACTGAGGTGGATTGTGGGTCCCATTCCCTGCTCTCCGGAGAAAGGTCCCAGAAAGGCAACTTTGTGCTGGCTTTGTCAGGGCAAAGGCTGGGCTTTCAGTCAGCCCCAGCAGCTGCGCACAGCCCTGTGCCNTGCGGCCGAGATCCCCCCGCCGACCCGGAGACCGCTCGCCGTTCCCTGGGGACGGTGTGAGTGAGCCGAGGGCGGCCCCCAGACCCGGCTCCCCTCGCAGCGGCCGGGGCGCAGGGTGGGCAGCGCTGGGGCGCTCGCCGGGCGGCCGGGCCGGTGTGTGGGGCGAGGGGAAGAGAGGTTCCCCGAGCTCTCATCCGCTGCCTGGCCGGGTTGGCGGACGTGAGGGCTCGCGTTGACTCCCGTTGATGCTCTCACACGGTCTAGTTGAGCCGGTACCTGCCAGGCAGACCCAGCGGCCTTGCCTTAGGGTCGGGCTGCCCCTCTGTAGCGAGGGGGCACGTACCGCCGGTCACCGGGGGAGATGTGGTCGTCAAAGTGCTCCCTGAATACCTTAGGCACGGCGGCGTCGTGCCGGTGCGGTCCTTGCTGCTGCTTCGGAAGGCAGCCGACAGCCTCTAAAGTTTGAGACCGCTGTAACCCCGTGGATAGGAAAAAAAGACCACTGTGCCAAGCCGAGAGCATGTGCTTAGGAATGAGACCCAGAAAACACATCTAGGAACAAAGAGTAAAATCAGCCTCTGCTTGCCACGGCTGTCGCCGGGGCTGGACCAGGTAGCAAAACAACTCGAATGGGGAAAGTCAGGTTGGGTGAAAGGCTCTCTGAACCATGTGTTTATTCACAGAATCACAGAATACTAATTACCTTTATTATTACCTGAGTACACCTATTTTTGAAGCAGGGGCAGTCTTTGTGCTTTCCACCGCGTGCTGCTTGCCGTAGCCCACGGCATGGTCTCTGTGGACTTCTGTCCAGAGCCTCGGCAGCATCAGAATAATCATCTCTTCTGTGAGAGACGTGTCTGTGGCTTTGGAGAAACTCTCTGCTCTACTGAAATATGCTTATGCTCTGGCGGTCGTGCCAGCAGGCAGTGCTGGGAGGCTGCATGGGAAGCCTGCTTGGGAAATCTGAAAGAGTTAAGAGCTAAAATGTCAGCTCGGGTATACCCCAGCTCCAATTGAGCACTGCACAGCTAGTGCCGTCAGAGGAGCAGCCAGGAGCTCTGGGGCGCATCTTTCTCTAATAAAACATCCCTTTTAGTCGTGTACTAGAACAAACCCTGCTGCATTTCCTGCCTGCCCAGGTTGAAAAGTACTCGGCCCTATTGGCCGGTAAGAACAGGATGGCAAAGCCATGTATGACGGACCATCTCCTCATCCCCCTGCCCAGCCCCAGCTTTAGGAAATGGTAGCTCTCTTTATATCCGCATCAAGTGCGGGAAAATTGCTTAATTTGGGCAATCTGAAGCATATTGTCCACCAGCGATGGTTTTAATGGAAACTTAATTCCTTCTTTCAGCAGTAGACCTGTAATTAAGTTACAGAGAATGCATGATTGATGCTTTGAAATGGGTGAAAGAATCTGTTTCTTCAGGGTTATGTATTCTTCGCTGTGTGGGATGGAGCATTTTGGATTGCAAATCTCACGAGCCGTGTAATTTATATTTACATACAGAAAGGCTGGAGTCGTGTTGGGACATCACGTAACAGGTTTTATGGCAGAGTTGTTGCAAAATCTGGTGGATGCTAGGCATCAAGAATTCAAGAAGGGGAAATTTATCACAATATTGTCCAGAGATGTGTGTTAGTTGTGGAGCATTTTCACTTTGCTGGTAGGGGAAGGATTTTCATCCCTGGCTTTGCCCATGCTTGCTAAGCAGTCCCGTGCTGTGGGAGAGCTGGGTTTACAGAACCAGATCTGCAGCGTCTGTGCATGAAAAAAAAAAATGGCTAAAGATGCAACGTAGCAAATCCAGCTAATGGAATTGGGCTCCTTCAGCCTTTGGAAGGAGGGCTGAGTATGACTTTTTACTGCGCTGCTGTTTTGGTTTAACCTCTAGAGATGATGTCCGCTCTCAGAAGGCATGAATGAAGAGACCTCTTAATGTTGCGGTAGGGCTAAATGCATTTTTCTCCCCTCTGTTGGTAAAAGGAGTGAGCTGATGTCCTGGTGACAGGAAGATGTCTTTGGGGGAAGATGGGGAGCGGGGGAGAGGAAGACAAACCTGAAATCTTAAATGGCTTTTGATTGCCATGAAGTACTAAAGCAGACAATTGGTGGGATTACTACATTGACAAAGCATCCTGGTGAGCTGAATCGCTGGCACAGGGAGTGAAATGGGAAGCTGCTAGCAAGGCATTCCCGGGGTGGCAGCGTGTGCAGAGCCTTGATACCACGCTAGCCAGAGCGCTGAAAGGAATTAGGGATTCAGAGGCTGAATAACTCCAAATTGCTGTGGCTCAAAGGCCATTTACAGACACAGCTAAAAGGGACCGGAGCAGAAAGCGTTTGCTGAGCCTTGCTGCCGGGAATCCAGATAGGGTCTAACAAGAGGGGAAGCAATTCACTACCTGAACATCAGTCATGAGCAAAATGACCACTGCAAGGCAAAACGGGCCTGCTGGATTTTCAGGAGACGCTGGCTCTTTGAAACAGTCGTGCTTTTGTAGTCTGCGAGGCAGAGAATAAGCTTTAGATCCACAGGTTTTTGGAGGGCAGATTTGTAGCTTCAGCAGTTACTGCATCTGACAGCCAGGTTAGCAGAGCTTCCCTTCCAGAAGGCCGGTGAAGTGCAGCAGCAGAAGCTGCGGTGTCACATCAAAGGACAAAAAATAGTCAGGAAAAGAGCTGTGCAGGAAGGAGTTAAGGTATGGCTGGGGTTCAGGGAAAGTGCAGCAATATGTGCTAATGGTTTTGCACTTGAGGGGAGTTGTCCTAAAAGAGCTGCAGGAAGAAGAGGATGGGAATAAGCAGTCTCCCAGAAGATTTAAGTCTGCTGTCTCAGGAACAGAAATATCAGGCAGTTAACCCTGTGGTTTTCTATTTTTTTTTTTGCATAGCAACTAGATTTCCTGGGAAACGTGGCAGGAGACTAGTGTGAATGCAGTTAATGGCGAGATGTAAGAGCTGGCCTTTGGCAGTATCTCTGCAGGAACGCAACCGCAGTGCTTCTCAGTTTGGGACAATCCCCGCGGCACCTTGAAGTGCCACGAGGCCACACGCACAAGGACTGCGAGTGGTGCCGGGGCTTGTGCTAAGCTCTCCTGCTCCCGTGGCAGAAGGATGCCCTTTGAGAGGCTCCGTTTTGAATGTGCTGCCACACTGTTCGTGGTGGCTTATAGGAAACAGATTGCACTGGAATCTTAAATACCTGAGTGCTTGGAAAAGCTTAAGTGAAAGGCAGCCAGAAGGATTTAGGGTCTAAAGGAGTTTGTATTATCTGTCTAAGGCCACACTAGCTGCTGCAGAAGTGTAATACAAAACACATTTTTGTGCTTCTTTTAAATTCAGAGCCTAGGTCAAGGCTGTTGGGTGATACTTGGTTTTGGTCCTTTTTGGTTTCTAGTGAGGCAGTATGACGGATTGTGACGTGTGCACTCTTGCCTCTTGGGACGAGGTCATTTGAAGTGACTGAATATCGTGACAGCGCGATACACGTTTTGCTTAGTGCATCGATTGTCCTGCAGTATTGCGATAGCAAGAACTCGGTATGTTGTGCTCTTGTGTCCTCTAGCAGAAGTATGACATACTTGGGCTTTCCGAGCAGTAAGCAGTTACCCAAAATTTGCAAGAATGTTTAAGGAACACTATGAAACAAATACAGTGAGAGCAACTGGCATTGCTTGGTGGATAAGGAGAAAGGAAGTCCACCTGCATAAGCCAAAATAACCATATGGCCCAAACCTTTAAGACACTTGGGCTTTGATCTTAGTCTGACCCACTGAGTATCGGTGTGCCTGTGGGTGATGGACCCGTTTCTGTCGCTGTTTCCACAAGGAAGGTGGATGGATATCCATGGACAGAAAACTAGCATCACTTTAAATTGGAGGAGTTTAATTCAAAGGACTCTAAGGACCTGTGGAAGTTGCTTGGGTTCTCTGTTAAAGCTAGATACCAAGCTGTCCTGCAATAATTTGAAAGGAGCTCTCCCTCAAAATCTGAATTCTGTAATGCAGATCTTAACTGACAAACTCTTTTAAAACTATGTGGAAATTTTAAGAAACAGCTTGTTTTTCTGACCTCTCCTGATGGTCATCTGTGGTTCCGCATGCAGGAGCAGCGTGGTTTCCGTGCTCACTTCTCCTGGCTAAACTGTGGTTCGTTGCTTGCCCTTGCAGCAGGCGTTGCTGGAAAGATGGGACCTTGAATACAACTTGTGCAAAGCTAGCCCTAATTCAACGTGAAATTTAGTGGAACCATGTATTCAAGAAATCAGTCTTTTAGGTCCATTATCTTGCTGAGGTTTTTTTTTTGAAAATTATTTTTTTTTAAATTATTATTTTCTTCAGTGTAATTATGCAAGATGACTATTTCTCAAAACTTTAAATAGTTTCTCTGCTCTCCTCTGAGGGAGGTTCTCAAGCTGCAGTCAAAAACCAAATATATTTTTTGTAATCATCTCCAATTTGGGTCTCTACACGGGAGCACTGTCTGCATATAGTTGCTGACTATGCTTCTGCTGAGTCTGCAGAGCTGATAACAAAGCAAGGTAATAAAAATAAATAATAAACACTGGAAACTGAAGATAGAACATTCCAGACCTTTGCTCCTTCTGCTCCAAGCTATGCTTTTTTAACTTCTCTGTAAATTAAGAAATGGCTTGTGAGAACATTTGGTGACTATAGTATTGGTCACTTCTTAGAAGATACCGGAGTTTTTTAGCACTTTCTTTGTGCACAGTTTTCAGTGTTGCATGAATACCTGTACCAGCTGTGACAATATCTTTGCACCCAGTCTGCTATGACTTGCTCAGATTAGGGTGCATATGGGATATCCCGTGCACAAAACCAGTTAAGGGATGGTAAAATCAACTCATCAGCCACCAATATTGGAGCAGTTCTAACTAAGAGGTTTCTTTTGAGGAAGTGTCACTTAATTTTTCTATGTATATGTTTGTTTAAATTGCACTTTGATTCCCTTGTCAACTCTAGCCTCTAGTTTGTTGGAGTTATGTGCCCCCTGCACTGAGAGAAACCAGGTCGCACACCCTCGTGCACATTTTCAGCACTGCTCCAGGGGAAGGTAATGGAGAGCTTTGCCGTCCTGATTCATGCACATCCTCCTGTTTAACCAGGCAGATTCAGATTACACGGAAGAGATAGGGTTGGGATCTGTCAGAGCAGTTCAGTTGCTGAGTTTTTAAATGACTGGTTCAGTACAGGTATCGATTGTATTCGGAACCTGATATTTCCCTCTGGACAGTTGAGACGACCTTAAGTTAGCTGAGGCCACCAGCTATCACTGCAGGGGAGGTGGTCTCTGCAGGTGTAGGGACAGGAGCATGCTGGCAGAAACGTTGCCACAACATTTCCTTTAAACAGCCATGGGTGACAGGGAGCCCTTGTGGGGAGAAGGGAGGTGTCAGGTTCTGCTAAAAATATTTTCCTTTGTCTTTTTTATTATCAAACATATGATTTCATTTGAAGATACAATCTGCAAGTCTTATGCTAGAGAAGCTTTGACCAGGAAAGCAATGTCAGCTGGTGGGGCCACAAAAGTAGGAAGGTGTTGAGCCCAGAGCTCTGTGCCTGAGGAGCTGAAGGGGTTGGGTTGCTGCCCATAACCTGAGAGCAGACACGATGAACTGGACTGGAGATGGGAAGACTGGCAGGAAACGTAGCTCTTAACACACTAATCTGCAGAATGACTTCTGACTGAGCCAGGGCTGATTCTTTGCAGTGTCAGGTAGAAACATTAAAAGTAGCTTCGATCAGAATTCATCCCTGCACTTACCAGTCCTTGGTTCTGCTGATAGCTGGGCTCGGAAAGATGTACTTACAATCTGTGGTTTGGTTTCTTTGGCTGGGTGCAACAGCATGTTTCCTGAGCAAACTGTTCTTTATTCCCTCCCCAAAAAGGGGCTGCATGGAGCAGCGAGCTGTGGCTAAGCCATAAAGAGCAGCACATGGTGACTCCCATTGTTTCAGGCTCTGCCGAGCAGTGCTTGCATTGACACACGCTCAGGCAATTTTTCAGTGTGGGAGCATATTTCATCTCAGTTCAAACAGACACTCGAAGCCATAGTCACAAACAACATGGCGAGTCATCTCATCCTAGAAATTGCGTTGTCGCAGGAAATAAATAAAGGCTTAGTCAAGCTGTGCTGGGGCATGGCTGACGTGAGATCCCGAGGCGGAAGTAACGTTGTGGTGCCAACCCAAGTTGCACACTGATCCTTGCAGTGTGGTTATCATTAGGGCATGGTCTTTCTGTGTGTGTTGTGCCTCCCCACGTATGCAGGGCTATGTCTTGGGTTTATTCCTGTTTTGGTATGAAACTGAAGTATGGCCCAGATCCACGAAAAGGTGTGGGCAGACTGGCTTTGAGCTGAGGGGTTTAACACAGTACAAGGACTTGGAAACAAACGTGCCAGGGTTTGTGGATGTACGCGCGTTTTGTTCCCTCGCCATTGAATGGGAACTCTTCTCTTGACAATACTTCGGGGAGTCCTGAGGTGAGGGAACCTGGTTGGAGAGCAGGGAGTAAATTTAAACTGAGAACCAGCAGAAGGGGTGGGGGTGTGAAAAAAAGCAAGAGTTGAAAACTGCTACTCAAGAGCCCAGAAAGGAGCTAAAGCTTGGAGTGATAGAAGGCATCCTGTGTTCTCCATAGTTTATAATAATTTATAGTTTATAATAGTTACAAAGGAAGTATATTGAGAGCAAGTCTGAAAATTCATTGTTTGCTTTTGAGTAAAAGAAGTCAATAAGCAGAAATTTCTGTAAGACTTTAGCTTATAACTTCACCTGGTGATTGTCTGGAAAGTATTCTGGCTCCACCCGAAGCTGCACTGGGAATTGGTCATGGTGGGCGAGCTGAGCTGCTTCTGTCTTTTCTTTCTGTAAGGTTAAAATTTGAATGCATCAAGTACCTTTAACGAAGAAGTCTTTTAAACTTTGATTGGGAGTTGATAATGGGAAGAGCAATTTACTGTGTAGTCTTCATTCAAGGCCAGATGATTTGTATGCGGAGTGATGTGTCAGAAAATAAACAGCAGAACTTCCTTAATGGTTAGTAAAAATTCAAGATAGGAGCACGTCTCATTTTAAAACAGGCAGTTTTCAATGCTTTGACAGGATGTGACATTATAACCAGTAGTACCGTGCGTTAATTGCATCACTGATTATTAAAAACCTCATCCCCTCAGTTTTGCAGTCAGCAGGAATATTTCCATTAGCTTCACTCTGTGCTCTTCTGGGAAGCTGGGATCTAAACTTCTCCCATGAAACACTACCTGTGGCAGTAGGAAATCCAGAAGACAAAGCTTTTAAAGTAATTGGGTGATATTCGTTACACAAAGCTGAGTTAGCATGTAACTGTTAAGGTGTCAAAGTTGATGTTTAGTTAGTACTAATTAAATACCTTTGTGTTTCGCGGTGGAACTTAAGGAATTCTTCTGAAATATTTTTATATATCAGAATTTGTATGGTAGCTAATTCTGGAGATTTCAAATTTCAGATGGTCTGTACTGCCCAAAATCTGCTCTGCTTTTGGCAAGAAACCTGTGTTGAGAGGCATCTGGTAAAAGTGAGAGTGATACGTTGAGGGAATACTGTATCCATTACCTTGGGAGTGTTTTCACATACAGCTTTGAATATAGGTTATATTCTGAGCAAAGTCACCAAATGTAATAGAAAATATTCTCCCCCTTATACACAAAGGGGCAAAACCTGTTGGTTTACCAATGAAAATAGTTTTCTGTGAGTTTCTGTGAAGGATACGTGAACTCTGCTTTTTCCCAGCTAGAATTTGAGAAAATGGTACCGAAAGCTTAAAATTTGTAATTTTTAGGGCAAGGCTGTAACAGTTACATGATTGAAAATCCTCCCTGGAGGAGGCTAAGTGTTCTGCAGTCTGCCTTGAGGAATCATCCTACATCTCTTCCTGCAATATATGTGACCCAGTTTGCCCACGCAGATGGGTTGGATTTGGCAGAGAGGAGCACGGAAGGTGTGGAGCAGATGTCGTTGCTGTGCTGCTTCGCACAGAAAAAGCTCCTCTTCTATGATGTTCCTCTCCACTAAAATCTGGTCTGAAGTGTGCGGAAAGCTGCTGGAGGTGCCGGTGCTGGTAGCAGCAGGTCATCTGTTGGGATTACATGTTTTTCGTGGGTCTCTTAAGACTGCTTTTCTACTAGTCCTCTGCTGGTATGGGCAGACCCATTTGGGATTAGTGTTGCTACCATGCTCTGTGCTTCTCTGGCTGTCGCAAACAGGCGAGAGTGGTTTACTCTCTCAGAGCCCTACCTGCTTCTCCAGATGGCATCTAGAGAAGTTGCTGTTTGGTTGTTTTCCCGGAGGATACCGATTGCTCACAAATTCATGCGAAACGTGCATCTGTTTACTCTTTAGAAATCAGTACTTCTGAACACCCATTTGAACTTTGCCAGGGCTTAGGGGAATTGGGAGATGGAAATGATGCTGAATAACTTGCAGGGAAGCTTTGGAGGCATTAAATCCGGTTGTGTGTGGATTGTTTGCCCATCTTGGCTTCCTTTGGCTTCACTCTGTATCTTGTGACCCACAGATGTTTGACCAATACTGAGTGTGCTTAAGAAAGCCTGCCTGCCACTGGTGAACTACTACTATTGAATTATTTTTCTATCAGAGACAGCTGAAAAAATGACACTCAGATGCTTGTCATGTCAGAATTTTTTTTTGTGTTATACCAGTTTCTGTGCGTGCCATGTGAATGTCCTTGTTTGCATGGAAAAAAATAACCCTTGAAGGCGTTTAAAAAGAAAATTTGTAAAGCAGATGAGGTGTAGTTCCTTTGAGCGGTCTCTGGTAGCACTCGCTGCCTGCCTTGGTTTGCATACTTAATTAGTCCTTACTGTCTTTTTCGATCTAGAACGTGGTCCAAAAGCATTCCTGGCAAGGTTGAATTCTTCTCCAGCGAGGGTTCGGACACCTCTGTTCCCATCCCCGTTGTGCCACTTGCAGGTGTAGATGACTCTTACCCACCCCAGAAGAAATCTTTCATGATGCTCAAATACATGCATGACCACTACTTGGACAAATATGAATGGTTTATGAGAGCTGATGACGACGTTTACATCAAAGGGGAGAAACTGGAGAACTTCCTCAGGAGTTTGAACAGCAGCGAGCCCCTCTTTCTTGGGCAGACCGGCCTCGGCACCACGGAGGAGATGGGGAAGCTGGCGCTGGAACCGGGTGAGAACTTCTGCATGGGGGGACCAGGAGTGATCATGAGCCGGGAAGTCCTGCGAAGAATGGTGCCCCACATTGGCGAGTGCCTGCGAGAGATGTACACCACCCATGAGGACGTGGAAGTGGGAAGATGTGTACGGAGGTTTGCAGGAGTGCAGTGTGTATGGTCCTATGAGGTAAGGACGAGGGTGTGGAGAATGAGGTGTGTGTTTTGGGGGAGGTAGAGGAGAGGGTGGGAGAGGCTGGCAGCAGGGAATTGCTGGTGTGTGGCTGTGCAGCAGTTCCTCCAGAGCTCACCTCCCTTTGAAACTTGACTGTCCAACTGTACACTTTCTATGCTCTTTGTTTCCTGCAAGTGTCACCCTGAGAGAGACCTACACAAATACAGAAGTGCAACAGTAAGGAGGGAAATGGAGCCTGGCATTAGGTACATTGGGGTGAGGGAAGGAACATTCATCATTCATAACAGTTATTTTTATTTAGACAGAGAATAAGCTTAAATCAAAATGGCCATGGGTCCCTGCAGTCTTGACTGTACAAGCCTCTTTTATCTTCTTTAGCTGGGTATGTCATGGTGTCAGTGTGGAAAACAGATGATCGAAATACCATGTTTCTTGCTGCAGTTGAAGTGTGCAAGGCTGACAGATGTTTGCCCTGATGGTGACAGTTTCTTCCCAAACTACAGCTATGGCAGAGATGTCTCATGGTGGCTAGCACTGTCACCATGCACACTGAGCTGCCTCCTGGCCTGCCCACAGCCCAAGTGCCGTGCTGCTCAGGGGACTCGCTGGCAGCCCCATCCTCCAGATGCCCACTGAGCAGGTCCTTGACGTCAGCAGAGGCAAGCTACTGCTCTTACATCGAAACTCAGGGTATGCCCGCAGTGATGTGGCTGCGAATTGGGCATCTCGGGGAGGGGAAAAACTGAGAGTCTCCAGCCTGCTTGTGGCAGAGTTTCCTGCTGATGTTCCTGCTGGATGCTGGGGGCTGGCGGCTCCTCCCAGGGGCGAGTGGGGGAAGCTTCTCCTGCCTGGGTGCGCTGCGCTCTCTGAGGTGAGTCCTGGGTGTTTACAGACTGTCTGTGTGAAAACACCTGCAGGGCTTGAGCTGCAGTTTCTCCTCTGGCACCAGGGAAAATGCTGGTGGGCCTGTCTTAGAAATAGGAGAAGGGAGAAGTTGAGAGCAGAAGAGGGGGTGAACAGTTCGTCTTGTTACACAAACAGTTATGGCTTGTACGCAGCTATCACTTTGTCATTCTAGGAGATTTGGTAAAGAAAGGGATTCTTCTGCCTGTGTGACAGAGGAGCTGTGGTCACGGATGATGACAGACACTGCTGCTGACCCGCTCCTTCACTCGCAAAGACTTGGGTTAAACTTTTGACACTGAATTTCTGCCCCAAAAGCTGTTGTTTTGTTTCAGTTCACAGTTCAGTGATGGGAAGGCCTCTGAGGAAGGGGAAGAGGTTTCCAGCTGCAGTAATTCATTCATACCTTTTGTGCATGAAGACTTTCCAGACTAACAGTGGCTCTCCACATTCCCTGCTTCCAGACCTAGAACTAGTTTATGTATTGCCAACATCATGGTTAGCCCTTCATAAGGAGCCAGTAACTTTTTCCACAGTTTCTAGCAGCATAAAATTTTTACACTGGACTTACCTGAGATGAAATAACTTTTGGTGTGAATGCCTGTACCATGAGGCATTTGCTAACTTACTGAAGGTCAGCATTTTGGTCCTACTGAAACTTGCCAAGACCTTCTGAATTCGGTATGATCAAATTTTGGCTTAAAATGTCTGATAGCACACATCTGAGAGAATTGGATTATGCTTTTCTCAAAATCAGTTTTGTTTGGTCAGCTTCTGTAAAATTATCTGTAGTGCTGGATTCTCCCACATGCCATGAATTACTTAAAATTGGTTTATGTGAAGTGTATAAACTGTAAGATGTTCAGAAGTAACCCGTGAGTGTGAAATGTTAAGACTCCGCTGTTTTGGAGAGAGGGAAGAGTTGTGGTGATGAAAGCACGCTGTTTCTGCAAGGAATAGGTCCACTCTCATTTAGTTGAGGCTTTTCAATTTAAAAAACTGTCATATTTTCCTTTTTTTGATCTGTTTCTCTCATGGCCCAGACAACTAGATTAAATGTGCCTGGTATTTTATTTAAGATAAAGCAATAGCTGTGTGAAATAACACAGCTGTCGCAACAGCTATGTTAGGAAAGCTTGGTGTAAAAGCGATGTTTTCCATGTCTTGTACGTTCATGAACATCAAGTAACAGGCCACTGTAAGTGAAATGCAAAGCATTGTGTTTCAGTGAGCTTCTGACAGAGCAGAAAGTTTATCTGAGCTTGGTCTCTTGGGGCGCAGCCATCACATTCTTCATGATTCCCGTCAAAAGGGAAGCAGTGACGGTGTTGGCCTCGGAAAACCCAAACCTCAAACTTCTCCTTCGCTTTCTGCGCTTCCTTTTCTGGAGAGCCTCAAGTGGCAGCATGAACGAGGAGCTCAGGTCTTTGATTGCATCACCCCCAGCTCTTTAGTTTTCATTCTTAGCATCTCGGACATGGAAAGCCCTGCCGGACCTCAGCGCGGGTGGTATTTTTCCCTGCGCTGTTCTTGTGGTGGGCTCTATGCCCAGAGTTGTTTTACTCATCTCCATGACTGTCACTGCCCCCTTTCTCTGATTTTAGGATCCCACAATGTCTTTACTGTGCTGCTCATCTTCCCTGGCTCTGGCTCTGGTGGTATGCCCAAATGCATCTCCAGGCCTGGCTCTGTGCTTTACTGCTCTCAGCAGTCTGTCTCAAAACCCTTTTTTTCCCCCCTTCCTGTGTTTCAGTCACTTCGCTGCTCTCTGCGGTGCCTCTTAGACCACTTCATTAGTGGCACCGGTTATTGCTCATTTCAAGACTTGTAAAGATTTGTTCACGCTCTTCCTGCCATCAGGAGCTTTTCAGCAAATACAGTAAAGGAATTGACACCACAATTCTTTGGGCTTCCTGTTTCATCTCACCCCAGAAAAGCGGCAGCAGCAGTATGCGCAAGCTTGAGGAGAACTGAAGCTCCCTGGGCTCTGGGAAGCTTTGTCTGACGTACCCAGGCTGCTGCTTCAGGAGCAGTTCACAGCCCGTGATGGATTTTAGGCTCCTGTGACCAGGCTTGTAGCTGTTGCCCTACTTGAGACAGGTCGAGTGAGTCACAGATGAGACATGCGTCTTAAAACGCAAGTTCTTTATGGCAAGAATTATCATCGTTGTAAAAACAAACCCGAGACTGTTACTGCTATTTGAGAAATAGCTGTAAAACTCAGTCCTCTGTAGGGTGGGGCAGCCAAAGCTATGGATTTTATGCAGCAAACTGGAAGAAAAAAATCACCAAAAGAATGGAGCTGTGAAATCTCTGAAGCTTACAGATGGGAGCTTGACAGTTTATGAAGCATTATAGAGCGCAGTCCTTTCTCTTGAAGAGGACAAAAGGCTTGTGAACTTGCTAGGAAGTATTTCTGCATTTCTAGTGAATATTGGTATTTTGGACCTTTGGTATGCTGCTGGGTGTTTTGCTCAGAAAAAGTTCACAAATTTAAGTCTCCTTATCTCTTGTTTCCTCCCAGCAGTAGTTCTTCTACTTTGTCTTGTGTGGATCACAGAGACATGCTAGTTTTGTTTTCTCGTGCACTGCCGTGTGGTGCCGTGTGCGGACTTGGCTATTCAGCCTGAGAACGAGTTTCAGTGTTGATGACAAGCTATCTCATTTCTGATTTAAACGATCCCAACAATCTGTTTTCATTTTGAGTCTAGTGTTTCCTTTAAATGCAACTGAATTATGAAGCCATCGCTCTGTAGTTTAGTGTTGTTTCAGCCTTCTTTCGTAGCTGCTGCTGAGTATTGTTCTAATTTGTGTTTAACATCCTCATGTTAAGAGTGCTGATAACTTTAATACAAGATCTTTGTAGCTACTAGAAATAAAGGCAGTGCTGATAAATGTCCCGCTAATTTCTTCAGTAATAAAACCCTTCTGACACACATTGCTTTCAAGTGATACTAACTGCTTCGTGTCCTACAGTGCAATGGAAACAGCTGGATCCAATGGAGCAGCTCACGCTACCCCATAACTGCTGGTGCAAATGCCCAGATGCGTTGTCTGTTTTCCCTTCTGTTCTGATTGAGGTAGTGGGAGAAATCAGGTATGAAGCAGCAAGCGTGTCTGTGCAGAGGCGGCTGTGCTTTCCGCCAAACCAGCAACAAGTACTCTTAAATGTCCTGAAGTTAGATGGGATTTTTTTTATGATACACGTGGAAGAGGAGCTATGACAAAGGGAGCAATCGCATCAGGAAACGTGCGCATCAAGGAAGCGTAGGTCCAATCTTTTGGCTGTTGGCAAGGGAAAAAGTGGGGCAGTGGTGACTACAGATAGTGGGGGGCTTCTGGGAGAAGGGGGATTTGAGTTAACATTTTGTGTGGTCTTCTGTCTGGAGTAATTGAGGATAATTGCTGCTCTGAAATTCACTGAAGTTAGGAAAGCCCTTAAAGTGCACGTTGTATCTGCCAAGTACATTGGCACTGCCAGAACATACTGTTTCTGGAATGGACTCTTCCATAGGCCAAACCCAATAAACTGAAGTTTATGGTTTTCTGTAAGATAGTCAGAAGTCAAAAAAAGGTAAAAGTCCTGCAGTGATTGATCAGAACTGAAATACTGGGGCAGATGCAACTGTTAGCCGCTAACCTTCAGTTCCTTCAGCTTTATCCTGAGTCCAGGGTTAGACTGTGATGTTTGGTTGCTCTTGCTCTGTGAACCCTTGCCTTGGACTCCAGGCAGCAAACGTAAGACTCAATGTGTCTTTGTGGTCAGAGCATCCAGCTGCACTTCTGAAATCAGACGCTCTAGCATTGTCACAACTTCAAAGCTTGTAATTTTGTTTTTGATGTCAGAGCATAGACATTTGGCAAACCCTGACAGCAAGAGATACTTGCCTCTCCCCGTTGCATCTCTTCATTCAAGAAACCTAGGATACAAATTGCGCGTGCGCGTGTGTGAGAGGAAGGATACAAGCACGCCCTGTGTTTTATGGCATATGCTTATAAATCAGCTTTTCTTAAGCACTAAATTTTACTTTTGAAACACTTCAGAGATGTCTTTTTGGCTTCAGAGTAAGTTGGAAGTGGGTGGCCATCCGTTCTGGGGATGGAAGAAGATTGAACTTCGTGAAGGTAACAAGGAATTGTGTTTTGTCAGAGGACACACAGGTAAGACTAGAGAATAGGATTATCTGGGCAGGGAAGGTGATGCATGGGGCTCAATGTGAGAGTAAAATACATGACTGATGTATCAGGGAGTCTGTGACGACAGTGGGGGAGGCAGTGTGGTATGACCACTGTGGTCTAATTTTAGTAGTGATGTTTGCTGAGGAGGAGGGCAGAGAGGTCAAAGGAGAGAGCAAAGGCTGCAGTTTGGGTTTGTGAAATCAAGGTGTGGGTTAGGAGGGTTTGGAATAAGAGACAGAGATCTCAGATCTGCACCGAAATCCTGTCCTAGCTCTTTCACTTCAGAAGACAATTAAATATTTGGGAACCAAATATTTCAGAAAGTGATGTCAAGTCAGTTTTCCCTAAGTCCTTCCTTAGGGACTTCTGAACTCAGGTTGGTAAAGGTTTTTTGTTTGTTGTAGACATCAAGAACCACGTTGTATGTAGCTCTAAGTGTTGTACCGGAGTCACTTGAGTTTGGGTCTCACTGAATATCTACTGGCCGTCATTTTAAAAGAGAAGGACTGTGTGATTTGTGCTTACACATACATAACATTTTCAGGCTGTAGAGACTGTTTGACACTGACCTAGTTTTTGTGAGCACACAATTAATCTGTACCTAGTTAGCTGGGTGACTTGATCTAATGCCTAAGCTGAGGATTGCTGAAATGGGGGCTTTGATGGTGCTGTGCAGACTCTAAGGAAGCTTCAGCCATGCATCCAGGAAACAGAAGTATTGGGTTTTTTCCCATTATTGTTGTCTTAAATTGCAGGGGTTTGGTTAGAAATTAGGATCTGTGCAGCCTGTTGAGTTTAGGGAGCCATCAGGATTAGTTGTTATCTTGAGGATAAGTCAGGAAAGGCTTATCCTTAATTGCATGGCAGGACAAAGAACTCTAGTAAAAAAGCTTATCATCCCAGTTTCTTAATTAAGGCACGCAGAAGATACTCGAGGAATGAGTTTGTTCTGTTGAGCAGCAATGGGGATAGGCAGAGGGAGGTAAGTCTGAGACCAGAAGCTTTCTAATGTATTTTTCTCTTCTGAACTGGTGGGAAGCCATCCCTCTTCTGCAGGGTAGATTCTTAGCTTACGGCTTACTGGAGCTGTGAGACTCCGTACATGGAGGAGATGGTGTTGTGCTGTGATCAGAGCTGCACACTGCACTGCTTCCTGTAGGGGATTCCTGCCTGACAGGAGACCTTGGAAGAACATGGTTAAATTCCAAACCTAATAAATGTAAAACCCAGTAATACCTGTGTAGTCATTTGTCTCACATGGGTCAATTATATCTGAACAAACTTTGAGCTGGCAAGTTTCTTTTTCCATTTTATTTAGTGCTTATCTCCATGTATAAAAGACAAGCATGGGAGCATAAGCCACTTCAAGGCTACCTCTGTATAAACAGAATCTCTGGTAAATGGCCCATGTGACTAGACAATAAAAAATTATTATTTCTTTGAAATTGTCTTTCTCAGGTGAAGTGGATGTGAAGTGTCTTTGGGCAGGGCTCTCAGTATGGAAGTTTTTAACTGATCTATATGTAGAGGATAACTGTGACCTGGATGTTTGCGGGGGGTGGTGTTGATTGTGTAATTTTTGAGAGAATACTTGCTTTTCTCCCCTCAATCTATTCCAGCCAAGTTCTGTGTGCAGCTGAAAGTGCCCACAGCACCGAGGTGTCAGAGCCTGTAAGCATGGGAGAGAAAAGCCAGACTTGTTTGGTGATGGGAAATAGAAATGAAGTGCTTATGTGGGGAAGGGGATTAATATAAACTAGCTGAGGTCACCCAAGGGATGGCAGAAACATGTTCGGCTGAAATGCTTTCAGTGCTAGCTGTATTATACTTGAAGTATGGTTTTTTTTGAGAAATATTTGGACATATTAATAAAAACAATTGAATTAGTACAGAGAAGAAACAAAAGGTGAATCTTCTAAATGGACGGCTGTGATGGGTTTTGATGGAGTATCTATTTGTTACTTTTATAAAAATGATAAAACATCATTTTCTTTTGAACTTTGAGTGAATGATCACGGATAATTATCTAGAGTTGCTTTAGGCAGTGGTTATAGCCACTTGTATTGGTATGTAGCACTAACCTTCTATGAAGGCTTTTCTTCATGCTTTTGGAGAAAATAGTACATAGCAGGCTAACGCTGCCTTGCCACAGCACTGAACCGGCTGCTCGGTGAGTGTTTCCCTGCGCTCCCTGGGCTGACAGTGTACTGGGGCAGTCTCTGAGGATGCATTTGTGATCTGTACAATTGTATTTTTCCACTTCACCATGTGTGCAGTCAGTGCTGCTGGGGCTGGGAGATACTATTGAAAAGAGCTGTTAACACCAGGTGACTCCTCACCTCAGTCTAGTAACTACCAATTCCTCTTTTGCTTCCCAGTTGCCTATACCTAAAGCCACCATCTTCAGTGGGCTCCATGGTCTCCCAGTGCTGACAGGGCAAAAGATGACGTTCAGTGTGCTGCCATACTTCTTTTTTTATAGCTTGCAGCTGCAACAACTAATGAGAACTGTGTATCTTTAGTATTCCCATGCATTGTACCCAAGTACATTTAACGTAAGTCAATAAAGAGCTTGGCTTGTTAGGCTGTGGTGGCAGAACTGTTGGTTCATGGGTGGACAGGGGAGATGCAAGATGACAACCTGCAACGCCCAGTCCTTGCAGCAAGCAGGCAGCAGTTTAACTCGGTTTAACTCTGCACTGTTGCCTGATGGCTCTGCAGATGGTGTGAGTTGAGTATGTAATCTGACTGCACAAAGGATTAATTGTCTGGGATTTGTCTAACCTCATTTCCTGTAGACACCTCCCGGCTGAAGAGCTGCTGCTGCTGTTTTGTGTTCTAAAACTATGAGATTCGGAAAAGAGAACTTAGTTCTACTTCGCTGGACTGTTGCACCATCCTTAATTGATCCTTAAAATGCTTAAAACATTGTAGCACTGATTTCCTGTGTTAAAAGCTTATCTGGACTCCTGGCGGTGTGAACTTTCATGGTTATCAGCTGGAGACCTCTTAAAATCTTGCCAGAAATCCTGATTGCCTGAAGAGTGGGGATTATCTTCCTGCATGCTTAGTCCAAAATGACCTTTATATGTCACAGAGAAGTTGGGAACGTAATTGGAAGGGTTTGGGGAACTAACTGGTTTTGCTTTCTTAAATCCTGAAGTTTCAGACTCAAAGTGTATTTGGGGGGCCTTGCAGAACTGAAAGTTGAGTTCTGATTTATTTCTGGTTAGTTTCTTATATGCAAGTGAATTTCTGCCGATGCCCGCAGTGAAAGCGAGTTAGTTGTCAGTGGTTCTTTCAGGTGTGTTTTGAGCAAGTTTAAAATACTATTACAATAATGAAGCAAAAGTAAAAGTTTTGACTGACTTTTATCAGTGGGATTCTTGAGAACCAGTTGAACTTCATGCCAGTTACTTGCAGCTTGTGTGGTAATGGTGACTTCAGTAAAAGGAGTCAAAACGTGCATGTAATTTAAGTTGCCGTTAGGGACCCAAAGTGTTGTGTAAGGCTCTTTGAATAGGAAATGTCCCTTTATCCATTTACGCTTTGTCCACACTGCAGTGTTGTACCCTGATGTGGAGTATTGCTGATAAGAGGAGAGCCACTACAGTGAGCTCATCTTTCCAAGTAAGCACTCCAGCAGTTTTTCTGCTTTACAGCAAGCTTTGCAGTCTGCGTAGCACTGTGTGACCTGTGCTGATGGCAGGGACTTGCTCCCAGGGCTGCAGCATAGATGAAGCTCTGGTGATCAGCTTCTGTGCTTGGTGGTCTGATGTCCTGAGAGCATTGCTAGGGAAGAGCAAACCACTTCATATAGCGTCTGTTCTGGTTTATAGCTGAGCACAAGTCGATACAGGATGGGAGCCCTAAATGTTTACGCAGAGCTGTGAGATGTGGCTCCTAGAGCCAGTGCTTTAGAGTCATTAGCTTAGAAAGAGGTTTTGGAAAAGGCACCGCATGCTCTTGTGTAATGAAGAGAGCACAGGTAGGGTCATGCCCACTGGATCTAAGCTCCATCCAAGTCTCTGGGTTTAATCCTTCCTACTCAATGGCTGTAGGGAGCTCCAGCTGTGTGCTGTATTTTTGTTCTTGAAAGCAGTCTTCAGAAGCATCCGGCGCTCTTTGTGGATTAAGCACAGGTTCTTAGACAGAGGCTAGGATTAGCAATGAAATAAATGGGAACCCATAGTTTGAACTCAGTCAGAAGTTCATTAGAAAGCAGAAAAAAGGTAGTAGAAAGCTGCTTGCAATTCCAGAAGTGCTACTGTCACCTTCTTTCCTGCTGCAATAAAGAGAGAAACACCTTACCAGAAAACTCAACGTACCTTTGACTTACCCCAGCCCCTCTGAGTAGGCAGCTGGCATTTGGGTGCTGCTTCCTTGCCCACTGTCCTCTTGGCCATGCTCAGACCTTGTGTCGGTGTGCTTTTTGAAAGGCAAGCACAAGTTTGTTCATGAAGACTTGTTGCCTGCTCTTGTTCATGGTTGCCACTTCAGATTGGTGCAACTGGTTAGAAAAGTGCTCTGAGAATAGCAGCAGAGCATTAATGAACGTTGCTCTGCTCATAGGCCTTCAATGGGTGTAATTACTTGGCAGCAACTTCTTTAAACCTTACTTGAATTAAAGCTACATGTTTTGGCTGGTTATGTCACCACTGTATTAGTGAGGAATGCAGGAGCAAGTGCTAGTTTGCATTAACTGAGCTGCCTTAATCCTTTGTAGCCATACTTTTTAACATGTGTTACTGTCTTACAGTGAGAGAAGACATTTGCCCAAGGGACAGCAGGGTTCAGTCCTCAGCATCTCTGCATAAGGGCAACGTTCTTTGTCCTCAGTAAGGACTAAGGAACTTCTTAGTGGGTGTTTAGAATTAATATTATGTGTAATTCTGCATAAATACTCAATAGAGAACTGTCTATGTCTTAGGTCTGAGGCTTTTATAAATATTTTTTCCTACAGTCCCCCTCAGCGTATGGGTACAGGGTGGGTTAAATGTCTGACTCAATTTTCTTAGTGGTTTCATACAGCCTTCAGACCAGATGCTTCACTAAAAACAGTCTTGTCCAACTAGAGGGACTCTTGAACGTGCACCTCTCACGTTCATTGTCCAGTTCAGCAAAAATATTTCTCCCTTGCATGCGTATCTTTGCTGACCTGACAAAAGAGAAATTTGCTTAACATTATCACAGATGATTTATTTGTCGAGAAACCTTGCCCTTACTTTACTGTGCCTTGTTTGTTTAACCTTATCACAAATTACTCAACTGACGTATTTGATTTTATATCCTTGTCGTATTGAAGACACTTCCTAACATCCTTGGCCAAGGGCAACTTTATTTAAAAAAAATAAACACAACCAACAACTGAGAGACAATAGTGGATTTAATCTTCATAAAGCAGCAGGGCTTTTGCTTCCCTGGGAATGTTTGTGAGGTATGGCTTTTCCAGGTTTTGGACAGAGCAATTTTTCTCTGACTTTTTCAACTCACTTCTTTTCATCCCCTCCCCTGACTCCTGAGAGCTGGGCAGTGTAGTCGCTGTGAGAGCGTTTTGCAGTTGCGTTTTGCCTTACTGCTGCATTTTACTGGGCCCAGCTGGAAGCCACCTGTGATCCTGTGGAGTAATGTGTTCGGCCGAATCCTGAAGTTTGCCAATGGTATCATTGCTGCTGCGTGTGCTTGTACTGAGGAGAAACGATGCACGTGGTTTCTTATCTCTCCTATGCCAAAAATAACACCATAGCTCCTGCAGCCTTAAAGAATTAGCCTAATTTCAGTACTGGAAAGCAGGGTGAAGGTGAAAAGGATATTTCAAAATGTATAAAATAGTAGCTGGGTGCCTAAGCATAAGGATGAAAAGCCTTTGTCTGGAGCTCTGGACAGTGAATCAGAAGTATTTGTGATGATCTTTTGCATGGGCGCTTCCACAGGGGCAAGTCTGTGCCGAACTGCAGGTCTGCTCAAATTTATATCAAGCGGTTCAGTTCTGATAAGGGAACTGCAAGCAAGGAAGGTGAATGGTGAGGGCAGTGTCATCATCCGTCTGGTTGTAATGTGGCTCCTCCAGATCCCTGGCGTGGCTCCACAGAAGCAAACGGATCATTTCTCCAGCCCGTGGCGTCTGATTTGTGCCATCTGCCCTCGCGATTCCTGGTGCAGAGGAAGTGTGAAATGTGTAACCCCGTTTATTCTGCTAGGTGGTCAAGGCCGTCTCCCTTACAGAAAATGCCTTGTTCCTTTTCAGCCAGCACAAAGGCTCTTTTATAGCTGCTTGGCTATACATCTGCCGAGGTGCCTCAGACTGTTAGTACTGGTTACTGTTTGAGGTTTGCAGGCTCTGAGGCCATGATGTACAGTGATATGTTGTTTATATGTTGCCTCCCTTTCCTTTTGAGGATAGGGAGCTGTGCTGTATCCTACCCTGGACAAAGCTGGTGTTAGTTAGGTGATGGAGTGGTAGCCTGGAGATTTTCCCTTTGAAAGCAGGGCTAGAGTCCTTCTGTTTCACACTTTGAATTCAATGTCTGAATTTGGCACTGTGACTGCAGGACAATAGAACTCTTTCTGGGGAAATGTGTGTTGAATTTCTGCTCCAGAGACAAACCTGGCTTGAAGGACAGTGTGTGCACCAGTGCAGAGGGACTCCTGTCCTTCACAGGGCACTTAACTGGAAAAACCCCCTGACTTCCTGGCCTTGATGTTCTCTTCTGCTCCATTAGCATGGATAAATATTGAAATCTGGTAGCTCATTATGGCAAAAGGTGATTTGGGGCAGGTCCACGGTGCGTTCCCCAACTGAGTCCCTGTCCCTGGAGAGCAGCACCTCTGCCCTGCCCAGGCCCTGGCGTCAGTGCCTGGCTCTGGCTTGTGAACATGTGCCTGTACTTGCTCTCCTCTCTGGGGAGTATTTCTCGTTAAAGATCCGTTTAGGCTTTGAAGGTGCATTTAGGCTTTTGTGGCCTCTTTCACAAGAGGGTGAGATGTTACTTTTCAACTTAATTTTAGACTGACTGTCATTCTCGAGCAAGCTTGAAGAAGTATGGCTTTGACCTTGCTTGCAGGGAATCTTGGAGGAACCCGATTTCCCAGTACATTGAGGGAACTGTTACCTCAGGTCTAGAATTTTGTGCTTCAGCATCAAAGCGCTTTGCAAACCTTTCCCATGCTCCTTCCACCCTGTGGAACGACAGCTCTCCCCGCATGGCACAGGGTTATCCCTGGGGCATGGGAGGAGACACCGTCAGGGCAAGGTGCAGAGTGTAAGAGGTCCTGACTCTGTGTCTTGCGGCCAAACCACACCTTCCCTCCCCTTTTTCATCAGTCACTTCAATTAAACTTCCACCATCAGGGCTGAAGTGAGGCCAGGCAGGAGCAGGCTGGTTTTCAGGAGAGAGTGGGAGAATTAAATTTTCTGCTGGAATGGGCCTTTTCCCAGCGTGGGCTCAGGAAATGTCTCCTCCCTACCAGTTAGGTGCAGAAAGGTCACAGGTAGAAATTGCAAAAATAATCAGTATTGTCTGCTTGAGTTCCCAGAGGGCATTAGAGAGTGAACGAACAGAGCTGGAAGCAGAGAGCCCTGCAGAGACAAACCTGCAGTTCTCCATCAGCCTGTCTGAACCATGGCCCAGAGCACTCACTGAAGATTATTTCTTAATAAAGCTGGGGGGAGCCAAGCTAGCAGGGGTGCAGATGAGACTCTTTGCTCTCACTGAGAAGCAAAGTGGAGGAATGGGGAAGAACCTCCTGAAGGTGAAAAGTAGCGAAAGCAAGAGAGCCAGAGTGAAACCCGGGGGGTCTTATTAGTGTGGTGGAGTCCAAGTAATTTCAAATATTCTAAACAGAGGTCCCGTGAGTAGAGATATGAGGGAACCAAATTCCTTTGGCATTTGCAATATCAGGCTGGCTAAAGTAACTGGTCTTGTGCAATGCTCTGCTGAGCAGTTATGAAGCAGATGTTGCTCCTTCTGTAACTGCTGCTCAAAATGAACGAGTTTCTTGCCATGAGGGAGTCTGGCTGCCTGCGTAAATCAGGGAGCTGTTTTACAGGTGCTCACCTTTGCAGAGGGTCAACACAGTGATAAAAGCTGAGGTCAGAAGTGCTGAGAGTGAAGGAGGAAAAATCACTTGCAGTTGCTGAAGAAACTGTCTCCTAAAGGAGTGTGAGGATGGTGTGAACCTTAAATGTGCTTCACCTTAGCCACACACACGGTTTTTCTCACGAGAGTATGGGGGCTTGGCACGTGGTGGGGATAGGCAGAGAAGGACTGATATGCTTTCAGAAAGGAAATCGATCTAAAGTGCAAGTAAACAGTAAAATGTTACAAGGTGCAAGCTGAGGAACAACCTGCTGTTTTCCCTGGCTCTTGCTGTGACACGGCTTTAATCCTTAAAGCCGGAAACCATATCTGATGGGCTACATCAATCTTATTTTCTCTAGATGTAGAACTCCCCTATGTCTGTCTCCCCTAGGCAAGGGAGGAATACCTGCCAAGAAAGCAATGCATTCTGAGACCCAGCGGCTTTGGCATGCCAGCAAAACCATCCTGCGCTAAAGTGACAAGCATGATGCTGATGGGACGTGTTCTGATGTGGCATCTGAGTTAAATCTAAGTGGGAGCGCTCATGCACCTGACTGGTGGCCAACACAGAAAAATCACTGAGCAGCCTGCATGGTAGCTGGTATAATTTCATGCCTAGTTACCATGCAGTCAACTCTTTATCCAAAAATTAGGTTTGAAAGTGACTTCTGAGAGTGTGTTTTCTTCCTGTCCAAGCAGAGAGTGTGCAGTGAAGAACAGTGGCTTGGATTTTGTTTTCGTTGGTAGCCAATATAACGTCACTGGTTGTCTTTGTGTCTGCTTGTCTTTGTGCAATGCACAAAACAGCCGTGTCCAGTTTGGGTTTGGTGCCAGTTTTATCAATATGGTGATTATATGCAGAAGAAAGGAGCTGCAGTGGTTCTTGTGGCGCCTCGATGGTAATTAATAGTAAAATATGGCGCTCTCTTAATATTCTGGTTAGACTCCCCCAATGGCCACACATTGTGTTGGAAAGCATGCCTTTTCATGTAACTGTGCATGCTCATGCACTTTGTGGTTAGCTAAAGTAAATGTTCACATCCTAGCGTGTGCTGGAATATAACAGAATCACTGTAAAATATTCCAGACCCTGTTCCTGACCATTGTCATTTGGATGATGCTATTGTGGGTTTGGTTTTTTTAAATTTTTAAGTCCTTAAGTGTTCTGTAGAGTTGCTGCAGTCCTTTCTACATCAGCCTTTGGAAATAAAACCATAGCTATAACTTTGAAACTTGGAAATACCCGTACAGACTCAGTCCTGCATCTCACACCAGACAATAATGAGCACTGAAAGCTAAACTGAGCCCATTGATATGTTGATGATCAGTACTTTTTTCTTTCTGATTAACATTCAACCTGTGTCTTCTATAACATTTCAAACAAACCATGGGATTGTCTGTTCTTCTTAGATCCAGTTGCCCAGTGGATTTGAGCCCATCCTGCCAGAGAAGTTGCTGGCGCTGTATCCTGTTAGGGTGGTATCCGTGTTGGCCCGTGGTGCTGTGGTTGTATGTATGATCCGATTTGGGTTGTTTTTCATTCCCTTAGAGTGGTCTTGGGCTGAAGGTGACAGACTGACAGCGTGGAATGAGTTCCTTCTGTGTCTGACCCGCTGCGACGGGGAAGTCTGTAATCCTGTAAGGGTTGCTGTGTCCCTGCTGGCAGTCTGCGTGTTGTGCAGAAAGTGCAGAGGGCTGTGTCCTGCAGCTTTTGCCTTGGAAGGCTCACGTGCCAAGAGATTTAAGAGAGGCACAGTAAATGGCAGGACACTGCGTGGTACTGTGGGCAGCATTAAGTGAGCAAGAATAGGTGCAGATATTTTTAACGATATTCTAAGTCAAACTGAATTCAGTTCAGACAAGCAACTTGGTGAAGAGAGAACTTCTTGTCTGTGCTTAAAGAGAGCTTCCTGGCTGCCCTCTTGGTCAAGCTGGCTGCTTTGGGTTCCCCTTAGCTCTCATCTGCCCTGTGTGCCCTATCACCTCCAGTGTGTGCTGCCATGGAGTGGCTACCTCGGTTCTCCCATGGGATCAAGTGTGGGTTCCCTGTAGCAGCTCTGCTGGGGGTGAGCCCAGGCTTCCGTCAAAACCCAGCCACAACAGGAGGCAAGCCAACAGGCTCTCAGGGCTTGTGGGTAAGCTATCCTGTGGCTCTTGGGCCTAAGAAGATACTTGAATAAGTCATGTAGCATTGGGAAGGCTGGCACCTTCTGTCCCATGCCATTGCTGTAAGTTGCCAGCTTTTGGCACTTGTCCTTTAGTCTTTGAGAGTGGGGACTCAAATGTACTGGTTAACCAGGCTGGGATGGCAAACCTCCCGCGTATAAGGTATGGCAAATCTCAGACTGGCCTCCCGAAAGGGCAAGGGAAGGATCTGTGTCGGGTGGCCAAACACACTTTCCCTCCTGCCCCCCCGGCACTTCGGTTGAAGGTCAAGGCTGAGCAGTCTGCTTTTCACGCCAAGATAGCCTGGGAAACTCATTGCCATAGAACGTCAGTGGAAGGAGGAAATTCAGAAGATCTGAAGGAGAATTAAAACACAAGGGCATAAAGAGAGCACTGGAGCACGCTCATCTGTGGATTGTACATTTCAAAACAGAACTACCACTGCACAGGGCTTCATCTGGTGCACAAATCCCCACTTGTCCAAACCACAGCAAATTTAATAGAATAATAGTTTGAAGAGATGATAGATCACACTGTTTCTATGTCTTCTATTTGTGGGGAAACGCTGGAACAATCACGGATTTGCACGTGTGCATGTGAGGTAGAGATATCAAAGATAGATAGATAGCTATGCACTCTTGCTCCCTGAAGGGAGAAGGTGCACTGCAGTCGGTGGTGGGAAGATGCTCTCCCAGTGTTTCTCTGTCTCGCAGGGAGCTCTCAGGAGGTGGAGCTGTTGGGAGGAGTGGGGAAATGGGGAGGATGAGGGGCAAAACAACGCGTGAGGCTCATCCTGGCTTTATTTCTCACTCTGCAATGAAGATGACCTTGCTGGCTTGATTGATTTAGGTTTGCTGCAAATCTCATCCACTCAGCAAGCTGCTGGAGGAAACTGCTGGCAATGTCTCCAGGTAACAGTAATAAAAACCTAAGTGATTATAGTATTATTTCATTTATAACTGAATGAAATACATAGGGGATGGCTGCAACTTAGCCATTGTATGAAAGGGCAGGCAGGCAGCTCTCTGCTCTGTGGGGGAAGAGCAAAGGCTAGGGAGTGGCGCAGGCTTCTCAGCACTCTCCTCAGACACAGTTCAGGATGTGAGGGTTTGGTTTTTAAAAAAAAAAAAAAAGATTTCTAGGAAATGAAGTAGTCTTTCTTTGGACTGGCTGCACCAAATCCCCTCATGAGCAAACACTTTATCATGCCAGTTAGGCTGCGATGGGTGATGTATTACAGTAGCAGGCTTTTTACTCAGTGTAACGGCTGCGGCCTTTATAGCCAGAGAAAACCAGGCGGTGAGCTTACTTGAAGCAGTTTAGTGCTAAATTTGCTGCTAAAGCCCTTTCGGGGAAATCCTTGTGGTGCAAGGCTTTCACCTTTATTAATTGGTCTAATTTCTCTACCTAGTGAAAGATGTCTTAATTCCAAAAGTAAAGAATCAGGTCCAAGTAAGTTTATATTTAATGAGATAACGTTGTAACGAAACAGAACATTGTAGCTATACAGAAATGTCTTAGAAATACCTTTTGCAGATGTAGAATGAAGATATTTTTTTCCTCTCGCATTTTCTCCCCCCTGCCCTCCCAGCAAAACCTTGCTGAACATGTCTGGACAATGAATGTTCTTTTGTAGGGATGAACACATAACCTCAAAGGTTAAACTTGCTCTGTAAGGTGTTTGCACTCTTCTATATGTGATGTTCCCTGCATTATAGCAAGTAACTTTATAAAGTGTTTAAGGAAGACTTAACTTCACATAAGCAAGGCTGTTCTTAGCTTGAGCTTCCTTTTTAAAACATCAGTGTCAGTTAACAAAGCCCTTCACACCTTCCTCAGCATCGCTGCCAGTCCCTTCCCAGACCTGGTGCGTGGGGTATCCCTGTGCTTGGTGGGTGCAACCAGGCAATTCTTGCTGTTGTAAGTTTGAGGACTGCCTGTCATGCCTGTGATAAAGGCGTATCTTTATGTACTCCCCAAGCTGTGCATCAAACCCCTTCGCTACAACAAAGGCCTCCAGTTTGTAACTCAGTAAGAAACTTCTCAGTCAAGGAGAACTTCATCCAAGTAGAAACTCAACACAAGGCTTTTCTCAGCACATCTCTCCCTGGAGGAGCCTATGCATATTGTATTTTTTAAAAAATTCCTTTTATCCATTCAGGGGTATCACCCTTAGGACTTTACCTGCAATGCATGGAGTAGACACAGCACAGCGGCGCTCGCTTTGCTTAACTTACTGGCTCAAGATGCTCCTCTCCGTGCATTTAGTTGCTTTTTTCCTCTTTTTTTCCCCTCTGTTTTTTCTTCTACGGATAGGTTTTGGCCTCTGCTTTTGAAATTGTTCACATTTCCATCTTGACTAGATGAGGCTAACCACTGAAGCTGTCTTGCTTTTAATGCTATTCAGGATGTGTCCCTTTTTTTCTAAATCTTTTTTTTTCTATCCTTCTTCAGGCAAGTCTACAAAGAATACTGTGTTTTATGTGCTTTATATGTATGATTTCTTCTTAAAGGACAACTCATTTCCTCTACTTTAGAGGTATTTTCTTAAATCTGTCACTTCCTGTCTCTTTCTTGGCTGTCTGATTTGCCAGTTTTTACATTTTTTTGTAACTGTTCCACTCATTAACTTCTCAAATCCTTTGGGAATTACATTTTGCCCAGGCGAGGTGAAACTCTGTTTTTATTCTCTAGCAAGAAATATTTGACGATTAATTTAATTGCTAAATTGGCTTCTAAGCAGAAGCAGGCTTGGAAGACTGAAGAGGAATTAATCATGCCGCTTAACAGAAGGGACTTGAAAACGTGGAGGCTGCGCTAAAGACGTCAGTGAAAACCGAGGTGCACAGTAGCTAACAAGCTTTTAGTATTTTATCATACATAAGACCTTTTTTTGATTTCTTGCTGGCTTTCACTGCGTTTTGCCTGCTCGAAGAACAGTCCGTTCCCTCCCAAGAAGAGAGCAAAGTGTTCTCATCTCTGGAGAGCACTAACTGGCTCTAAGGCTGAAACCTCCAGGCTGTTGAGTGAACACCTGAAAATTCACGTACCAGCACAAAACACACACACAGGGACCCCCACAGATGGAGGCGTGCGGGTGCGTTCCAGGTCCTTGTGCTGCTTTTCAGAAACTAAAAATGTGGTCCACAACCTCTCTACAGATTTGGGGAGCGAAGATGCATTGCGTGAGCTGGAGACCAGGAGGAAGAGCTCCGATCCACTTCTTGTAGCCTCAGTGCTCACAGGCTGGATGGAGACCTTCGTCCTTCACCTGTCCTGTAGCTAAAGGATTAGTTTTGCACTCTGATTCCTTGTGTGAAACCAGCCTTGTACTTACAAATGTTTCTCTTGCACTTCCTACAGACATGTCCCAATCAATTTGGATTGAACTGTCATTAATAGATACATAATAAGAAATCAATTCTGGTATAATGAAGAGCTCAGTTCAAAACAGCAAGCGCTGTATCAGAAAACATTTAAGATTTTTTTATTATTATTTATTTATACTAAAGGTGAAATACAGGTGAGTTACAAGAGCTACTTCTAAGTAAGACCTAGCATAAGGTTGAATTTTCCTCTGATGTAAATAGGTGTAACTTGATCAGGTAGCAAAGTTATGCTGATTTACATTGGCTAAAGATTAGTCTTAGAAATCTTCTCTGTGACTACATACAAGTAGTACAAGAAAACAGTAAGATTTAAAGGATGGTTTTGTTCAGTATTTTATTAAAACAAATGAAATCCCTTTTGAAAAAGCTTCTGCCTGGAAGACTGAACGCCTTGCTTACAGTGAGCTCAACTTCATGCGAGTCCAAAGGCATTATTACAACTTCTGTAATTACCCAAAATGGCTGTTCTGTACAAGAGATTGGCATGACTTTAAAGCTCAGCGTCTTGGACTTCTGCAGGACTAGACTCTTCCATTATCTAGCTGGGAATCTCCCTTTGAAATGCAGAAAGAGCTTTTATAAATGAGGAGGGGGGTGGCGTGTGAAGCTGTAAAACGTCTGATTTTTGTTAGCTATACAAGATCTGCCATTGGTAGGAGATGTCAGTAACATCCTGCATATGCTGTGACTTGGGAAGAAATGGGAACTTAAGGACCAAATACTGTGTTTGGAGAGGTAGCAATTTTATTACTGGTTGTTACCTGTTTTGCCTGCTGTGTCCATTGGCAGGGGGAGAGATTAGCACTGTCGTGGCAGTATAAGGATATTAGAGTTGATGTTTGGAGGTTAAATTAAGTGAGGGAAAGAAATGAGAAATTACAGATGTGAAAAATGTTCTTACATAGATAAAACCAGCGAAGTTATTTCACACATAAATAAATGACGTTTCTTATAAAATCCACGTATATCGTTAAAGTCTCCAAGATTACTCTAACATGAAGAAATACTTTCCTGCAACCCATAGTTAAAGACATTGAGTTTTTCTGCATTGTTTGCCATGCATTAATTCAGACATGCAAATAATGACTGAAGAACCTTATTTCCGTAGTGCAGGAAGTATTTTCTGAAGTACAAGCAACCCTGATTTGTGTCAGCACTGTATTGCTGATTGAACATGGATCTATCCTTTGAAAATCCTTTTTTGATAGTTGAACTGGCTCCAACCACAAATCTTCTAGTTCTACTTAATTTTCATTATTTTTGCATTTGTTTTTCAGTAAATGTTAATACTCCAAGAACAGTCAGTTGATAATTTTCCCATTATTTACATAGCAATCGAGCACAGCCAATATAAATGTAATAAATTTTGAGCATTGTCATTTTTTAAGTGTATCAGCTGCCATAAGGCAGGTGTGAATGAAAACCCAGCTGTGGTTCCTGCAGTCATTCTTTACAACTGACTGGTTTGGTACTTCCACAACTGAAGAAATTAACAGGTATTTTGTGCACATTGTCACGTAAATTGAGATCTAAATTGCCAGAGCTGTAAGTATGCCTTGTATTATATGCATACGGTTTCAGAAATACCATCCTGCTGAGATGTTGGTAAAGCTCTGGGCATCTGCATACGGGCTTTGACCTACAGATGGGAAAAGTAACAATAATTATGCAGTAAAATTGAAATTTCCTAACTGGAATGGGGCAGGGCGTTTTTGTAATAGAAAAGAGTAATGGGACTCGAGGTGGCGTCTGTAATCTTCACCTTTCCTCCCCTTAAAATCTCAAGGGAGAACCCAAGACTTCCTCCTCGCTAGTCCCAAAAGTGCCGTGTTCCAGACATTTCTGTGCATCTCAACCACTTTTTCAGTGAGTTTTTCATTAATCACTTGGAAGATCCCTTTTTTTCCCTTTCACTTACAACCAAATAGCATTTTGTCTTAGGATCAGAGAAGAATACCTTACCGTTAGCAGTCCCTGCACATTTTGATTATTGCTTCACAAATACTTGCAAACATTTTAAGTAGGTCATACCTTGGCTCCTTTCAAACTAATGGCATTACTCTTCCCTTTGTCCCCCTGTCCGTGCTCTGCCATATGCTTGGGTAGTTTGTTGCGGTGTTGGATATTTCTGTAAGTCTTCTGGTTTTGCAGCCAGCTTTCTGGCAGGAACATCTGCAGAAGGTGCAGTGTTGAATTAAGTGTATGATTATAGCTCTCCAGCCCTGCACATGGGGATACCATCAATATATCCCAAAGCAATAAATAGCCTTTGTGCTGTGCTGGTGATTAAATTGCTTTCCAGCTTATACTGTAAGATGTTAAAACACTACGGCTCTCCCTTTGTGGGAAGGTGTGTCAGGGGCTATTAAACATAATGGTCCAAATGCAATCTCCAGCTCAGGAAACTCTTTGAATGCTGTCTGCTGCAAGCTGGAAAGCAGTATGAGGGCAAGGACCATCCTGTATCTGCCCTGCCACTTGGACGCTTCCCGGAGGAATTCACAACTGCCCACTGTCAGACAAGCCGTTACCCAGGTGGACCTTTAGTCTGGTGCAGCGTGGCAGCTATATGTTTATGTTCTTAAGTTCCTTCTGGTGCTGCCTCTGTCTTGCTGAGTTGTCCAAATTGTTTGCCAGCTGGCTTGTAAACTCTGGATGCGTGTCATCTGGTTTCACTGTGTCAACGGGATGAAACGAGATGAAATACATTAACTGTTCCTCTGACCTTTTTTTTTCCAGCACTGTGAGCTTCTCTGTTTCATGAGAAATGTGAGTGAAGGCTTTTATGGGCTTGGTGTCACCTTTTGGTTTCTTCCTCCGTGTTTAAGTGATAGGCCCATCTCCAGAGCTTGTCCTTCCCCGGATGGGTTTGTGTCACTGTTTAGACTCTGTCATGCTGTTATCTTAAAGAGCATTGATTTTTAAAAATTGCCCTGCTACCCTGCGTCCTGGGGTCATCTTCTGCCATGTACCTGTTTCTCCACAGGCTTTAATTTCTGGTGCTTTTCAGCCTTCCTCTACAGTTAAATGACTCGCGAGCCGTTTTCTTTTTGATGCAGTGCATTCGCACGGCTTCATCTCTGTGCTTTGCACTGAGAAGTGGCATTCGGTTTACTTCAACCCATTTTCCTCCTCTCATTGCCAGCTAGAGGACCTTGTGAGCTCGTTTAACAGCCTTCAACCTCTACTCTACCTGTTAATATTTTTCTTTGAATTCCTACCATCCTCTGGAGCATTGCCTCTTACTAATTGAGAGCTAATGTTAAGTAGGGCAAACATTGTAAAGCGCAGCTTTTCCATGAAGAGCCTCTTTAATTGCTGGTGGGAGAGGGTTATATCTGTAGTGTTTCCTTTTCCTTTGCTTAATGCAGGTTCAGGTATTCCCCTTCCTGCTGGTATGTGAAAACACTTTAATAAAGGTTAGTGCTTGGTGTTTAAAGGTAGTGATAAATGAAACTTCATGGTATAGGGTTATTTTTGGTATTAGGAGAAGAAATGGGCATCGGAATGCATGTATTTCAGTACTGTCAATCCTGATCTTACGCAAGCACTTCTGAGATGTTGGCGATTGTATCTTTTGTTGGCTTTGAGAGAAAAGATTACTCAGAGACAATAGACCAAAGGGACCCTCCTATATTAGGAAATACTGCAAAATGCTGAGTCAGTGGCTTCAAGTCTCTTACTTGTTCACTGGACTTTGGTGGATTTTGCAAGCAGGATTCTGCATGATTGCCCGAACCTGGTACCAAGTTATTCGAGTGCATGCTGTCTCCTGGTTTTCACCAACAGATCTTGTGCTTTCCTCCTCCTCCTCCTCTGTGTCCTGGGAACCCAAAGCGTTCGGTGGAAAACTTTCTTGACCAGACTGTGATGCTAAATCTGGTTGTCAATTGAACTTTCAGTTTATAGATGGGGCTGGGTTGCTTTTAATTAGAATCCCTTGTCTTGTTTCTCTCCTCTTCCCTCTCTTTAAATCTGCCCTGTCCTTCACAGCACTCGAAAGGGCACTGCGGCAGAAAGGGAGCATCTGAACAATGCAACATGAAGCCAAGAACTTTTTAAATTTAATTGAATGAATTTCCTTTCTTAAAGAAATTTGGCCTGGGGCTAGATATGTGCAGGTGGGAACGATGGAAAGACATCTGCTTTTTCTACTGATGTCTAATGGTTTAAGGACAGTGCCTAGGTTGTTTGTTTTTCTCGTGATCGAGAATAGTGATGAATCGAGGTTTCTGGCTCTTGGAGTTTTTGTCAGGTTTGTGTTTTTCCTCCCTCCTGTAGAAAACTTTTCCATGTTTTGAATAGAGTCACACGGCTGGTTAAACTGTGCCTAACCTACAGTGTTGGTTTTTGACCCTTGCGGTTAGTTGGAAAACCCCAGCTGGTGTTGGCGCAGGCAAAGCGGGTGTGGAAGGACGGCACGGCATGCTTGCTGGCTTGGCCCTGCCAGGGGAAGAGCCACCTTGTCCTTCCCATCACCCCTTGGAAATTCACTTGCATACAGACTGGCCTCCCTTTTGTGTAAGGGTGATGTGACAGCAGGTTAAGGCACTTCTGAAATAGAAGACACATGCGAGGAGTGGAACGGATATCTAGTGTCTCAGAGAAAACGCTTGGTAGTTACCACACCAAGTGATTAGTTTTCAGGCAGATCAGCTCTCCGAGTTGGCTGGTCCCACAGCTTCACGTGCCAGCACTAGGAACAGGAAGATGGGTGCCTTCCAGCAGCATTAGCTGCGTTTTAAATAGGCTCCGGCTGCTCCTGAACCCGTCTGAGAGGCCTTTCCCCGCTGCCGCTCTTATCTCAAAGTGGTGGTGGACTGATCTGCTGAACCTATCTAACTTGAAATGGTGATTCATTAAAAACTAGATAGCCCGTAAGGGCTGGCAGGGCCAGGAAGGTAGGGCGCTTTCACCCTGGCTCCCTGAACTTTTAATTTGTTCAGGAAGTGATTGCTTTGGTATGAGTCTGTATCAGTATTTAGTTTTAAACCAACAGATTAAATTTAATTAGACTTTTGATGGAGGCAAAGGCTGTTGTGATTTGAGCACTAACTATATTAGTTAATTAGTTTTCCAAGAATTTTGTAGACACTTGGATGTCACTTATTTCAGAAGGTAAGGAGTATCTTTGTGGAGTCCTTTCTATCTCCAGTATCATTCAAATAATCCTACCTTGGCTTTAAAGCTTTAGGCATTTCTGAGAAAATTAGGCTGGTGTCCGTTCCAGCTGTTCAGTGTTCTGTTGTGTTGTGGGCTTTTTTCTGTTTCTCGTGTGAAATAAGAGGAGGATTTGGTAGCTCATCATATCTGTTAAACTGGTGTCACAGAAGTGAATATTTAAATTTAAGGCTTTTTTTGGAAAAACAGTTTTGAACAGTGAACATCTTAGGAGTTGTTTCCTAAAAATTTGTTGTTAATGATTTTTGTAGTTGGAACATGATAGAGTTGACTTGATGTCCTCTTTTCCTTTGCCTGCACCCTTTAAAATAAATAGTATTACTTAGTCTAATGAGAAGGTAAACAGCGCGCGCGCACACACACACAACCCCCTCCATTTTACTAATACACGCAGTCCCTTAGACTTTACAAAATGCTGGAGTTTTAAGGACAGACTGTAGTTACTCCTTGTTCTTAATCCTTTTTTCTGCTCAGGATTACAGCTCCCACAACAGAATCAGACATGAAAAAGGGATTTTTGCAGCAGTGCTTTGCCTTTTCTGTATCTTAAGCATAAAGATAAGCATGTTTATGCTTGAACATGATGACACTATGGAAAGTAATTGTTGATCTGATTAGCTCTATTGAGACAGGGCTTGCCTTTCTGTGCTTTATGGGTGTTCATCTGCCCGGGGCAGCAAAGGCTGCGCTACTACAGCTTCTGCCTCATTTGCATTCTGCAGCTACTCAGAGGATGGAACAAGTTTGGACAGCAGACAAAAGGCAGGCCTGCAACAGTCCCTTCTGCGTGGCGGACTTTGACCAGTTTGTGTGTTTGAGGAAGCTGGAAGTAATAAAGGCTGAGCAGAAGAGACTTCTCAATATCTTTAGGAAGACCTGTATACTGTTTTTTTAATGTTGCTTGATTGTTTTGTTGTTGTCTTGGCTGGTTTGGTTTTTTTTCATTCATGAAAAAATGTATTTTTATTTTCACCTCTTTTTCTTTTAATCCAGGCATTCAGGAAACCTGAAATTGAAATTGGCTTGTATTGATGGCTAGATAGAGCTAAGAAGCAGACAACTGGATTTTCTCTCTCAGAAAGCAAGTATTCAGTTAAATCAGTAAATCCCCCTATGACAGCTTAATCCTAAACTGGAGCATGAAGTCTCATGCAATGAAACAAAAGTCCACAATGTTAGGGAGGACTCTCAGAAGCCTCATTTAACTGCTGGAAATAAAGACATGCTAACATGCTGCTCATGGCATAAATATTTCCCAGTTGTAAGCCATAATGGGCAAATACGTTACCTTTCACCACAGTTATGATTAAAAATGGTAGGATTGCTAAACTGTCAGCGTACAAAACTCTCTAAGAATGTGTACCCATGTGAGGTGGTGTCATTCCTCTGTCCTTGATTTTTGCCACAGCTGAAATGCAAACCTTGGAACAATAAAGCCTCATATTCCGTCTCTGTAGGGTCAAGCTTAGGAAAATCACTTGGTTTTTACCTGGACTCCATAGTTGCGAATAGCAGTGTTGTGGACAGGGTGTGTGCTTAACATATGATGGAAGGAACTGTATTTCCTTCATTAGATTTCGTCTGTTTATTATCGGTGTGTAGCCCTGTTTCCTCTGCATGTCCTTTCCAGATGTATGTGTTTGGCTTATTGACACCACTGCCCTGCGACACTGAGGTGTTACCTCACTGTTTTTGCCTTGTGCTCTCCACTCTGCCTCTCCTTGCCTGTTGTGTGCCACCTTACTTTTTTGCTTTGTTAAGTTTGGAGGGCAGAGAGGGGTTGGGTTTCTTGTTGGTGGGGTTTTTTTCTGTGTGTTTATGTTTTCTTTGATTTTTTTTTTTATGTTGTTACCAAGACTGGTGTGTTCTCATCTGGGGCAAGAGAGAGCCTTTGGCCACCCCGAGACTATAAATTGTAAACAGAATTATCTTTACCTTGCAGATTTTGAGAAAATCTTTCTTGGAGTAGCACAGGAGGTGGTGATTAGAGCTGAGGTTGGTTGTCTGATGAGTGTGAAGTTCTCACAGCTGTCTGGCAGAGCTGTCTGCTTCCTGCAAATCCTTGTTGTACAGTTGTCTTGGAATCCATGATAATAAAGTATCTTTTGCAAGTTCTTTTTCTTTTTTTTTTCTATTTCACCCTTTTCTTTCTGGTGGTGTGCATGTCTGACTGCTCCCCAAATCTCCTGCTCTCCCAGGGAGGGCATGCCTGGTCAGAGATGGCTCTACCCCATCTGTTATACAGCTTAAACAGTCTTTCATCTGGCTTATTAGATGCATGAGAGGGCAGTTTCTTATACCTGTCCAATTTCCATCTCCAATGCCCACTCTATGGAATGGACATTTCCCAAAAGTCATACAGGAATTTTAGGGCAAAACCTTGACTAGAACCTGTTTTGGAAAATGGACCTTCTCTTTTAGCTTTTCTCTTTGTAAGAGATTGTTCATAAAATGTTGGAGATGCTCATTTAAATTCATCCCAGAAGTCTTGCATGCTGCAGAAATTTCAGATTATTCCAGACACTTATCACAAAAAACTTTGGAAATAGAAATGTACGTAATTGGATACGTGCGCAAAGATCCCTGCAGGGTGTGTGTTTCAAAGACTCTTGTCTCTGTTGGTAATAACAGCCCAAAAGACCTCAGGCATCTATTTAAGGCTTTTTTACTAAGGAGTACAGCAAGAAATAATAAAAAAAGATACAATGCTAAAATACTAGTCAAATGCAAAATGGACCTCTCTTATTTAAGGTACTAGATTAGCCTGTAGGTCCTCATATGGTTTTGGTTCATATTTTTTTAAGGGAGGAGTGGGAGAAGCTAGTGTTTAAAATATCTCAGTTTCTTTTATTCATGGTTGTCTTCCAAGCATTTAACAGTGGTAAGTCTTGCTGCAGATTGTCTTTACCTGGCACAGATTTCCAGTGTTGCTAGCTCTTGCTCGTCAGGTCCTTCTGAAGATTGCATGTGAATGTACTGGTAAGGACCCTCAGAGGTGTTTCTTAGGGTTATGTCTGCTGCAGCCTTGCCTTTTTGCAAGGGCTGGAGCGCTTTGGTCCTCCTTGCTGGTTTTGTGTGGCACGCGGTCAGGCTGAGTGCCTAACCCTCCGCGTAACGCTGGGCAGCCTCTTTGCATCTGGGCTTGGAAGCAGAAGTGGCTGCTTGGCAGGGAGATCAAGCTCTCTTCTGAGAACTGCATGGGTGTGAGACCAGACACAAGGATGGGCCCAGTTCTGGGTTTCCTTCTCTGTCCCTCAGCCACAGCTTGCTGTGGTCTCTGCTCCTTCATCTGAGGAATCGCAGAAGCCAGTTGTCACAGTGTTGATGTTGTTTTCTCTTTTTGCTGCTGGAACTATCGAACCATGCCTTGTTGTTGGAGAGAATCTCCTCTGACAGTACCGTAATTTGCTTTTGGTAAGGTGACCAGATTCCAGGAGTAGTTGGCCAGGAGGGTGTATCTGTGTTCCTGGCAGTAGAGCATGTCTTTGGTGGAGGTGGTGCCCATAATGGGAAACCCTCCCAGAACACATCAAACCATTAAAAGTGACCTTTGGGTGAAGATCTTTGTGAGCTTCTCGTATCTAGCAGTATCCTTAGTACAGCTCGTGAAACAGCCACCGGCTGTCCTTGACAGTGATTAGATTACAGCAATTCAAATGTCTCCAGTGATTAGTCAACTATCACCTTGAAAAGGCTGGTCAAAGTATACAGAATGGCTGGTTTATAAAGCCAGGTGGCCAGCTGAGGTGTTCGCTGCCTTGAGCACACCTCGTGATCCTGCAGCACTTGCTACAGGAAGGGCACGTGGCCGGCATCTGCTCGGGCACGTGGCCGGCGTCTGCTCCGGCACGCTGCAGTCCCCAGGTACAGCAAGGAAATTCCAGGCTCGGGGTATGTTACACTGAGGTCGCATTTCTCCTGGCGCAACTCCAAAATGACTTTTTGTGCATTCCCTCTTTCATCCTCTTTGGGGATAGCAGCATGTCCCAGTACGTCATGCATGTGGTGACGAGGTTTTGTAAGCACTGCTTGCCCCCAAACCAGCCTAGCTACAAGGCAACAAAGACAAGGGCACTCTTCCTGTGAAGCTTTCAAAGAGAAAGTCTGGAGGACTGAGCAGCGTTTGGCGGTCCAGCATGTTAACAACTTGAGGCTTTGGGACACATCTGGTCTAATACCTGCTGGTGAAGGACATTAGGGCTGACATTATGTTGTGGGATAGGGAAGCAAAGGTTGGTGAGAGATGACATTGTACACTTCCTATTCGTGGATTTAAGTTTTCTTATTGTATAAAGAAGGGATTTGCAAACCTTTTGGTGTATCCAAATACACTGTCCAAAGGTGTATTCATCATTTAACGAAGTAATGTTGAAGTCTTGACAGTTTAAGGGTACAAATGAAGTGATGTTTAGAGAAGGAGCCAAGTTTTCTAATTTTTTTTATATTATTTAGTCTGAGCAGAAAGGTTTTCAGGCCAACAGCCGTTCTTCACAGTGGAAAAGAAGACTGAGATGCTGAAAGCTTGTCAGTCTTTGCCCTCCCAGCCCCCCGGGCACTTGTTTGTATCTGTTGGTCTAATAAAAGGTATTACATCTCCTGAAAAATGTTTCCTTACTAAACATTTAAACACACTGGTTTGGATTTGTCAAAACTGTCTAGGCGAATTAGGCAGGTTTCCATAACACTCCTGAACGGCCTTTAAATCATGAAGATGGATTTGCAAATGCTATCCAGCCTCTTTTAAGTGGGTAGAAAAGTAGTATGGACAATAAAGAGGCCTTTAATGTTTCCAGTTATTGAAAACTTCTCTCATTTTGAAGTCTAGGTAGTGTCTATTTAAACCCAAGTCCTGTAGCAGATGCTTGGTTTGCATTTCTCCCTTTTAATGCAGCTGGGCTTTTCAGGTACTGGAGCCTCTGCTGCATCATCATCTGATGTTACCTGCAGCTCATTATGCATTTCTGCAGAAATCTTTGCTTTATTTAGTGCTATTGTCCGCTGAACTCATCAAATGCTTTATTTTCCACTAGATAGCTGCACGTTCCTGTCTTTTGGAAGCACTGAAACATGGTCTTAGCCAGCAGCTCCTAATATAATATAGCACCAGTTACTCGCCTGCTTTACGAGGTGGTATGCCCTGATTAGCGTTTGCTGCCAGCAGACTTGATAATCCCTTCAGAACAGACACATCAATAAAATAGTTCCCAAAATACTGTGGACATGTTGCAAGGGATGTGAGTTCAGCCTGCACAGGCCTGGATCTGCTCAGGCTCTCTTGTCACTGGGGAGAAGGGCTGTGCCGAGGTGGTGTGCTGGGGAGGGTGTCCCCTCCTGCCAGACACACGGATAATGTGAAATGTTCAGGTTCTTGACTACTGCGTTTTTAGTATTAGCTGAGAAATCATATTCTTGACCACTGTTTCTCAAAGACTTTCTGCAGGTGAGCCTAGAAGTGCTACTTTAAGGATCATGAAGCCATTAACATTTTTGTGACAAATTCTGACCTTTAAAACAAAATGTATTTGGTCATCTTCACAACATGCAGGGAAGGAAGAACGTGGAAAGGCCAGTGCAGCACTGAGTTTGTTCCTTTCCATAAATGTGCTGCAGGAGGATTAAACACCCTGCGAGGACAGCTCAACTGATCTCTTTTATAATTACTTCTTCTTAACCTGCTGAATGAAGGCATGCGTTAGCTGGATCTGGCTACCTGGCTTTTGTGAAGAGCTGTCTCTCAGGCATGCGGTGGTCTGCTTTTCAGTGGCATTACTGACTTTACTGTCTTTTTGGATTATTTTGAAACTTTGGCAGCCTGTTGACAGATCTATTTTTTTTCCTTAAGGTGGGTAGTTACAGGCTCACAAATAATGGCTCCTGTGGGTGCCTCTGTAATACAGGCTGTGGGGTGGTGTAAAAGCAGGGGCCCGGGCAGGAAAGTGTGAGAACCAAATGGGCTGTGGCAGTTGCATACATTTGCAGTACGCTTTCTTCCCAGAGTAAAACGGCTCCTGATACCTGAGCTAAGGCATTTCAGGTCAGTCTGGGTGTTGCTATGCTAGGCTGTAAGCCCTGCTTGTTCTGCGTGGCTTAGACTTGTATCCCACTGTCAGGTAAAAACAGCACACGACAGCAGCAAGTTGCAATATAAAAGGGTTTGTATTTGAAGAAGCTGGAGGCATCTGATTTTTCTTGTGCTGCTTGTACAGACCTCTTTTGAGTGCCACTGTTTTGCAGCAGTACGTTTGGCCTTGAAAAGACATTTGCTAGAATTGGTTTTAATTGTACTTGTCCTGTATTTTGATTTGTTCAGTCCCCAAACCCTGAAGACACACACTTAAAACTATCACAGGCACTTCTGTTGTTTAGCTTGTGTCCCATTGAATTCCGGTTCCCCACAAGCTTGCAAGTTAAATATAAAGGGTTTTATAAACCTTATCCAGGATCTCTGAGAAAAATACAAAGTTAGTAGACTGAATTCAGTGGTGCTGAATGTCTGTTTGAAGGTAGAAAATAACAGATTTCCAAAACCGTGCTCCTTCCTCTTAGGCATCTCGACAGAGATTTTTTCATGGGAATTTGAGAGCAGGGTCCTTTGGACCGTGAGGTCTTTCCTGTGAAATCATTTTTTAGTGAGGACAGAGGGCTTAGTCTTTAGTTTCTGAACCTCTTGACCCAGAGGAATTTGGCCTCTTCTACTGCCCGCAGTGGCCAGTCATGACCCCATCAGACTTGGAAAACTCAACAGATGAGTAGAGCCATGTCTACTCGTTCCTCCGCTGCAGAGGCAGTTTCTCTTTCTGCTAGGATGGCTTTTTGATTTTTGAGTCCCTGAACTTCTCAGGAAGAAGTGACTGAAAGAGTTCAGTGGAAATGGCAAATTTAATGGTTTCTAAAACAAGCAAGCATCTCATTTCTTCACATCCTACCCTCTGTGGAGGTTTCCTGCTGGTACTGTTGATGACATTTATAGCTGTTGCTAACAGGGAAAGGGCTAAAAAAAAAAAAAGACTTGTTATTTTTGCTGTCATAGCAGTACTCAGGACATCAGCTTTAGGAAATTGGAACCAGAGAGGTCTCTTATTAGCTATTAGTCTTCCCGTCTGCCACGCATGCTCCTCCAGACTTCTTCGCAGTATTCTGTAACCTGAGGTTTTGAAGCATTCACTTTAACTGCAGTAACTGATTTAAATACACTTAACTCCGTAAGAGCTAAAAATACTATTTCTTCCCTTGAGCAAGCTGCTTTCGCATCTCAAAGGCACCACACAGACTCCAGAATTCAGATTGTTTCAAAGATGCTAGGGAAAACGAAACGTTTGCCTTCTGATGTGAGTTGAAGGGAATAAGGTGTTCTGCTCCCTGGCCTGTTCTTTAATATCCAGAAAGGTTTTTTCCACTTGTGAGCTGTCTGTGAAGGGACCATGAGCTCTTTGCTCTTCCCTTACATGGGAAATACTCCAAATGTTTAAAATGGTTCGAGATTGGATCTAGAAGAAGTCTTACAACAGACTGGTAGAGCAGCAATGTTTAGAAATGCAGCTTTTGGTGTACAGTTTTCTTTAAAAAAAAACACAACAGAACAACACAAAAGGCTGAGGAAAATTGGCAGGGAAAAGGAGACTGAAGATCACAGTTCCTGCATGGAGTGGTGTTGAAATCTGCATGCTCTCTTGAAATAATGGGTTTTAAAGGGAAACTTACTTTAGATCTCCACTTTTCTGATGGTTGTGCATCTTGCGTGACCTGTATTTTTAGTACACTTGCCATGTCACAGCACATACGTAGGATTTTGTTCTATTGAAAGCAGTCAGGTTCACGTAACACCGCTACAAGCAAAATCTCTTCCCTGCTTCTGCTGCCTCTTGGGTTAAAAGAGAGCTAAGTGAAATAGCTGACTAAAACCATGTGCACGCAGCCCTCTGCAGTAGTGGTACAGCTCTTTCTGCACGCACACTTGGCTGTGTTTCGTCATCCTCGCTGCATCCTTTAAGGTCTGGCTTCTGTGGCGATTTGAGGTTTACCTAACTTCATTTTAGAAGGTGCTGTTCAGACTTGCTATGAAGCAGTGATCCGAAGGGGATGTCTGATATTTCTGATGTTTTTAAGACACAGTTTAAAATTTGGTCCGACAGCTTCCTGCTTTTTTTAGGACTTGGTATGATGCCAAACTTTGTCTTTACTCAGAACAACCATGCAGAATTTGGAAAGGAGCTCTTTTCTTTGCATCTCACTGCCTTGTAATTTATATGGTTTGCTTAAGAGTGCTCTGTGTTGTTGGCATGTGTTTCCAAACAGCTATATGGAGAGGTTCTGGAGGCTTGTAAAAATCTAGCCTTTGCTAGTCACTTGAGAAGACGTCTAGGGGAGGAAAGTGGTTCTGGTTTTGAGCTCGCCCTGTCATCCAGACAGCACAGTTTCCTTGAGGGTCTCAATCTTTTTTTTTTTCCTTAAGTTACAATTAGTGCATCGCAGTGGCAAGCTGCTAGCACTTCCCCCCCCCCTCCCCCCATCATTTCTTCCAGAGTCCTTGCTTTGTTCATACTTTAAATATTAATATAAGGATTAATTTCTATGGCAACACCATGAAAGTCTTTCTCGGTAATTATTAAAGGTAACACTTCTAGTTTTCTCCGTGTGCTGCTCCTGAACCTCTCCGTGATCTCCTTTGACCGAAACTGAACGTTGCTGCCGAGATCCTATGAGGATGAAAACGCGGGAGGAAGTAGTGACGCAGCTTTAAAATTTGGTTGTTGCAAGTTTTCAGCCCAGATCCTTCCAGCACGACAAAGGAGGAATGACCTCTTTTGTTGTGCGGGCATAGAATAAAATTCTGTGTTTGAGCCTTAAATGGATTTGCTGGCATTCACTTACGAGATGTTAAGGCTTTGACGGAGGGAGCTTTTACTGAAAGGAAAAGGAGAGATGCGGTCGTTTCTTTGGCTTCCCTTCCCAATTAGGTTTTGGTAAAATTAACTTTGTTTTCCCCCCCTCCCCTTTTAATTTTGTTACACATGCAGCTAGAAATCAAATAATGGGCATGTGCAATTCAATTTCACCTCTGGGAGAGCTTCTTCCAGATCTCCTGCATTGGTCAGCATGGTGCTCTGCACTCTGGGTGAAGGAGCTGAGCATCTGTTAAGTCATAGCAGCTTATGACTTTAACTCTTTTGTGTCCAGAAGCTGAGATTTCTCAGGGAATAAATGCTGCTGCACTGTTCTCTAGGTCTCCGACATCTTTGTAGCAGGGGCCAGCAGGGAGCTGTACCGTATGTGTCCTAATTGCTTGTTCAACAGAAGGACCTGAATATTTAATCGCGATAATATAATTTGTCTTGCTTGCAGAGATCAGAAGGTTGTAATCATCTTCTTGGGGAGAAGAGAATGCAAATTTGAAGTGAGACAATTTTAGGTTGGTTGAGGGTTTTTTTAATATGCTGTCTGTCTCAAGCTTTGATTTGACTGGCCCTCTCTTGGTTACCTTGCCGTTTCCTTTTAAGTCTGAAAAGGGTAACTGCTGCGCTAATGCTTTGGTTACGTGTTGTTTTACAGTGTTATTTCCTCTTGTGCTCTTCCTTCAGTGGTTCAAAGCCCATTTAATTACACTGATTTTTCTGATCCATATCTGATCTGAGCTTTGTAGTTTCGTCACACCGAGAAGAGGACCTTTCAGGTGTCTGCGCTGGTGGCCTTTTCTAACAACTCAGTGTGCAGTGGGAGAGGCTCTGGGCAGGGTTGGAGTTTTGCCACATGCGTTTTGAGTCAGCTGTTTGCATTCGCATTTTCTGTCTGTGCGAGTGCAAATAAGGACCGGGGTAGAGGGGTTGATCTGAAAGAAGTCTAGTTGCTTAGTGAATTTGTACAGGTAATAGTTTGGGGACTGACTGGCTGGCAAGCAACATTGCAGACGAGGGACTTGGGGTCCTGGTGGGCGATGAGTTGCACGTGAGACATCAGTATGCCCTCGCGGCAAAGACGGCAACAGCATCCTGGGATGCCTTGGGCAGAGCGTTGTCAGCAGGTCCGAGGGAGGTGGTCCTTCCCCTCTGCTCAGCCCAGGTGAGGCACATCCGGAGTGCTGGGTCCGGTGCTGAGCTCCCCAGTACAAGTGAGACATAGCCATACTGGAATGAATCCAGTGACAGGCCTCAAGAAAGGTGTGAAGACTGGAATATCTGGTGTATGGAGAGAGGCGGAGAGAGCTGAGGCTATTCAGCCTGGCGAAAGTAGGCTCGGGGTATGCCATCAACGTGTGTACCTGGTGGGGTGGTAAGGAAAAAGGAGCCAGCCTCTTCTCAGTGATGCTCAGTGACTGGATGAGAGGCAAGGGGTCCGAACTGGCATACAGGAAATTACATTTAAACATGAGATAAAACTGTGTTAACTGTGAGGGTAGTCAGACATGGGAACTGGGTGCGCGGAGGGGCTGTGGGGTCTCCATTCTTGGAGACAGTCAACACCTACATGGGCAGGGTCCTGAGCGACGTGCTTTAGCTGCCCTACTTTGAGCAGAATGGTGGGACTAGATGATTTCTAGAGTGATCCCTCTGCCTCGTTCATTCTCGTGCAGTTACTGACACTTCTTAAGTGGCCTTCGGGCTGAAGTTTACCATTTGGAAAATGCAACCCTTTTGCAACCGTTTTGCAATTAGCGATTGCTGTTTGCATGTGCAAACGCAACTCCAGTTGAAGTTGCTCACATGTATCTAAAAGAAGGAGTCCAAGTTGCTTGCTCGTAAAACATTTGAGACTTGGGGCTGTTGGCGGGGGCTGTTGGCTGCAAATTGAGCAATGCATTCAAATTTGGGTTGCATGCGGTAAACCTCTATCTGTGTAATACAAGGGCAGGAAACCTTTTCATTGCTAATGGCCCAGTAAATGTTTTCAACACATCTGACAGGCCACATCTTGACACACACTTGTGACTGTGTGTATTGTGCTATGCATAATAAACTAAAACAAATAATATGGCTGCGAGCCATATGTTCCCTGTCGTTGGCTTACTATGGCAGAGATTTTCAGAAAAGATTGAAACCTTCGGCTTGCTTGTGTGTGTCATCTTGCTCAGTCATCCCTGTTTGTGCCAAGTAAAATTGCACTTGCTCGTGGGGCTTGTGGTCTTGAGATAGAGGCTGAGGCATTAAAAGTTACAGATCTGTCACTCTTTTAGCACCATTATACGCATAATTTTTCCCCATCAGGCTGGGTATTGGCATGTTCTGCACCAACAAATGTCATGCAAGTCCATTAAAACTGATAGTCAGCACATGGACATTGAACGTTTGCAGGGGGGGAACCCGAAATCTGTCTTCATTAATTTAAAATATTGCCTCAAAAGCAGTCATACGCAACTAGAGCAGTACCCGAGGAGCTGGTCCTGCCATCCAGGCAAAATTACAGCCTGCAGTAAATGGGGACTGATTGTGGGAACTGCCTTTACTGTAAAGACATGTCAGGATAACAAGCAGCTTGATGGGTGACTTTCCTTTTTCCTCCTGCAGTGCTTTGAAAGCCTGGGTGGTCACTTGCAGTGTCAGCATCTTCCTTTTTAAAAAAAAATAAATAAATAAAGGAGGAAAAAAGAACTTTTAAACAACTGTCAGTCCAGGAGGCCATAAATGAGAACAAAGCACTCACAGTGAGACATGACGGTTAGTGCCTAGATGCCGTGCATGCGAGCCCTCAGAGGTGACATCCTGAGGGCACTGGGGTGAGCTCTTGAGTCAAAACATGTCCTTTTGGGGCACGCATCCAGCACTGCGTGTACTGTACTGCCCGGGGTGGTGTTCCTGCGCGGTGGCTGGCAGTGCAGGGCTCACGTTGGGGTTTTGCCTTCTGTGGCTTGAGCCTTCCCATCCTGGTGTCCCCTCCCTGGAAGGCAAGATGCGTGCCAGGGCAACAGGGCTACAGACCTCAAGGGCCACCAGCTTCCAGCCTGCAGCTCCCAGCACAGTCTGTATGACTCAGAAATGAGCCTGCTTTGAAGAGCGTAGGAGAAGCTGCAGAGAAAAAACATACAGAATTATCTGCGTGGTGGAGGAGGGAAAAAGATGTGTTCTCCCCACCTCTAGCCCTCCTTTAATCATTCCTCTGCAACTGTGGGCTCTCGTGGTTTTGAGGGAGCTGGTCCACATATACATCTGGGCTCTGCTCCTCTCCTTGNGAAGCTGCAGAGAAAAAACATACAGAATTATCTGCATGGTGGAGGAGGGAAAAAGATGTGTTCTCCCCACCTCTAGCCCTCCTTTAATCATTCCTCTGCAACTGTGGGCTCTCGTGGTTTTGAGGGAGCTGGTCCACATATACATCTGGGCTCTGCTCCTCTCCTTGATAGCCCTTGGTGGGAGGTCAACTGAAAGTGTTGAGCCGAAAACACAGGATGTGGCATGTGGTTGCAGTTGTGTGGTGGGTTGCAGAGGCAGCTGACAACCCCCCCTCTTTTAGTTTTGGGGGTTTACCCCTGCTTTCTCAGCAGATGAAATAGCCCATGAGAGCAAAGAGGCTGAGGTGTTACCCATATCCTGGCTGAGCGGCTAGGTGTGAAGCCCTCCAGTGACTGTACAAAAGAGGGCACGATGTGGAACAGCAGCTCTTTACATCCCCATTAAGGTGAACAGCTGCTCTCAAAAGAAATTCCAGTGCTTCCTTCTTTCCTTTTACTAAAGTAATGGAGAATGCAAGGAAGACCAGGGCTCAGCTTGCCAAATCTGATAATTTAAGTGATTTTCCAGGATGCCGTGTTTTGTCTTCTGTTGATTTTTAATCGTCTATTTACAGGGGACAAAACCACTATGGATTAAACTGCCCTGTTTTCTGTCTGATTACATAAAGGCTGATTTGTGCATAGTCCAAAAGTAAAAATGTTCCAAATTGAACTGATTATAACCCTTATGCTTTAAATATATTTAATTCCTTTACAGATTGTCTTAAGCAGGAAACAACACCAGTTCAGGGGAAGGCACACAGGTTAATATTGTTATGTTATTTTGCATCTTTAATGGCTGCCTACCAATAAACTTAACATTACCTACACCTTCAAGGCAGGGAAGTGTTGTATTACCCAGATTTTTATGCGTGTATCGGTGCATGTGTATTTGTGTCTTTTTAAATGGGGGAAGTGGATGACAGAGGAGAAAGGCTTCAATCTGGTATCATAGGATATTGCTAGGGGACTTAGTGTGTGTGTGTGTCTCGATCCTTTCAGGCCAAGGAAGGATAGAGGGGGGATGATACAAAGAACATATTTTGAAGCAAACTGTTCTCATTTTGCCCTGAGGGTATGTAGGGCCTTCAGGCAGTTCAAGGCTGGGCTGGCAGAACGTTGTGGAGTTCAAGAGGAAGAAACGTAAAGTTCTGCACATGCAGTGGAATAACGCCTGCGTCCATACCGGCTGGAAAGGACTGGGGGTTGTGGTGGGCGCTAGGCTGAGCACAAGCCCAGAGTGCAGTTATCACAAATGAAGGAAATGAAGTGTTTGTTGCCTATCTTGGGAGCCTGGCCAGCAGGGTGAGGGAAGTTCTTATCCCCCTCTGCTTGACACTGGAGAGATGCATCTAAAGTATTACCCTCTCAGCTCAGAAGGGTCACTGAGAAACTGAAGAGGGTTTAGCAGAAGGCCATTGAGATGGCTGGAGACCAACGAGTCACAGCTGTCCTCCAAAGAGAAGCTGAGGGAGCTGTTTCCTCCGGTGAGGAGGAAGCTTAGGCGTTGTCTAATGGCCACCTACAACTACTTGAAAAGGGGCGGTTGTGAAGGTGACGGAACCAAACTCTTTGGTAGTGCCTGATGGTACACGGAGCGATGGCCACGTGACACAGCTCGGGACGTTCAAAGCTGTGCCAATAGCCCTGCTTCAAGCAGAAGGTTGGGCTGGAGCCCTTCAGAAGTCCGTCATAATCAAAGCTTCTGTGATCTTGTGAAGAGCTCGCTTGAACTTAAGGGCAAAATGTGCAACAGCTGTCTACCACTGCAGTCTTGAAGCAAACAAAACCTGATCTGGCAAGCCTGAATGTGGCTTTGTTCTGATGTCTTCTGAGTGACTAATGCCATGAGGAGGTGGGAGGGAGGCACAGACAGGGAACATCTGGCTTGTCACTACGTGGCCAAATCGCCTACAACTTTGACGTTCTTTTTGGCCATTTGCGCCTATTTAACGTGACTCTGGTTGTGGTGGGTTTAATGTTGCATTTTATGGAAATCTAAATTGTGATGAGCCTTCTGTATGTAGGTAGGAGGATGTTTTAATCCGATCTGACTGAATGTCAGGCAGGAACTGGTGCGTGAGGGATTAAAGCGAGACACGTTCTCTGGGCTTGCCTGCAGTGGGGACAGCATTAGGATGTTATCTGGGTTGAATTTTTAGGCAGGAGGTGGCGAGGAAGTGAAACAGATCTTGTTTTCACATGTGACGGATACTCCATTGCAGCGCTGGCAACAATTTCTGTCTCCTGAGTGATATTTAATTTGACCCTCTGTGCTACTACTAGGCAGAAACTCTTGTGTGTCAGGTTAACACTCAACAGGTTTTTAGGTTAACACACGTGCACGTTTCTTGGCACACCAGTAATGCATGTGGCAAAGAAAGTGTCTGCTAAGCACGTGTTTTTGCCCTGTCCGAATAATGCTTGGGGCAAAAGAGTTCAATTTAGGGTTTATCAGCTGATGTCAGGGTGTACGTATGGGGTCTGGCATCTTTCCTGGGTCAGCTGCACCTCATCAGGACAGACCGACAGCTACTTCTCCCCTCTTGGCTCATGGTGTAAATTCTTCCCTCGCAGGATATGACAAATTTTCATTGACTTCAGCATGACTTTGTCATACCCTGTGGGAAGACGTGGGACCAGAACAGATACTGCTCGGATATGTAAATCTATTTTGTAGCATTGCCACTGTTTGCTGTGGCCTTAGCCATGTCATCGCATGGCTGAGAGGTCTGATTCCCTTATGTAGGAAGTCTGAGCTCAGTTGCATCATGGACTTTTGGCTGCGTCTTGGGTTTTCAATATGAAACCTATAAGCTGACCTTCAGGCTGAATATTTTTGGGGAGGGAAGAGGATGCGGAATTATTGTGCAGTTGGTACATCTTGCATTAATTAAAGGTGAAGCTGTGCTTGAAAATAAACTGTTAAAAGGCACTAAGGAGAAAATGACTGTAAGAAGGCAAAACTTGGAGGCTCGCCACGCTGCTTCACTGAGCAGTGTTGGTAAGTGTCTACACACTGTCCAGTTTGGTACTGATGGCTTAATTTACGACTGCAAATGCTTGGAAGACCTTCCTGAATGTGAAATGACACAGTAGAGCAACGTTGGCAGCGCTGTTCTGCTTTGGCTTTATTTTCGACTGGTTGGCTTAAACTGTTCCATCTACTGTCGTGGCTTTTCGTGATTCATTTTTAGAAAGTGCAAGCACGGAAAGCTGTCTGTCTGGCTTGCTTTACAGTTTATGTCCAAGGTTTTCAGTAGCTTAGATATGACCACGGTCTTACTTCCCTCTGTCTGAAGGATGGCCGCCAGATTGAGAAGTAGCATGATGCTGACGCACATCGAGGGAAATCCGGGAGCTGTCTGCTGGAACAGCTGCTTGCCCTTTTTTTGAAGAAAACTAGGGGGAAAAATATAAAACCAACAGGACAAAATTGAGCAACAGCTTGTGATACTTGAGCCACCAGTGCATAGTCTGTCTCCACCTCCTTCTTAATCAGACATTTGATAAGCAAGTTAGAACAGCGCTTGGGAATTTTGAATATAGTTGAGATGTCCTAGTTTGTGAGGAGTTTCAGGGCTGTGCCTATGGGCAAATTATTCAGAATAATGATTATTCAGAATTTGCAACTTCCAAATCAGGGAGGAAGGAAAGAAAATGTACTCGTGAGCTGAATTTTTATATTATTTTTAAGTGGAAAAATTCTAGGTAGCATGCTTTCAGTTGCAAGTGATGCATTTTATTGCGTTTCCTTCAGCTTGTGTTGCTGAAGAGAATTATGTCCGATGCAGAGAATCCTCTGTATCTCACCACTTTGTCCAGGAGAAATGGTTGAATAGCTGATCCAGTTCATGTTAAAATCCCTTAGTTCTCTTCCTGGGGAGTGGGCAGACAGCAGAGAGCGCAGAAGGATGCGGGAGCAGCAGCGAGATCCTTTGCAGCGCCGAGGCGAGGGATGCTCAGTGCTGCAGGAAAGCGAGTACGTGAAGTGAGTAATGAAGTCCAGCCACTGTCAGCCCCTCTGACAGCCTGTCCAGCGCTGTGTTGTAACACAAGTCATTTATGTCGAGGCAGCAAAACAGAGTGTCCCTGTTGAACTGTGAGTCAACATAAGGAGAGGTGTTGAAGCAGATCCTCTTAAGTAGCACAGGCTAAAGCAAGCTCATGGGATGTGCACTCAGTCTTGCTTCTTGGTGTTAAAGCCAAGGGGGACAAAACACCCTGATTTCTCCAGGGTTTCTTTTCCACTGCCACATGTTTTTGCTGGATGGTTGTGAAAATAGCGGCTCATGAGTGTATGAACACTGGCACTGGACTCGTTTAAAAGGGGAGGAAAAAAAAAATCACTCCCTTCTGATTAACCTCTTATTTCTGTCTTCTGCATCATCATTGCTTAGTTATTGTTAATGATTATCAGGGAAGTTAAAGGGGAGGCATTCATAGAGTCTGTAATGAAATCTGCAGTTGGACAATAGAGGAATAAAATCTCTTAATTATCTAGGCTGGGAGTTCAGCTATGATAGTACGGCTACATATTCAGCAGTGATTATATGCAAGATTACGTGTCCTTCTGGACAGATCTTTAGCTTAACTGGCCGTGTGGAGGTGTTTGAGGCTCAAGCTAGAATCCTGTAGCATGTAGAGTAAGTCGTGCTAGGAATTGCACATGCAACTGTTTTAAAGCGGGATTTTCTGAAGCGTTTTGTGGATGGCACTGTTTGAATTGATGGTCAGCGAGGAAATAGCCTAGCATGGAATTTCACTAGGGTTAATGCTACAGAGACACCGATATAAAATACTGTAAATGTATAAAATACAGCTTGTATGTGTGTTCTGTCATGTGTGCTTTGAAAGCTGGAAGCTGCATCTCAGCTTCTTGAGAGTATAAATTTTCAGCACTGCTTCTTCCAGTAAAAAAATCAGGTGAGTAGTCTAGACAGAGGTGACAGAGGATTTCCCTCTGAACAGGAACCCAGTAGAAGCTAGAAACTGGAGTGAGTCTAATGGGAGAGGACAAGGCTTGGGCCTCTTCTTTTCTTTTTTTTTTTTTTTAATGCTGTAGCTAGCTGACAGTATATCCAAAAACAGCTGGCTGTATTAATTCTTCCTAAGTGAAAGGTTTACATGGGTGTAACTCTTTTCTTTGGCAGACAAAACATTTTATTTCCAAAGGCAGACAAGCCTGGTTTTTTTTTTCTTTTGGTGCCATTTCTAGGTAATGGAGCTTCAGCTAACCCAGCACTTACAGACATTTTAAATGAAATTTAAAAAAAAAAAAAAACTGGGGGAAAAGGGACACAAATGCAAACTGGGAAAGTGGGACAAGGGCAGTGCTGCAGCTGGCTGCTCAGCCCAACGGCATGGAAAGGGCACGGTGGGAAGCGTCGGCGGGAAGCGTCCTCGTAATGTTTGAAAAGAAACACGTTTTAAAACTTCCGAGGGCATGCTTTTTATGTAGCAGCCATTAACCCCTAAACCTTGTTGCTGCAACATGCTGATCTGCCAAAGCCCTCTGTGGGGTTCGGAAGGATTATGGCCAGATACCAATATTAGCCTTGGCAGCCATGCTACAACAAAAAAATGTCCATCGGTTGTGAGCTTTCCTGTGCCAGGGAGTAAGTTAATGAGTAAGTGGGCTTAAGAGTGACTCTTGCAGCATAGGGATGATGCTGAATGGAAGTGCCCATTCTTGGGAATCCTGAATCCAAGGAGATCTGGACCTGTCTGCTGCTCGATGCTCCAGGTGGGACTCTGCTGCTGATCCCCGTGGCTGTCAAGAGCTGGAAGGCAGGTTCAGTACATGGGGGAGTAAGGGGCATCGCAGGAGATGCTGGTTCAGTGCGAGCTGACTATCAACACAGACCCTGCAGGAAGCAGACAGATCAGCCATGTAAGGAGCAGGTACACGTGTCCCGTCACCCGGCACTGACTGCACGGCAGCAGCGCAGTGGGCAGTGGGGAAATCGTTCACGTGGGCTCCTGCTCTCTTTCCACCCCCCTGTGATTTCTCTCTGAGAGCTCTCCTGGGGCGAAAGTGGCTTTGATATTGAATCATCTCTTCAGATCATGGTTTTTTTTCCTTTGCTAAGGTGCCTGGCAAGGGATTTCATCTCCTTTTGGTCACGTTGCTGAGGTTCCTGAATCAAATCTTTCCTGGCACCTTCCTCACAGTGTAGCTGGGGACGTCGCTCAGGTTTATGGTTCCCTACCCAGATTTCCAGAAACTGGCGGTCTCCTTCTCAGCTGTGAGATGCAAAAGCCAGGGCTCCCAAGGTAGTGCCAAAACAGCAGATCACTTCTGAGCGGCCTTCTGCATCCCAGGGGGAACAGGTTGGTTTGGTCTGTAAAAACAAGGTCATGCCAGCTCTGTGGAGAGTGAAACGTCTGTGTGTGCAAGCTGTCACGTGGAACAGCTCGTATAAAATGTGCTGTTTAAGCTACAGTGTCCTGTATTTCTCCTGTCCTCCAGTTGAAAAACATCCTACAGGCCCAGCGGGATGTTTCCTTGTAAAGGAGGACTAAGCGTTTGAGCATGGCTTCGCAGTTACGAGGAGGGAGGTGCTTCAGGTTTCATGTGTTCAGTGTGAAAATCCTATGGTTTTTTTTTTTTTTAAAGTATCTAGAGACTTTTTTAATGCAAGGACCGTTTCCCCCTGCTTGATGTCCCTGGGAGCTACGGTGGTTTTCTGCAAGGGCTCAGCCTGTCCGCCGGCTCTGCGGGGTTTCGGTGCTCTTTCTGCGAGGGGTATTGTGTGTGGTCGACGTGTCTGAGAGCTGAAGGAAGTAAACTCTGTGTTTGCGAGTTGAAATCCTTGAGGAGAAATAATTGACCATAATCTGACAGCAGATCTAGCTATGCAGAGGACAGCTCATCACCATGTTAACAGAAACGGGCTTTCTAACGGAAACGGAGCTGATGGATGTTTTCTAATTATTCCCTTGTGTTGCAAATGTTAGAGAGCCCGCTTGAAATCTCTGCCCAGAATTCAGAGCCTTAATTTGTTTGACCTTTCTGCTGCTTCAGACACAAGGCTGTATGAATCGCAGTCATCTCCATTAATTTCTCTATTGTTCTGAGGATGCAGATGAGCGTATTCTTCTGCAAATACCGTATGGAAGATGGCGTGATATGTTTTGGTGTTAGACAATACTGCGAAGTGTGTTTGAGGGGAATGCTGAGCTCTGCCTTACAGCAGGGTTCATCTGCCAGACAGGTGGAGGGACGTCCTGGCTGCCTGGAGCTGGACTTCTGTTAAAATACACTGATGCTGGGGGGAATTCTTTCCCTTTCCTTGTCTTTCATAGAAATAACCAGGTATTCTAGCAGATATATTTCTCATAGAAATGCCTTGATTTTGCCTTTGGACGCATCTGTTTTGACAAAGGATGGTACANTGCAGGGTTCATCTGCCAGACAGGTCGAGGGACGTCCTGGCTGACTGGAGCTGGACTTCTGTTAAAATACACTGATGCTGGGGGGAATTCTCTCCCTTTCCTTGTCTTTCATAGAAATAACCAGGTATTCTAGCAGATATATTTCTCATAGAAATGCCTTGATTTTGCCTTTGGACGCATCTGTTTTGACAAAGGATGGTACATTTCAGATAATGTATCTCAAGGATGTATAATGCTCCGGTATCATCCTCTTGCCTTGAAAATATTATTCCAATTAATCAGCCTATCCCCCCTTTGAAAGTACATGTGTGTTTTCCACTAGGTTATCAGGGACACTTTTTTTTAGGCTGGCTTGCTTGCATGTTTTAATGAAGGAAAGATATAGCTACCAGGCATCTGCTAGTTCAGATGGATATCCCGGTGCCAAATACGCGTGCATGTGTGTCACGCTCGATCTGTGAATCACCAGTGGGTGCAGCAGTAATTTTCGGTAACTAGGAGGCAGATGAAATTGCTGGTTATGATTTGATGTCTTGCCCACAGCAGAACAAGCAAAAGGGATGAAATAGAGACAGGAATAGTAGCACAGCCCTTTTTTCTTTTTGTGTGCAGGAAACCTCAAAGCATATAATAAACTACTGCCATTTCAATTTAAAAAAAAAAAACCACCCCAAAAACTGAATGCAATGATAAAATAAGAAAACCTCAAGCTTAATGGTTTTGCCAGTAACAAAAATACATCACAGAACAAAAGGCTGCGGAGGTTTTTTTTTATGTCTTGTATTCAGTGCGCTGGATTGAAAAGAAATTGGCAGAAGTATATTTTTAAAGTCCCCAGATCGCTTGTAGTTTCTTATTTTTGCCTGGGAGGAGGGCCTTTGGCTGCACAAGTCAGCAGCCAGCAAGGATGATGGCAAGTATGGGAAAGGACATAATTAGGATAGCATTAATTGCTCTTACCAGAGGATTTATTTTACAACAGCCTTTTAATTCAAGCTGCCCCACCATAGTTCAGTGCACTCTCCGGCAATGTCGTAGTCCTGGATGCTGCGCAGGGCCTGGCCAGGGGCTCACTGAAATGCACCGCTTCTTTTTCACTTCAGTGAAAAAAAGAGCCATTAAATTACACAAACGCAAATCTCCTTTGGGGGCTGTTCTGCACCGGTGGGACTTGTTTGAATCCTTATAAATACATTGAACTGATGTTGGCACTTTACTTAAAGCCTTTCATCTCGTTCCTATGTAGTGAGTATATCCTTGGCCGCAGCCAATAATCTGCTTCCTTCTCTCATCCCTTCCCTTCCCCCTGTTCTGAACCTGCTGCTTCTCATTTTTTGAGGCTCATCTGCTGTCTGCTGAGCTTCACCACATCGCAGTGCAGCTGAGGCATCGTGCACTGCTGGCAGGTCTTTTGAGAGGGGAAAAAATTGTAGAGAATGCTGCTTGTCTCTGGACAGAAATCAGGCTGCATTTTGATGACAGTTAGCTGAGTTTCGGTGCATTGCACTGGTAGAGATTCTCACTGTCTTCTGCTATCTGTTGGAAAAGCCCAAAGAATTATTTCTTCCTTATCCTCTTGCTTTGGGTCTGGGAACACAGCACCTTTCCAGCATTACTGGGACGGTGGGGGAAGGGGAAGCTAAAATCCTGAGTCAGCATTCCCTACCTGCTGCTCTTTTAAGATCAAACCAGGGTTTTCTTGATCTCCAGCAGTGACAGAACTCGGAGGATACAGCTGTACTGCACAGCAAAGTGCCTTTCAGGGATATCTGGACCAACTGCTGTGCTCCACCCAGGGTAATAGTCTAAGCAAAGCAAAATGCTGCTTAATCCTAAATCACTTTTTGTGCCCACAGCTTAACTTGGAGTTCCTGCTCTCAAATACTTATCCTCTGGGGCTGAGGCTTGGATCGCTTCAAACCAGTGTCATTACTGAAGTGGCATAAAATGTGCAACTGGACTTGCTGGTGTGTGGAGGAATATTGTGTCCTTGCAGGTGCCTGGGAGTCGCCCATCCACGTTGATGGGGAGACTGCAACTGCTTTCAGCTGATTCTTGGCAGCATTTCACTAACTGGCTTTGCACAGCGTTCGACAATGGTTTTTCCATGAGGTGCAGCATACAGCAGTGCCCAGAGCTGGCTGCTGCCATGCCATTACTCGTTGTGAAATTGGATGCTTGCGGCTGGCACTGCCACACCATGCTCCCGGTGGCGGAGACAGGCAGAACAATACTGCGGCTGATACAGATCCACCACGCTGCAGCCTTGGAGCCACAGCTCTAAATCCAGTTTTTCTGCGTGGAGCGCAAGCCATTGGAAAAGCAGGTGGTGTTTGAGTCGTAGCTTGTAGCAGGCTTGGTCATGTCCCCTGGTGGGCTTTGCTCATTTGGTCTTGTGTGTGTCACAGATTGTTAAGTTTCACACAGATATCTCTGTATTAACTCAAGAATTTCAGCCTAATACTCTCTTGTCTCTCCTGAGCAAAAATGAGCTGAATTCCTGAGCTTCTGCACAGACAGATGATTGATCAGGTGAGAGGTAAGGGTGGTGCTAAGAGAGAGGCATATCCCACATTGCAGTGGGAGAACACTCTGGGGGAAGGATTTATTCGGTCTGTCATGGGATAGGAATTATTCCTGACACCAGCCCTGATGACCAACAGTGACCTTCAGCACGGCTAACTAGCCAGACCTCATAGGAAAAAAGGGCTGTATCTTACATCGGACTTGGTCTGCTGTGAGATGCTCGGCAACTTTTCAGAGCAGAGCACCCGTGCTGCTCTGATCACGTCCACCAATATCTTTTCCTACCACAAATACATTTAACAACTCCAAATCTTCCCTGATCCTGGCAGACAACTGCTGAAGCTCTGAAATACCAGATCAGGGTTTATTAACAAAGGACTGTGAGCTGTAGGAGCAAGCTGAACAAGGTAAAGTCCATTGCATAAAGTAATGAGCTAAACAGAGAATTTGTGGGTTCTGGTCCAGATGGGATGGTCACATCTAAGCAGCCGGCATGCTCTGTGCACAGAAGCCGTGCAACAGCTCCCAGAAACTTTATGTAAAGCATATTTTTTTAAAAATGCTTTTTAATCTAATTTTGAAGTCTGAGTAGTTGGACAGTGGTGTATTATCTTGCCCACTGTGTCCATTTTGGTGAAGCTGTTGAAAAGTGTAGCCACTCTGACAGTGTGGTGCCCCCGTTTTCAGCTCTTTAATCTCTTTACACGTTTAAATCAATAATGAAAACCAGTTTCCATATTGTCAGACAGTAACTACCCACACCTAGTTTTCGAATTGTGGCTTGGCCTTTGTAAATGCCTTTTCTTCTTAAGCTAATGCCCATTCAATTAAAGAAAATGAAGCAAATCCCAGCAGTCTTGCTTGCAACCCTCTCTTTCCCATTTCTGTGCTTTTTAAGAACATCCCATCTCATTACTCCAGCTTCATCAGAAACCACCCTTCAGTGGGCAGTACATGTGGTGACAATTCTTTTGTGCGCCAGGCGCTGAAGTAACGTTGGTCTGTCAAAACGTGCCTTTTGAATTTGCTGTGCCCAAGAGACGTAGGTGTCAACAGATCCCATTTCAGTTTCTCGTTAGAGTTTTTGTATCAACTAGTTTGGCATCTGCCATCGCAGTCCCTGGGGTAGCGGAGGCTAATTCTGCCCTCCAGGCCTGTTCTGAGGTAGAAAAAGTGGCATGTTTCTACTGCTGATCTGATGAAACAGTGACACACAACAGCACTGCTCTGCTTTATGGTCCAAAGAGCACTTGAAATGGAATAAATCTTGCAATCCTGTTAAAACCATGCCAAAACATTTTTCAGACTGGGTAAATATTAATAGCAGGCTGACATGTGTTTCTTACAGGCTGTCATCTCTAGCATCAGCCACCTTGGGCAGGAGGATCTGTGGGGGGTATCTGGCCAAGATCTGTTGAGGCTCCTTCTCCCCTTACGGGGGAAAAGGAACCGATGGTCTGGACTCCTAGGTTATGTTTAATACAGTCCCTGTTTAAGCCACCAGTCCAGGCTTGGAAAGTCTGTGTTCCCAGATCTCCTAGAAGAGTCCCTCGTACAGGATGAGGTTGCCAAATCTTCGAAGTCTTTAATTATCATGCTGTAATTCCATCTGCGACCTTAATAAAGATGATGTCTTCAGGGGTGATCTGCTTTCGTCCTCCTTTTACATGCTGTGGGCTGATATGCGAATGTTTGCATTTTTGGCATTCTTGATTTTTAGGTTTTTCTCTCAAAACGAGAAGAGAGACTGCAGGAAAGTCAAAGGAAGTACAGTTGGTCGTCAATGTAGTCAGGGTAGAATTTGCACAGCTGCCTAAATGAGGTTCAGATATTTTACTGGGTGATACAAAATAAATGTTTAATTCATAGTGCATAACACTTTAAATAAATACCACTTGGCCACCCTCTAATGAGGATACGCTTGACCATTGACACCTCGTATTCTGGATGTAGTTTCTCTGACTAGTTTTTATGGCAGTCTGTACAGTTTTAGAAAAATAACATTCAAAATATATTGCATTCAGTCTTGCCGAAGATGAGTCTTCAGTTTTGTTAATGTCACGTTTTAGATCCTACATTTAAATTGCTGCTTGAAGAAGCCTTCAGGATTAAAACTGGCTTTTATAGAGCAATAAACTGCAATGTCATATACTAAATGGTGGCAACATATAGCTGCTGTGTACTTTTAGCTAAAGACCTTGTTTTTTCTACTCCATTTTCCTTTCTTGAGAGGTGTTTGCTTGTTCCCTGCATCCCATGCCATGCTGGACCCGCCTGCATGCAGGTTCTCTGGAGGTTTACTCTGTGCTTAAGGAGGGAAGCAGCTATTTAATTTTTGAGCCTGGCTGCACAAAGGAAACCAAAGTTTGTTTAGTCATTATTCTTTCCCTCAACAAACAGAGACTACTGCCTATCTCCCTGCTTTTTGTCCACTAACTCAATCCGTTTCTTGGACTAACCAGCCAGGGAGTGAAGAGGAAGGGAAAGGAGCTGTGAATAACGGAGCGGCTGCAGGAGGGCTCCCGCCACCTCTTGTTGTAGCAGGTGGGAGAGCAAAGAGAGCAGAAGGAAAACATAACCGCAACCGTTGTAAATACGGACTTCCTAGGTAATCAGGGATTTGTGTAGTGCAGATCCATCCACTGAAGTGTGGTGTTAGTTGCAGGTGCAGGGAGTGCCTTCCATTATATCCACGGCTGCTGTTTCTAGTTGTGCTTTTTACCTTAAGAGTTAAATCTCTGTAATCTTGGGCAACGTGGGGCTTGTCTGCACATTTGGGCATGATACCTTTCTGAGAGGATAAGGGAAGAAGTTAGGATTAAATGAAGGAACGTAACAGGGGGGGCAGTTCTTGACTGCCGGCGAGTGTGTTCTGTGGGGCTGCGGGCTCCTGGAGTCCCTCCGACAGCTTTTCGTATCAGCTCTCTCCGGTTTTGTGTCTGCAGCGGGACCCACACGATGCTGATAACTGTTTGGCTATTTCAGTTTTGCTAAGGAGGGCTTGGCAAGTGATCACACACCTCTCCCAGCCATCTTCCCGGACTGCGTTTACAAAGGGGCTGTAGCTCTTCCACGTAGTTCTTGGATGGAAAACGTTGCCTGTTCTGCTGAGGAAACCTGCTGCAGAAGCTCGCGAGCACCACTCCCCTGTCTTCGGGCACGGTTGTTTCTGCTGCTTGTGTCCATGCCAGAACTTCAACATCAGGGAAACCAGAATGTTTGCACTGTGAGCTAATCTACTCTTTAAAGATGTTAGATAATGTAATAAAATAGCTCAGTGGTGCATTGCAATTACCTTTCACATTTCGTCATGCTTCTAAAATTTTTGTCTTCTGAAACTGGGACTATATTTTTAGTACAGTGCAATCAAAAATGTCTGGCCAAGAACCTGATATAGTACCTAGGAAAATGGAAATATTCCTTTAAATGTCTTCCAGAGCTGTGGTTTCCTCTGAGTATTAAACTCCATTTGTTATGTCCTGATTACATACTATGGTCTGGGTTATATACGGCTTGGATTTATAATTCCATATATATGGACAGTTTGATCTCTTCCTTGGTTTTTTAACAGCAGAAAGCGCAACCTAGGTTTTTATTTTAGCATGATGTAAGCATAATTATTTAGTGGGCAAGAGAATAAAGATGGCATTCTTCTGTTTGCCACTGAGGCTTACAGATTATTATTATTTTTTTCTTCATGGTTATGACCTAAAGATTCATGCTATTAAAACCCTAACCATTATGTCAGGGTGATGGTTTCTATAACTTGCAACTGAAGGAAGAAACCTAATACAGAGCCAGCTAGTTCACCAGTGGAGTGGATTAGAGATTTGGATTTGACATCACTCAGCAACGACATGAATTGGTGCATCTCTTACAAACCTGCATCTTGATGAGTTCATAGTTCACTCTTTCCGGCATTTTGCAGCGCTCAGGGCACAAATTATTAGCGGTAGTCCCAGCTACTCTGATAAACTACTACCCCTTACTGTCTTCTGCTCCTTTCAAGTCTTCAGTATATGTTTTCCTGTAAGGAAATTTCCAGGCTGGCCATTATCACACAACTTCCTGCCTAGCATGGTATCTGTGCAGAACAGCCGTATGATCCCCTGCAGCTCGTAAAGCTCCAACTGCTGCCTTGAGCAAGTCATAGGCTGTTGTTACTGCACACTTTCTCATGCCCCTGAACCATCTGATGCCTGTCTAGTTGCTCTTCTATGGAACATAAAGAGCTAACATAGAGCAGAGCAGACCGGCTCGGGTAAATGGCCTTTCAAGGTGGTTTCCAGTCTCAGGTAGTACTGAGTGGGAGTTCTCTGAAGGATGAAGAGGAGAAGGATGTTTTGGGTAGGGTTGTGTTTTTGCTATGTGCTTTTTGATGTTGTGGGCTTGTTTTTACTTTCTCAGTGTATTTTAGCCTTTTGACAAAATGGAGAAGCTGACATTTCATGAGTCAGGTGGTTTCTTTCCCATTCAAAGCAGATGGGATGGGGCTACACCACCGCAAAACCAACCTACAAGGAACCCAGGAAGCTGGGCTTTCAGAGACAGGAAGACTCGCTTTGACCTGCTGCTTGTCTTGTTGCAAGTAACACTCTGCATCTGCTAAGGTGACGTTGTTACTCTGCTAGCGGGTCGCAAACCCTGGGCGCTCACCTTGCTGCCAAAGAGGACAGTGCATTGCGTAACAGGAAGGCAGCAGCAGGCAGGTGCCGAGTGTGCAGGGTCTTCAGGTTCGGGCCATGTCACTTCAGTTCCAGCCGTAAAATGTTTTTCTTAGAAATCTTTGAGTGTGAAATCCCAGACCTCAAGAACAGGCAATATTTTGTTGAAAATCAACATAAAGCAGTGAGCAGTACAACATGTTGCGTAAATCACATGTGTCTGTCTCCTCGCCTGTCCTAAGTAAGGCAAAGAAGTATCCTTTCCGAGCTGATGGATTTAGTGGAGTTTATATGCGATTTATTTTTATGTGCTTCAAATTAACCAGGGTGCTTTATTTTGTAGACTTCATTAAGCTTGTGGTCTGACCATATTGTGATAGTCACTCCTAGCAGTTACTGAATACTAGTTTTAATATCCGGATATAGATTTCTTCAATATCCTGCAATGCATTTTTTCAGTGCTTTTCAGGATAGTGCTAATACTAAACAGTCTGCGATGCACCAGGCCCCCAAGCTACATTTTAAGGTTAGCATAACGCTTTCCATCTTTCGTCTTTGCGCAACACAGACTGCTGCTATGTTTTGGGGTTTTTTAGGACATAAAGTACCCAAAAGGAGCATCTTGCATAAAAAGTATTATAAGGCAACACAGTGGTGCTGCAAGCTCGCCTCTTCTGGTCTGCCGTTGTGCCTTCTCCCTTCCACTNCTACATTTTAAGGTTAGCATAACGCTTTCCATCTTTCATCTTTGTGCAACACAGACTGCTGCTATGTTTTGGGTTTTTTTAGGACATAAAGTACCCAAAAGGAGCATCTTGCATAAAAAGTATTATAAGGCAACACAGTGGTGCTGCAAGCTCGCCTCTTCTGGTCTGCCGTTGTGCCTTCTCCCTTCCACTCTCTCACTCTGTCTTTGCCCATCCTTTGCTCCTCTCTTTTTTATCTGCAGGAAATACTGTGATGGTGCACTGTTTCCATGGAGAGCAAAATGCCCAGGAGGTCGTCTCTCTATTCTGGCTTAAAGACTTGAGGGAACAAATGTAACACCAGAGGGGAAAATGAGAGTTCTCTTTTGGCAGTTTGTTGGATAAAAAGATGGCACACTGAATAGATTGGGCTCCATTTGTCACCTGTGTGTTCCTGTGGCACTACTGCATTAGCTGCTAAAACTTCTCTGAAGGTAGAAAACAACTATTTTGCAAGTCAAGAGGTCAAACTTCCCTCAGAGACAGAGGGTTGTTATTCACTGGTGTGTATTGAAGCAGGTCTGGACCAGGTGTAGATTTGCCTTCTCCAAACAGAAAAAAGCCTTTGAACATATTACCGTTGCCTTAAAAATAAAAAAGAAAACTATCCCCTCGGGCGTTTGACAGGAGGCCAGACCTCAGAGGACAGCTGAAGAGAGAGAGAGACAGGTTTCTAACATCTGTTTCGGGTGGGTGGATTGTATTTGACTTTGGCGTTCGCATCAAGGCGAGGCAAGGGCAGCAAGAGGCACGGCTTGATGGAAAGCGTGGTCCAGCACCCTGCACGCTGCCCTGCTGACTCTTTGTTTAACAAAAAAAAAACCCCAAACAAACGGCAATGGGCAAAACAGCCATGAAATGAGATGTGAGAATCCTGGGGTACCTGCATAGCTCTTTCTGTAGGCTTTAGAGAAAAATACTGATAATGCTGGATTTGGCATCCCACATCAGGTTGTTGCTATACAATATGTCCTTGACAGATGCCCTTGAGCAGAGTGAGAGCCTTCCTCCCACCCTGAGCTCTCTAGGTGCCTCCGGGCCCTGCCACATGAGCTGTGTTGAACAGTTCTGCTATTTTAAGATGCAAGTAGTATGTCAGTGCCCACCTTGCTTTCTGAGACACCTTCGCTACCCCGAGGGCTGAATCAACAATGGGGAGTATGTCCCTCTGCCGCCAGCTGAGCCTGTTTGCAAAAACTTGCTCTCGGTGGCGGTTTTAAAGCCTGCTGTCGGCTGTGAGTTGGGTACGCACCTATTTGCTCATGGGGTTCACGTCAGAGCCCTTATTAGCTCCAGCTCAAAACCGCACTGAACTCGGGAACAACCTGCAGTTCAGATGATACAAGTATATCTCAGAAGAGTACTAAGGAAAATGCAGCAGAAAGTAGTCCTGTGTGTCCCTCTGAAAGCCCCATTGAAGGGCTCTGGCTCCCTCGTGGACGTGCCTTCGTGGGACAGCAGAAGAACACAGTCCCCATCCATGCACCCTGCCCTCCCGGGCCAGTGGCCCGCCTGCGTCTGAACCGCGGCGATTTATAACGCCCCGAGGAAACGAGTACCCGTTTCAATGCAGCTTTAAGCTGTCAGGCTGTAAATTGTCTTGGTTCAGGAGCTACTTCAAAGCAGCCCTGCCTTCCTGCAGCAAGGAGAAGGCTTTTTTGGCAAACCCAGCGTAAGTCATTTGCTATTCATGAGTCAAATCCCTGAAGCGTCCTTGATCAACAACTAAAAATGGGTCATAAGAAGACAAGGCATTGCTGTCTGGTGAACGAAGCTGCTAACTCCACCAGCCTTCTCCATTTGTTGGCTAAAGCTGCTTCTGCTTTCTCAGCAATGGGTTTTCTTCCCTCCCAGCCTTTCTCCATTGTGCTCGGCAGCGTCCAGCACCCGCAAGGTTTCCTGAAGCAGTGGGACTTTGACCCAGTGGGCAGACTCACTCAGCAGATCTCTGTGTCTCCCTGCTCCTCCCACTGCCCCTTGTCTCACAGATGAGTGAAAGGTGTCAAAGGGGTAAGGCAAAGTCACTAATGAAAATGTTGAAATTCCTCCAAGCTGCCTGGTTTCCCAATCCAGAAGGGCTGCAGCCTTCAAGGAAGAGGAAAGAGAACGCACTAGCTGAGTGCAAGCGGAGACTTGCAGGCTGCTGGAGGGACCGAGCAGCGGTGGCTGCAGGTAACAGGCGCAGGTTTTGCAGCTGGGTCCTCCCTCCCAAAACTTCACCTGCAGCAGCTCAGTTGCAACCAGCAGAATGAAGAAGCGTCCTCCAGGCCAGAAGCAGAGGAACAAAGAAAACCCTGCGAAGGGACCAAAAAGCTCTTTGTGTGTGCATGGCTAATGTTCAAAAGGGAGTTCGGTGTGTTGTGTGAATAGCAAACCCTTCGCTGAGGTTGGGAATATTTGAGGCCTTGTTTATTTTTTTCCTTTATGTTTCTAATGGTGGCTAATGCATTTACATTCAGGATAACTGGGTTTATTGGTATCCACATCTCCAGCTTTAATGGTTAGGGTATTACAAAAGCACCAGTTGAATATTCTTTTTGTCAAAGCTAGATGATGGATGGCGTACATCAGCAAAGCTTGAACATACCCGCTCAGAGGTGAGCCCCTTGGTTTGACAGACCGTGTGTAATGCAAGAGGCACTTAGTTACAGAGCTCTGCAGAGTTACGCTGCTTGTTACTTTTCCAAACTGTGCCAGACAGCAAACTTCCAGAAAACCTCAGACCATATACAGTTAGCCAGCAACACTATGTGAAATCTTTAACCATATTTGAACGAACGGGCTAACTTGGACACCGTGAGGAGGGAAATGCCAGTCTGCCTGACAGCTCATTTTAATAATGAGAGAGTTGTTCCACTGACAGGAGGACAATAAAGCTGTGGCTGCGTAGAAAGATACTGCCTTTCTTCTAGTTCGGAGCATACACGAAGCTGCAGAGGAACGGGCTGGTCCCAAACCTGTGCACGTGCAGCCGGGCTTTTCCCTTCTTTCACTGCTTTTCCATTCTTTCTGGGGTGTTGAGTCTGCACCCACTCTGCGAACCCTATCCAAATGAGGCTCCAGTTTGCATCAATAAATTGCTACTTTCTCCTAAAATGTGCCTTATTTTAAATATATTACCCCTTGTGCTTCAGCAAAGCAAGTAATAAAAATAGATGACCTTTGTAGTTAGAGCTATTAATGCACAGTTTATGGGGCTTTTGACGTACAGAGAATGAAAGTCAAATTCTTGAGAGATCATCAGCCCTCTGAGCGGGCAAACTGCCTCTGCCCATCCTCCCATTGATAAAGAAGCTATATCTTTTATAACCAAACTACAGTGTATTGCACATGTTTTAGATAGCAGAACTCTTCAAGGCAGAGACCTTGTCATCACAGGGTTTTGGCAGTGCCACGTCTGCGCTGGACAGAGTACATATGTTTTCCGGCGATGAGACGAAAGGGCAGATTTTGCTTTTAAGCTCAGCACAGAATAGTGGGCAGGCTTTTAAGTCCTGCGTGGTATGATACAAGCACAAGAAAAACACTTTTGCAATCATGGCATCTCGCAGTGGAAATTCTGTCTGCAGCAGTGGTGTTACCGCACGATGCTCTTTGCCATCGCAGCCTTCTAAAGCGGCGTTATCCCAGGGCCAGGGCACAGCTGTAGGATCCTCATGGGCTGACTGAAACATGTGGCTTCTCCACATGAAACAAGAGTTTGTGGCTTTATTTCCCTCCCCTCCTCTGAGCAATAATTAAACAATTCTTTTGGCCAAAAAAAAAAATGTGCACGCGTTTAAAACGCACACTTCAGAACAATGCTGCGCAGCTTTAGTGAACCCTGGAAGCTGTCATCCTGTGCTGCTCCCCGTGTGAAACAAGCTGGTGATTGAGTCCAGGCCCTTGTAGACGGTCTTCAAACCGGCTCCAGAAATGGTGGCTCTGGCTGAAAAAGCAGATTGAAGATGAAGAACTGATCTGAGCTCGCAGGCTGGTGGAAGAGGAGCAGGGAAACCAACCGCCTGTGTCACAAATTTACATCTGCATTGGGCGCTGGCTCTGTGGGAGCTTCTAAGGAACTCCGTAGCTTGTTCTTAATTTCTACCAACAGGAATAAAAGGAGATGTTCTTTTAAATGCAGCTTAATTTAGGAGAAGCAGCCAGAGGATCGCAGAGTGAGTTCCCACTCCGTTACTGGATGCCTTGGAGGGGCATCTTGCTGACACTGGCCTCCGGCAGGAAACCCAGTGATGCCTCGTGCTGCCAGCTCCCCTCCCATTCGGAGCAGGGCCAGTCTTCAGCAGTGGCCAAAAAGGCAGGCAGCCTTGCTGTGGCAAGTGGAGGGAGATCATGGTCCTCGCTGGAAGGCTTTCTGCCTTTGGGGGACTTACACATCGCAGGCCCTGGTGCCTTGTGCTCAGCCACAGTGGCTCTTCCTAAGCCTGTTGAGCTGGAGGAGTAGCAGGGACACCTGGGATGGCCAGTGGCCTTCAGACTATGCTGAATTACTACAGGGCTGGCTGTCAGGTAGGGGGAACTTTTCATCTGAAAGAAGTCAGCTGAATCCCTGTGGAGCCCCTTATCACCTGCAAGCTCAGAGCTGCTGCATACCTTGTTCCCTAAAGGGCCACGGGTGTTAAATCACCTTAAGTGTTGGGTGTCTTCAGCGTGACCCTGGAAAAAGCAGATAGCGAGCACCGTGCCGGGGCACTGGTTAAACTCCAAGCCTGGAGGAGAGAGGTGGCTGTGCTGTGTGGGTAACACCACAGCGATTCAGCCATCACCTTGTCCTTTGGGCTGTTGCAAACCAAGCGACACCAGTGAGACACAAGCGGAGCTGAGCGTTGATCCAGCGAGGCCAAGTGAATGGAATGAGCCCCCTCTCAGAGTTTATTTAAATACTGTCTTGTGCTGTGTTCCAGACATCCCCACCAGCATGAGGTGGTGTGCAGCTGCCACCTCCTAGGGACAGGTCACCACAGATTTGGAAGGGACTGCGATTTCAAGAGTGTACCCTGAACAACATCCCTTTTCCCAGGTGCTCGCCTGGTGGAGGCACAATGCAGCAGCACCCATGAGACCAGCTGTTGTGGCAGCTGGGAGGAGGGCTCGCTAGCAGAGAAATCAGAAATCTCATATATTCCCAGTTTTCTGTCAGTTTTCATTAGCCAATACTGATGCTGCTGGCAGAGAAGTGGTTTTACCATCGGTTGTCAGGAAAGCGTAAAGCAGACGGATTTCTAAACGCAGTTATGAAATACGCCCCGTCACTTTGAGACTGCTACTGGCACTGCAGGTTCGAAGGGCTGCAGCTTTGACAGAGGCAGTTCAGCAGTTGGCCTTGTCTTGGGGATTTTATTCAGCGTTCTCAGCTCCCCTCTCACCCGTTTCCAAATGATCTGTTCCTGCCACGAGTCTTCACGAGGATCAGAAACAGCAAGCGTGGCCTGTTGCCATGAGAAGGGAGCTGCGTGCCTCCTCATCTAAAACAGCACTGCTTAAGCTGGAAGTGCCAAAAATCTTGAAAATTATCCTGTTTTTCAAAATACACCCCCACCCTTTTACACCCAGGGAAGAACTGCAGCAGTGGTATTGTGAGGCCAAATCTTTGCCTAATTAAATTCACAATAATCTCCTGTGAAGGCTCAGAGAGATTTAGAGCTTTGCACTGATGCGACTGCTTCAGTACTGTCCTTCGTCCCAGACCTGTTACCTTGACATTGCATCCATGTAGGGCACTGTGTACCTGCTCAGGGGTGGGGGGTTCCTGAAACATCTCGCATCAAAAGAAAGCTGTGCTGGTGGTGTGGGCAAGGCTGAAGGCGCTGGATCCTGCAACCAAATCTGCTGGGGCTGATCCTTCCCACAGAGTTCTTGAAGAATCTGATGTTGGCAGAGGTCTGGAAACCTGGTCTGGTGTGTGCCACAGAATTACTGCTGTCTCCAGCCAGTCTGGCAGAGGGACCACGCTGGTTCGGCTTTATTTCTGATGTTGGACTGATGTTCAGATGATGCGTGGATGCCTAGGCTGCAACTGAAGTTTCTCTAAGCAGAGGGTTTCTTCTCCACGCCCTCCCATAAGCAGTAGCTTGCAGTGGCCTTGCCAAGTGTTTTGGGACCAAAAAGGCTCGTCATCCATCATGACTTGCAACTCCTGCAAAACCACTGGATGTGGAAAGCAGCTCCCAAATAGGAATCTTTGAATTCCATGGACAAAACTATTTCTAAATGATTACATTACTGCCTCTTGAAAACACACGGTGGAAAATCACGCAGCAGTCCAGAAGAGGTCTTCTCTTCTGTAGTCTCTGCTCAGAGGGGACTGCATCTCTCGAACTCTGTTTCCAGCACTTGCCAGGGTGTCAGAAGCTTTCTGCTCATCATCTCCAAGAAACTACCCTCCAACAGTCACGTGCTGCTCCTTTGAAATCTTAACGCTTTGCATGAGAAAGAGCAGATACAGACTTCCAAGGCTGTGGCTCGTTCTTTCATGGGCCTGTTGAAATTCATAATGAAAACCAAGTTTTCCTTGTACTCTGCCTGTACTGCAGAGTCTAGAAGTGTGGAGTTGACAACAAGGGAAAGAAATCCCAAGACTCAGTGTATTCGGTGGGCAAGTAGTTTGGCATCATCCCTGAGCCTGGCCTTTAAATGAACAAATCAGCAGCGAGTCACTGTGTTCCTGGTTTTGTTTGGATCTGGGACAGAGGCAGTCCCTCTCTGCTGGAGAGGGAGAGCTGAATCATTTGCCCTGTGGGTCAAAGCCTTAACTCGAGCAAGGGAGAGCCATGTGCAGAGCAGCGGTCTGCACCAGGACTCGTAATTTGGAAATTATGCTAGAAACAAATTTTGAGCACACTTTGTCAAGCAATGATAATTAGTCATTAGCACCTATGATGTTCTGCTTCCTTAATAGCCGCAGCATAGAACATTTGTTAATATTTAGTGGTGTTTTTGTTTCTGTTAAATCAGAACCTTTTGGAAGAAAACCCTGCAATTGCACCCAGCTCTCCTAAGGTTTGCACAGTTAACTCTAAATATCCTAAAATGGCTCATTCTGCTTTATCTGGTTACCCCTAAGGTACAAAACGCTTTCAGGTTATATTCTGGTTTGTGCTTTAAAAACATGAATTTGTGTCTCTAGAGAAGCAGTTCCAGGCTTTGTGGAGTGCACAATGGCGCCTGTGTAGTTTGTGCGTCAGGTACGCCCAAGGGAGACGAAGTTTCACTAAATGAGCAGCTGTCTTCTTTTGAGAGTGCTACGTGATTGCACTAGTCTTTCTTTTCTTTACACGGCAGGTCTGATTCAACTTGTCCCCCTAATGCAGAATAGGGGAGGTCTGAGGAAGGAATCTGCACTGCATAACTAAGAGGCGACCAGGATCCTGCATCCTCATTTAGACCAGGAGGATGAAGCTCAGTTTAATGCAGGGCCAGGAGGAGGGAAGTTCTCCTCTGCTTCGTAGCTGGAGGATCTCAATTAGTTCCCAAGTGCTGTGGATTGCTCCCAAGTGTGGGTTTTGGGTAATGAAATCGTCAAACTCAAGGTCGGAGGTGAAGTACACGATGCTGCTTTTGAAGACATTCATTTTTGCAGGTTTTCTTCTTTCTGTTGCCAAGCTGGGAGTACTTTAAAGGCTACTTGGTTTGAGAAACTGGAAATGAATAAGTAATTTTTAAGCTCTTCTACTTGCCTAAACAGGAAAGGATTGGGAGAAGGAAAGTTGTTTAATTAAACAGCTATTCGGTATTGTTAACAAAAGATTGAACTCCAGCAGTAACTCTCTTAATTCACAGATTCCTTGGGAATTCAGTGACCTTGAGTTTGCTGTGCTTGAAACTTGCCTTCGATGCTTGGCGTCCTTTCTCGAATACTTTGGAGAGGAGAGCGGTGCAGAAGGCACTGTGAGGCTCGAGCGAGACAGGCGCTGTTTCACTTAGTATCGTATAAGAAGAGGCAATTGTGTTGTACAAAATAAACTTCTTCCTTCAGAGCGTGCCTGGAGTTATTGGACTCAGAGGTCGCAGTATATCACAGCTGGATCTGCCTCTGCTTCTCTAGCAGTCTGCTATGGAAATTCTGAGTACTGGCTGTTCGAGATGTCCAGCTGATTTTCTTGCCCCTCTTTAATTTATGAAACAAAGCATATGCGAACCAGTGGTACGTGATGAAATGTGTGTGAGAAGTGACTCGTCTGAGGGATCAAATCATTTAATCGTGCTCCAGAGCTCGGGGCTTCGCTTGTCAGCTGAGACGGAAGTCTGATCTCCCAGTGCCGAGTGGTATTTCCTGCATCCTTTCCTGTAGTGGCAACTGGGGAGGTTACGGGGATGAACGAGTGGCCGAGTTCACTGGAAATGAGTGTTTATCCATCACTTCCCTGTGTTTGTCTCCACCATAATAACTCTGCCCAGGAGTGACTTCAGTCATGTCAGTGGTTAGCTGTGGGATCGCACATAAGGCATTGGGATTTAAAACGGAAAGATTATCGTTAATAAGAACCCTGAATACACAGTTGCATCCAGGGAGGTCGCTGCTGTCTCTTCCTCCACCATAGTCAAGTCAGCAGCAAACGAAGACCCACTGCTCCCTTCTGTTGGGTCTGTGTGCAAAATACTTGATCAATTTAGCTGTATCAGTGATTTAAAAAACAGAAAACCAGTGATCTGTTTTGGTTAATCACTCCAAAGTGGCAAAACTGTGTTGGTGCAATTATATGGTTACTTTGGATGTGGGTGCAAAACATCTTTCATTTCATTTCAACCAACCAACAGGAACTGTCCCCTTGCACCGCTGCAGCTGCACCTCTGGAAGGAGGAGGTGAGGACGAGATGGGGGCGAGCATCCTGCACACTTTTGGCAGCAGAGCTGCGGGGCAGGGTAAGGGCTGTCCTGGCACCCACGTTACTCCCATAGGAGAACAGCTCTGCACCAGCTGTGGAGAGGGAGCTACACGCTGATCTCCTCCCAAAGGAGGTGCTCCTGCACTGGGTGACATTAGCTGTCTTCTGAGCCTTTAAATATTTGGGCTTTGTATTTAAAGCTCATCTTAGGCATTTCGAAGCCTGCCATACATGTCTTGTCCACGATTGCTTTTCGTGAGACTTGTGGGGCTGCGTTTTCTGGGCTCTGGTAGTACAATCTGGAGCTGTGAGAGAAAGCCCTTGGGGGCTAATCCGTGGCTGCAGGCCAGTTTCTGCATAAACTGGTCTTATTTTTAAAGTCCATTTTCTCCAGTACACTTTTTTTGGCCTGCAAAAGACTTCTTCATTTAAAACGAAGAACATAACACTCTCTCCTTTCAGTTGGTCTTTTGGACACGAGCCAGTAGTGCCCACAACAGCTGTACCACAGTTTAAACATTCAGTCTCTAATGGTTTGGGGAACATTAGGGTTTTTAAGGCTTCAACAGGTCTAGAGTAAATAGTGGTCAATAAAGAGTAGCTCTTCTTTGTATCCCTATGCTCTCAGTGCTCTGCACTAGAATAAAGCATGCTTAGAATATAATCATTGCAAAATTAATATCCATGAAAGGTTCTTTTTCTGAAAAGAATCATAGAGAAACTTGTTTCACTAAAAGAAGAGTTTGCAAGAGTTCAGCTCGCAAGAAGCTGGTAACAGGCATGGGGAAGTTTGCACGTAACGCCTCTTAGACGTGCTTGTGGTGCTCCCCATGTCTGTGTTTAATGGCTGCTACGTGGGAGGAGCAAATAAATTACAGCGAGAAATTACAAGTAAATTCCTCTGTTGTCTTCTCCCACCCACCAATCTCTATTAATGCTGTACACAAGAGGTAATTATGATTTTTTGTCTTCCTTACATCTTTGTAGTATTGCATGGCGTCAAAAACCCGCGTGTGCTAACAGGTATAATTTAGCATAGTATTTTGGACCCAGATGAGGTGGGAACTGCGTTAGCAGTGATGGGTGATCATTGGACGTTGCCCTTGATAGTGATCAAACCCAGTGCCGAGGACTAGCGCTGCCTTAACGATTTAAATGGATAAATGTTGGTGGACCTGTCAAACTGCGTGGCGGGAAGTGCTCATTTCTTTGAAGTTGTGTCAATGCGGCTGAGAAAACACAGTTCACGTGGGGCTCCTTATCAGAAGGAAGGCCCATGGGTGTCGCAGCACTTCTGCAGCTTTGGGTCAGTGTCCGCAGGCGCCTCAGCCCAGGAAGGGTTAAGTTGCTCTGTTGGCCGCTGGCCACTTGGACTTNGATCATTGGACGTTGCCCTTGATAGTGATCAAACCCAGTGCCGAGGACTAGCGCTGCCTTAACGATTTAAATGGATAAATGTTGGTGGACCTGTCAAACTGCGTGGCGGGAAGTGCTCATTTCTTTGAAGTTGTGTCAATGCGGCTGAGAAAACACAGTTCACGTGGGGCTCCTTATCAGAAGGAAGGCCCATGGGTGTCGCAGCACTTCTGCAGCTTTGGGTCAGTGTCCGCAGGCGCCTCAGCCCAGGAAGGGTTAAGTTGCTCTGTTGGCCGCTGGCCACTTGGACTTCCTTGACAGCACTTCATGCCACTGTGCAAAAATAGTTTGTAAGTCATTATACTCTTTGAATTGATTAACCTCTTCCGATACCCCTCCGTGTTTCCTGCCGGTGTGGGTGTACCTTGGTTCCTAGATGGGGGATCGGGGCTGCAGGATGCTGGCACGTCCCGCGCCTGTTGCCGATTGCTGAATAAGGAGGTAGGAGGGATGCTGGAGTAGGAGAGGGGGAGACTTCATAGGCAAAAATGAAAGTGCCAGCCTTGCAAGGCATTCTCCTGAGAAATAGGATTATATAAAAGCCCAGCTACTGTGGTGCTTCTCATTAGTTGCACGGCAGGGTTGGCCGGAGCACGGGGTTTGTTACGGTTGTCACCTTTTTGGCTGTCGCAACGTGGCCGTTCATAGATGTTTCAGTCGTAAATTGCTTTGCTTTGAAGCACCAGTAAAGACTTGCTGAGATACAGTTTATTTTCGGTTCAGCGTTCAAAGTTAGCTAGTTTTTGGAAGAGGCAAAAAGTAGTATTAAAAATTCAGAAGTTAACCAGCCTAGCTAAGAGGTTACCCCTGTGCGGCAAACCGGAGCTTTAAAATATGCTTGTTAATTTTACTCAGGGTCATTTGCTAGGGGTTCATATCTTTACTTCCATTGGGAAGTTTCATAACATTTTCCTACCCATCGGTATTCTATTAAAACTTTGTTGTGTAATCTAAAAGCCCTTCTGCTTCTCATGGTTTCCTCTCATAGCTAATTCAGAATGCCCTAGATGGCAGTTTTGGAATAAACGCATTCAGGCTGCATGGTCTTGATTTTGTTTTCTTATAATTTGAAATTAAGTCCTATTGTCAATTTTCCTTTAAATAATAGTTGCCTAATGACATGATGTAAGAATTTTTATCTGATGTCACAATACTCTTGGGAAAGCCTGTGCCTATAGTTGTATTGTAGCTAAAATGTCAGTGAAATCTCCAGCCTGTTACCATACGCATTTAATACTTCTAGTTCTATATATGTGTGTTGTGTTAGAGAGCATGGATCGGTGGGGTCGGTGAAAATATACGTGTGGGTCCTGCAGTGTCTGGTCTTCTTGCAGTGCGAGCTCTCCGTTGTAGTAGATTGCGCTTACAGGACTGACCGTAAGTGGGTGTGATTTGGGGTCTCCTAGAGCCCTTAACGGAGGCAGCGAGGTTCACCAGTGGACCGAAAATGAAGTGTTATTACTGGAGGAAACAATATAGGGATACAAATGAAGAACAGCCTTTGGGTGAGTGGAAAAACATGCTTCTCAGGAAAGCGTGAGGTTCGTTCAATTTGGGTAACTGCTGAACACAGGATTAGACCAGCTAACCTCTGCCTGTAGCACTCTCTTAAATCTTGCACGACTCCTGAAGGGATATACACCTTGACAGGCAGCTCATCTGTGACTGGCCAAGAGGCCGTCGTCAAGATGTTCTCCTTTGGCTGCACTGCTGCTCGGGATCTGCCTACGAAGAGGCAGCCTCTGGCCTGCATTGCTCAGAGACAGCATGAGAGCAGCAGGAATCACTTGGGGGAGAGTGGGCAAGAAGGTGGACTTGAGCAGGAACGGAGAAGGGCTTCATGATGACCCATGAAAAAAAATGTCCTTTCTTTCTCAGTCCGGCTGAAATTCCTCTTTCTCTCCTTTGAAATGAATTACATTTGTTCCGATTAAAATCCACAAGAGCTGCTTTTAGTATACGCAGCTTGCTCCTGCGCTGTCCGCAGTGATACACTGAATTTCGGCTTTCAGTATGCGCACATCTGGTGTGCTGAGATAGCGACAATTAAATCCAGGTGTAAGTTTATCCCTTAGATTCAATGTCTGTCCACAATAATGGGAAAAATGCAACTGAAGGCCTAATAAAACAGGACTTCTGCTGGGCCTGAACAGCTGGTAGGAGCATCACTCGCGCTGTCTGTTAGAAGGAGGCTTTCTGTGCCTGTGATTTTCCTTTCAGCTCTCCCCTTAACTGCCGTCACATTTGAGTCATTCTCTCTGTTGTTTGTCTTTTGGATTTTAGCTTTTTGCCAATCTTTATAGCCTTTTTACAGGTGCTTCATTGACTTTGTTACCTGCAGCAAATTCTGCTGCCAGTAACGTAGATTGGATGCCGTATGGGATGAAGCTGTCGTGTCAGCTCCTCTGGCAGGTTGATGACATTTGTGTTGTGACACAGAATCAACCCGTGATCTTTTTAAATGTCCATTGCCTAGGCCAATAGATAATTTTGGCCTTGAGGGTTTCTTTTTTATCTCTTGGAGTTTTGTTTTTCAGCTTATTCTCCACATTATCATCCTGGTTTCCACATGCCTTTCATCACATCAGCTACTGCCTGACCTACTGAAAACTGTAAAGCTGGTTTGCCTGCTTCTCTTGAGTTGTGGCTTTCCATAAGGCTTCTGAATCTAATTTTAGCTCGCTATCGTCTTGGTTTGAAATAGCAATTTCCACTTCAAGGATGCTTTTGTTCTAGCATACATACGCATCCTGTATTACCTGCCTTCTGGAACTGCTGCTAGGAATCTCAGGTGCATTTTACTTTCTATCGACATTTCAGAGTGACGGGGGAACTGCAGTGCTCGAGATAGATAACGTATTTAGCATCTTGCCTAAAACATTCGGCAAGCTGGATTTTTAATGCCTGAACAGCCTTTGGGTGTCAGCATAATTGCTTGCTATGTATATGGCATCCTTTTTTATTATTCTTTATTAGTAGTAGTATTCTTAAAGCCCGTGGGAGGCAGAAGACTAGTAAGAGTTTCGTAGTGAATTTGGGGTTTTTTTCCTGGTGATGCTGTATTGTTGTGAAAAAATGAGCTTACAGTCTGCTTACTGCTCTGTTGTTTGGCTGTCGGTGCTATCTCTAGAGTGGGCTGTAATAATCCCAAATCCATGGTGGATGTTTCTTTTACCAGTTTACAATGAATAATCCTCTTAATTTCCTTGAATAGCAGCTGGTATTGCTACAACCTGTGCCTAAAAACCAAGAACAGCTTATTCAGAAAGCCGCCTGGCCCTGCGAGCAAGGAGGAATTTTCTCCTAGCGGGGGCTGCAGGGGCTAACTTTCACAAGTACAGCACTGCCGAGACGCTAACTTCTCCTCTTTTTCCTCTAGATGCAGCAGCTGTTTTATGAAAATTACGAGCAGAACAAAAAAGGCTATATCCGAGACTTGAGGAACAGCAAAATACACAGAGCTATAACGCTGCACCCCAATAAGAACCCCCCGTACCAGTACAGACTTCACAGCTACATGTTGAGCCGCAAGATAGCAGAGCTGCGCCACCGGACCGTACAGCTGCACCGGGAAATTGTCCTGATGAGCAAGTACAGCAATACAGAGATCCACAAGGATGACTTGCAGCTGGGGATGCCACCCTCCTTCATGCGATTCCAACCCAGCCACCGGGAAGAAATCTTGGAGTGGGAGTTTCTTACAGGCAAGTATTTGTATTCAGGTGCTGATGGGCAGCCCCCTCGGAGAGGAATGGACTCTTCTCAGCGTGAAGCGTTGGATGACATTGTTATGCAGGTCATGGAAATGATCAATGCCAACGCTAAGACCCGGGGGAGGATCATAGATTTCAAGGAAATACAGTATGGCTATCGCAGAGTAAATCCGATGTACGGAGCAGAGTACGTTCTTGACTTACTACTTCTGTACAAAAAGCATAAGGGGAAGAAGATGACCGTCCCGGTCAGGAGGCACGCGTACTTGCAGCAGACGTTCAGCAAGATCCAGTTTATGGAGCACGAAGAGATGGACGCCAAAGAACTGGCTGGCAAAATCAACCATGATTCTGGATCCTTGTCTTTCCTCTCCAACTCGCTGAAGATGTTTGTTCCCTTCCAGCTCAGCCGATCAAAAGTGGAGAGGAAGGAACTCAAAGACAAGAAGATCAACATTCTGATTCCTCTCTCCGGACGTTTCGACATGTTCGCAAGGTTCATGGGGAATTTTGAAAAGACGTGCCTCATTCCAAACCAGAACGTGAAGCTGGTTGTCCTGGTTTTCAACTCCAACTCCAACCCTGACAAAGTGAAGCAGATCGAGCTGATGAGAGATTACCGCTCCAAATACCCCAAGGCTGACATGCAGGTTTTACCGGTGTCGGGGGAGTTCTCGAGGGCACTGGCTCTGGAAGTCGGATCTTCTCAGTTCCAGAATGAGTCTTTACTTTTCTTCTGCGATGTTGACTTGGTGTTTACCACAGAATTCCTCCAACGCTGTAGAGCCAATACAGTTTTGGGTCAACAAGTATACTTTCCCATCATTTTTAGCCAGTATGATCCAAAGATTGTTTATAGTGGAAAAGTTCCTAGTGACAATCATTTTGCCTTCACCCAGAAAACAGGTTTCTGGAGGAACTATGGCTTTGGGATTACCTGTATTTACAAAGGTGATCTTATTCGAGCAGGTGGCTTTGATGTCTCCATCCAAGGCTGGGGCCTTGAAGACGTAGACCTATTTAACAAAGTCATTCAAGCTGGCTTAAAAACTTTCCGAAGCCAAGAAATTGGAGTAGTCCATGTCCATCACCCTGTTTTTTGTGACCCTAATCTTGATCCAAAACAATATAAAATGTGCTTGGGGTCCAAAGCTTCAACTTATGGGTCCACACAACAGCTGGCTGAAATATGGTTTGAAAAAAATGACCCAAATTTTGGGAAAAGCAGCAATACTAATGGCTCAGTGAGGACAGCCTAATGTCCAGCTATGCTGGAAAAGACTTTTTTTTTAATTATCTAATTTATTTTTGGGAAAATGTTTTTTGATAATTCACTTTTAAAAGCCCACACAGGATATATTTTAGAAATCATCATTGTTTTCTTACAAAGTGCTCGTTTTGCGAAGAACAAGGCCGTTGGGTTTTTTTGTTGTTGTGTTTTTGGTTTGGAACAAAACTGTGATCAGTATTTGCCTTCAAACAAAAAAATCGTGTAAGAGTTACCTGACCGATCAGCGGAAATCTGACTTGAATTAGAATTTCCTTATGAACAAAAGATTGTTTCCTACCTGTCCCGTTGCCGTCTTCGTTGCTGGGATTCTGTGAATTGGGACCTGAGCGTGCAAGCCAAGTGACAAAAAGCTGTATCTAAATGTTTTGTTGTGACTGCTACCGTGCAAAGATTCTGCTTCTTTTGTTAAGGATAGGCGTTATTTTTTAAATCGCGTTAGAACAAAACAAGTCTGTGTGACGATGATAAGGGTGTTAATGGCAGGAGGGTTTTTTTCGTATGGCTGATTATTTCTGTTTAAAAATACACTTCCACTTATTACGGCCAAGCGACTTCAAGGGAGGGAAGAAAGTAAGCACAACCTGCCATCCGATTACTCCTTGTAGAAATTTTTGTCTTTCGTATTTGATCCATATAGGGACGCAATGTTTTAAGAATCCGTGGTGGGTTCTGTGTATTATCCTCAACCGCTGTCCTGTCTAGAGCCGAGACGATGTGATGGAGAAATGCCGGAGCGTAATGAGGGAGGGGAAGAGGACGGGAAATGCAAATCTCTTGCAGCAAAGCGACAGTACACAGTGAACGATTAGAGATCCCTAATGAGAACTTTGAAAAATCTTCTATACCGAGTGTACTGCACCTGATTGCATTGATTTTGTCAGTCGGTTACTTGATGTTAATGGAAACAATTACTACATTTGATTACTAGTTTTGTTTTGGGATTATTTTTTTCTGTATCTGATAGGCCGTTAATTTATTTAATATCCATTGTTTTAGGTTCTTGACCTTTCCTTGAATATCTGTTAGTCATTTTAATATTTTATATATATATATGTGTGTGTAAATATATATATATATATTAGGAATGTATTGCATCTTCTCACTGATAAGGTAGTGTACATCATACTTGCAGTAAATGATCTCCAAAGATTACTTTCTAAAATATTTTTTCATGGATCTTTTTTCCCAAATTTCTTTAACATTCTTGGAAAGACTTCAGTAAGCTTAGGAATTTTTTTGGTATTCTGAGAGGAACCGGGGATGGGGAGGCCAAATACAAGGAAAATGCGGTCCCTGTGAATTAACACCTAGCAAGGTAAGAGAAAAATACACAAAATAAAGTGCCTTAAAGCCAGAAAGGGAACCCTTTACACTGAGACGTAGACAGTGAATGGACATAGTCGTTGACGCAGATGATCTGTTGGGACCTACCTACCTGTAAATATCTCGCTCAGCAGAAACGAAAAATAAAAACCAGTGAACAATATATTTTTCTATCGTATCCTCCAGCACCATTTCATCTCGTTGCTCTCAGTTCCACTTCGTCTGCTCTTTGGGAAGTGGAGACGAGTGAAAGAACGGAGAAAAGCCGATGCTTAGGTTGAGGCCGTGTTTGAAGGGATCTTACGGAGTAATTGCTATTCCAGTAGAAGAAGTAACCGTTGTTTACATGTGTACGGAATATGAACTGCAACTAGCGTAGTCGATGTCTTATAATGTTCATCGTTTTTTGGTGACAGTCCCGAGGATGTAGGTACTTGGATGGATTCAGTGCATGGAAAATCTTTTTTTTAAGACTTGCTTCTAAGATGCAATAAAGATTTTTTATTTGCAATCGGAGCTGCTGATGTCGTCTGCCTCAGTCCGTATCTTAGAGCGTAGGCGCAGCCGCAAAGGTAACGCAGTTTGGGGGAGTAAGTCCAGGTAAAAGGGTCTCCCGCTTGCAAAGGGGCTTGACTCTGTGTTGTGTTTTGGCCCGGAATAAGCTTGATGCCACGTACGTTGGCTGTGGGAAAAGGAAAACAGCCGTTCATCAGACTCTGGTGTGCGCTCCCGCGCTGACAAGCGGTGCGATTCCCTGGGGCAGCTGGTCGTACTAACAGAGGCTTTTGACTTCCTCCTAGTGAAGAGATCGAAAGTGCTTTTGCTGTCTGAAAACATCCATAACTGTACATTTAAAGTGCACACGATGACAAGGCTGAACAACTGAGTCATGTTTCGTGTACTCAAAACACAGTAAAAATAATTATGCAGTGTGTCAAGCGCTTCTTTTTAATAGCTCTGCCAGTTTTATCACAGTTGTTCAGTATTGGCGTGAGGCTTTTTTATGTAAAAATGAAGTCCCGAAGCGAGAACCTTAGGGATTATGGGAATGTTTCTTCACATAAGGGGAAGAAAAAAAAAAAGCAACTCATATTTCTGGCTGCAGAAAAGAGCTTGAAGAATATGAACCCTAAAGAAGAACTGTACTGAAAGACGGGGGGGAAAAAAACCTCTGTACTTACGCTGTATTTAATAACAATTATGATTATGTAGGACTTCTTTTAGCCCATAACAGCCGGTAAAAGCACAACAATGCTGTAAATGGAAAAAGCCATTTAACGAAAAGCACCCATCTGCTATTGGGTTTGGGTTTTTTTTCCCTCGGTTGCCGCGGTTCTGATTCAGTTACCAAATCTGTCCAAGCAGCATTACATGCAAGTTTCACACCAAGCTCGCAGGCGACTCTTGAGGCCCCAATCTTAACTGACCACATATTTTATGAACTTGCAGCTTAAAATTAATCCATTTTAAAGTTAAATTTCGGATTATAACCATCTACGACAAAGTCTACGCTTACAAACCCCATTTTATACTAAAATAAGCCGTACTCGCTGCCCAAGTTGTAAGGAGCTAGAGCAGGTGGAAGTCATCGGCTGGCAAGCGCTAACTCAGCCTCTGACAAAAATCCCTTTTGGGGCCAGGACATTTCATTTGCAGTTTGGTTGGTTGGCTCGGAGGGAGGTTTACTTCACGCCGAGAAACCAGCTGGTGGTGGAAAACCCCGGAAGATTTGCCTCCCGTCCAGTAAGAAAAACAAGGTAGGAGGAAATGAGGCGGTTCCATCTTAACGTGGAAGAACGCGGTGACCGAGAGTCATTTGCTGAGGTTTGTGACGTACTGAGATGCTTCTCTTCTTCATTAAAACGATCAAAAATGCGAGACGTTTCTTCCCCTCGTTCTTCCAGTGTGTGTTAACCCCCGTCGGAGGCCGTGCTGCTCGCGGGCAGGCTCACTGCAATAAAGCTCCCGCCCCAGCAGAGCTTTGCAGCCCTTCAATGCTTGGGTTTAAACCCTTCCACCTTTTCTGGACACCCACAGGCACGAGCTCTGTCCCACAGAGGATGAACTCGTGAGTCAAAGCTTGGAAACACTTTGCCATTCCCATCTTCGCGGGTCTCCGGGTGAGAGATGGTGTCACACGGGGGTTCCTCGCCCACGTCAGCTCCGCTCGCCCTGGCCGGTGGCTCGCACTCGGCAGGTTGGTGGCTCTGCAGGGCTTTGGGGGCCCCTTGCGCCCACTGAGCTGTGGGAGCGGCCATCTCCCACCATTGACGGGTGAGGGCCCGTGTTTCGGCGCACAGACGGGATGGCCCGTTGCCTTCCTCCCCCTTCAGGCACCTTTGCTCCCTGGCCCCATGCCGCTTCTCGGGGGCTTGATGTTCCCACCCTGGTGCTCCCCAGGTCTGATCTCCAGCAGTGACGGTCCCTAGGGGTTGTCCCCCCGCAGCCTGACAGCTGCTCAGCTCTGGGGCACGTTATCGCCTGCAGAAGATGGAGCTGAGGAATGGGAGGGGCTGGAGTGAACATCGGGGGGGACCTGCAAAGGAGCCTAAAGCCAGCTGTGGTCCTTCCTTCTGCTGCTCTTGGCTCGTTGTTGATGAACTTTCATCAGTCGCTGGAGTTAAATTGCATGTGACGTTTCAGGGAGAGGCAACCGGGAGGGAGCTGAGTTTTATCACCGCTGTTTTCTAAAAGCACTTCCCTCCCAACAGCCCGTGTCTTTGCTCAAGGATCAATGACGGCAAAGAGAGGCAGAGGACATGGGGAAAGTGCGGGGCCGGGAAAGCCGCCCTGGTACTTTCGGTGACTGTTGTGCTCTGTGCGACTGTTAACAGGTTAAATATTTATAGGTAACTTTGCAGAGTCACAGTCTGTGGAAGGATTTCAAGTTTTGGTCCTTCAGACACAGTGGCGAGGTTTTTATCGCCCTGAAAAACCAGTGACCAGTTCCAGCCACCACACAGCTCCGCCGGGCCTGGCTGTACGGTGCCTTGCAGCAAAACCCACAAGCAAGTCCCGCTGCCCCCAGACTTACTAGTCTGAGTTTTTGTTGAAGCTCTTAACTTTACATTGCAAATTATTAGCCGAAGTCATTTTGCATGAATACTTCTAAAAATACTCCGCTTGCACAGCCAGCCTCACTCGAGAGCTTTTTGGAAAGAAAAATTCTTCAGAGGCACTAAAGCTGGAGAGCAGGTTAGCACCTTGCCTGGGGCAGCCGCTTCCAGGTCCCACCGGGTTCCTCCTCCTCTGCTTTTCTTCGGGATGTGGCGATTTCTGGGCTGGTGGGACACGGCCCGCTGCATTGGGACCTGTTTAAATAAATGTTTTGGTACGCCGGGCTGCAGTGTCTGCAGAGCAGCACGCTGGCAACGTGAGTTATTGCACTGGCTGGAGCCAATCCAGGGTTTTTTGGTCCCGATTCGAGCTCGAAGGCCGTCTCCTCCGTGCAGCATGGGCAGCCTTGGTGACTCCCTGGCCACGGTGCGTTGAGCTGCAGTGCAGCCGCATCCCACGAGGTTTCCTTCCCCAACTGTTTTATGGGATTTCACCTGGCTGCTGCCGCCAGAAGCTCTTTTATGCCCCACATCCAACCTGCTGCCGACGCTTTCCCAGATGCACGAAACCCGTCCGTGTCCTTTCCAGGCTCCAAAACCCATCTCCCAGCTCTCCTCCAGCCCAGGAATCTCTGCCACCTTTTAAATCACATTTATGAGCAGGGTGAAAAAAATTGAATTAACATCAAAAAAATAACAGCCCGAATACTGGGCTGGCTGTGTTTACTTTCACACTTTAATTCAGTAAAAATCTCGACTTTAATTGACCTGAATCGACTCCAACATTTCCAGCGCGCTGGGCTCAAACGTCTTGGAAATCACGCGGCTGGAGGCGCAGGGAGGGCTTAGCCTGGGTCCTGCTGTGCCTCTCGCCAACAGGTTTCTTAGACAAGGAAGACAAAAGAAACACCTTTGTGCTTTATTGATGTTTCAGTAAGAGGGCTCAAACACAATACAAAGGGCACAGTTCAAAGTAATGCCATGATAAAACAAATTTCCAAAGCAAACGCGCTGCGATATGGGGCAGATAAAGGCTGTTTGCTTTGCTGGCATTGGCTCTGCGGGCAGCGTTTGGCCCCGGGGAACACGAATTGCTGCAGACGCGCAGCTTCGCTGGTACGGGTACGTGCCCTGGCTGGCTGCCCCCTGCCGAAAATCGCTCTTCTGTGATTGCCCTGCTGCTGAGCGCCTGCCTGGGGCAGGCCCAGCCCCCAGCACCACCCCTGGCCATATCTCCATCTGGATCCCTCGCCCCATCTGCATCATCATCTCCAGCCCCATCTGCAGCCCCATCCCTGGCCCCATCGCCATCTCCATCCCCGTCCTCATCCCCATCCAGGGCAGCCTCTGCAGCGGAGGCGTTTGGTCCGCAGGAGCAAACCCAGATGTGGGCGATCACATCGGCCGATCCCCTGCACTCAGCGACGCCTCTGCAAACCGGGGGGTTCCTTCTGTTTGCCACGCGGCTCCTCAGAGCCCAAGCCCGCAACAAGCCCTGATCTGCTCAAAACCCCACCCCTCCCTCTGGCACGGGGGCTTCCTTGCAGGGTGGCCAAGGGGGCACCAAGCGAGATGCTCACCCGAGGCTTCTTTCGGTCCCTGCTGCGGGAGCTCACCGTGGGGACGGCGACGTCCTTGTGAGGGGACAGCAGCAAAGCAAACGGATTTCGTTGCGGCTGCCACAGCTCCGTCCTGGCCCGTGCCCACATCCAGATGGCAGCAAGCGGCACGCTGCTAAAGCTGGGGCTGCTGCTGGGCCCCCAAATCCCTCCCACAGCACTGGAAGTTTCCCTTAAGTTAAAAAAAAATGAATTTAAAGAGGTTTGCCTCTTTAGGCACTGAAAGGCTCCCTTCCCTCCCGGCCGACTGTCACACGGGCTGCTGCCTCCCCACGCAGCTCAGGTAATGAATGGCCAAAACCGAACAGTGGTTGGAAGTGTGAGCCTCGATGGGAAACGGCTTTTAAAAAAAAAAAAAAAATCGAATTTTTAAATTGCTTTTTCTCCACGCGGCTGCGAGCTGTGTCACAAGCCTGCGCGGGAGCTGCCACAGGCCTTGGTGTGGTGGGACCTTTGGCGTTAGGGCTCCCTTCAGGCTTATTTCAGGAGGGCTGCAGGGATGGCTCTGTGCCGCCCCCGGCCGTGGTAGTGGGGCATCTCCAGGGTGGCCCCGCTCCCACCACAGCTCTCCTCGGGGATTTCTCTGCTCCCGGGCTCACGTGAAGCTCTCAGGGGAGTTTTGGGGCAAAGCTGAGCTGGTTTTTGCACCNCGTCCTTGTGAGGGGACAGCAGCAAAGCAAACGGATTTCGTTGCGGCTGCCACAGCTCCATCCTGGCCCGTGCCCACATCCAGATGGCAGCAAGCGGCACGCTGCTAAAGCTGGGGCTGCTGCTGGGCCCCCAAATCCCTCCCGCAGCACTGGAAGTTTCCCTTAAGTTAAAAAAAAATGAATTTAAAGAGGTTTGCCTCTTTAGGCACTGAAAGGCTCCCTTCCCTCCCGGCCGACTGTCACACGGGCTGCTGCCTCCCCACGCAGCTCAGGTAATGAATGGCCAAAACCGAACAGTGGTTGGAAGTGTGAGCCTCGATGGGAAACGGCTTTTAAAAAAAAAAAAAAAATCGAATTTTTAAATTGCTTTTTCTCCACGCGGCTGCGAGCTGTGTCACAAGCCTGCGCGGGAGCTGCCACAGGCCTTGGTGTGGTGGGACCTTTGGCGTTAGGGCTCCCTTCAGGCTTATTTCAGGAGGGCTGCAGGGATGGCTCTGTGCCGCCCCCGGCCGTGGTAGTGGGGCATCTCCAGGGTGGCCCCGCTCCCACCACAGCTCTCCTCGGGGATTTCTCTGCTCCCGGGCTCACGTGAAGCTCTCAGGGGAGTTTTGGGGCAAAGCTGAGCTGGTTTTTGCACCGCTGTTGTTTTCTGCTGCCCCGCAGGCCGTGGCCTGTGCAGAGCTGACCGATGGCTGCTGCTGCGCCCCACGACTGCAGAAGCTGGGTGGAAACAAGGAGCTGGGTGGTGTTTGCATAAGGAGACCAGGGTTTTTGTTTGTTTGTTTGTTTGTTTTTAACTTCAGCACAATTTTGAAAGTTCTGTTCTCGCATGGGGCCCTGCTCGCTGCAGCCATAAGGGGTAGAGCGTCAGCATGGCAGAAATCAAAGGGAAACCCCTTTTCCAGAGGTCAGACCAATGCATCCCTGGAGGAAGGTTTATTAGGGCCGGAAGATTGTGCTGAAGTGTTTAATAGCGTGGAAAGTGGCCCAAATCACCGCTGGTGCAATAACCAGACCCCGGGGTGACGCTGTGGGGGGTTGGGAGCCCTGTCCCACACCTGGGGTGGGGGCTCAGCCCTGCAGCCGCAAGCCTGGAGCTAGGACCCCCACCTGGACCCTGCAGCGCTGCCGCCGGGGGCTTTCCGCCCTGCAAAACACCTTCCTCAGACCCAGACAAGCTCTGTAAAAGAACCTATCGTCAAAAAAAAGAGAACACCCACACACCCCCCCCCCAAAATACAACAAACAAAATCAGGACTAAATTGTGTAGAGGAGTCCCCAGCATCTAATATTTTCCATAGGGAGCAGGGCCTCGTGGCGCGGTGTGGCACGGCTCGACCTTAACGCTCCTTTCAGCCAGTGCAGCCCCGTAAAATCCCTGGGCATGGCCCTTGGTAACAATGGGGCCCTGTGGCCACACTTGAGGGCTGTGGCTGGCAGGTTTGGCTGGGAACAGCGGCGGTGCCGGGCATCCCCCATCCATCTCCTGTCCCTCCATCCCTCCGTCGAGCCACAAGCACTCGCAGGGTGGAGGAGGCCTCGCCCAGGCTTGGGCTGCGGGCACCCCACGTGTCTAACGAAGGGTCAGCCCCAGAGCCAGCCCGTTAGCGGAGCGGCTGTGGCCAGGGAGCAGGCGGAGGGAAGCGTGACGGTCACGGCACGCTGCCGGGGCTCGGTGGCACCGGGGAGGTGGCACCGTGCGAGTTGGTTCCGTGCCGGGGCTCTGCCGACGCTGGCAGGGGAAGGGGCAGGAGGGTCACAGCCTGGCACAACGGAGAAAGCAGCAGGGCCCGAAGCTCGGAGGAGCCTGACGGGGTGCTGCTGCGAACACAGAAACACAAAAAGTGGTGGGGAATAAAAAAATCAGGGAAGGGCTCAGCACGGGTGGGGAGAAGCATCGCCCCAGGGATGCCAGTGCTGGGCTGGGAAGGAGAGCGACCGGGCTGTGTAAACCCGGCTGAGCTCTTTGGGAATGGGTCTGTCCTAGGGGTTTCGTGGGGGTTTTTTAAAATCTTGGTGTCATTTTGTTAGGTGTTGGTGACAAAGAGTAGGCACCCGCCCCGGCAGAGCAGTAACCTACCTACGGTAAAACAAAAGCCGTGGCCCTGGTGCCGGTTAAGGCTCCGCAGCCGGACGGCTCTCCCCATCGCACCGCTGCAGGCCTGAGGTGAGCTGGGGACAGGCTGGCAGCCCAAAATAGCCACAATATTTCCTGTCCTTTAAAGTTTTCTTGAAGAAAACTAATTTCCTCTGTCCTTTCGGTAGCAGAATACAAAGCAGCCAGTGCTGCCTCTTTCCCCAGGTCCCGTAAAAATCACCTTATTTTTTTCTTACACTGAAGCCAAGAGCCCTTGGTGCTGTGCGGGATGGAGGAGCACCCAGCACCCAGCACCCAGCCCGTGTGTAAACGCCCACCTGCCCCACGCTTGTCACGGGGGCACGAGCGGTGGGCTTTGCTCTAATATATTAAATTTATTAAATTATATTTTTTTTCTGCACGTTGAACGTAACAGAGAAGCTGTCACCCACCTCTTGGAAGAACGAAGCTGAAAATGGCATTTTGAAGCCTCAAAAGCGTGAAGAGCAGCCCAGGGGTGAGCGCGGGTGATCGCAGGGTGTTTTAACGCTCGCGCTGGTCTTCGGCGGCAGCGCGGTGTTGCAGTGAGCGCGAAGGGCGGTGGGAACCGGCCCGGGCAGCAGCCCCCCGCGCCCTCCCCGCTCTGGTCGGCTCAAACCCTGCGGCGCTGCTGGACCTGGCCGCGGCAAACCCTGCAGAGGAGCTGCAGAAGAGCCGGCCTGGTCAAGGGGGGTGGGGAAATGAAGTCGGTCCTTTAGTTTCTAATCACACTGCAAGGTTGGAAAATACCATTGGATTTGTTCTCCTCCTTATCCCGCTGCCTGATGCCCAGGCGCCGCTCCCGCTCCCCAGAGCATCCCAGAGCATCCCAGCTCCCGCAGAGCGGCTGCTTTTGGGTACCACGGGAGCCGCAGCCCCAGGGATGCTGTGGGGCTGGGACCTGTCGGTGCGACCGGGGCAGCACCGCGCAGGGCACCTATTTTCTGCCGAGGTTGTTTTATCCAGCTGGGACTGGATAAACTTTTAATACCGTTAAATTGCCCTTTCCGTGGCTTTCTTCGCCAGCAATGCCTGGATTAGCCAGAGGGATGTGCCCAGTGACGAGCCCCGCAGGGTGTAATCCCATCAGCGGGGTCAACGAGCAGCAGTGGTGCTGGGCTGCTCTGGGAGCTGTTGCAGGCGTTTGGGCCCGATCCTGCACTGCTGCCCAGGGCGGCGTGAGCAATGGGCCAAAGGACTGGCCCTTATTTCGTTTTCCTAGCAGAATTAGCTTTAATGTTGCCCCGTTTTCCCGCACATGGAGGAGCTGGTTGGTTTTGGACAGCCCTGGGCTGGCAGGGTCGGTGCGCCTGCAGCGCTGGGGGGTTGTGCTGGGTCCCCAAAATTCCCCTTAACGAGCACCAGGATGCGGGGTCTCAGACATGGGTATGACCAGCACTTTGCATCCACATCATACCTGCACGCACCCCACGACCACCCCAAAAAACCAATTTTAAGGCTGTATGCTGAACCACACCAGGACCAGGTGCTGGGCACAGCTGTCGTTCTCCATCCCAGGGCCTGACCCCGCGTCCCGCTCACTGCTCCGATGCCAGCAGAGAAACACCCAAAACCAGGACTAGCAATCAGTGTCCCCATGGTAATTATTTTTACTTCTCTTAGAGCAGGTGAAGGACAGCCGAGCACTTCAGGGAAGCACCCAGGGGTGCAGCGTGTGGCTNACAAGCACTGAGATCTCAATTAAACTGCCTGAACTGGTGGGGTCTCTTTGATTTTTTTAATTTTTTAAAGATTTCTATTTATTTTTGCCCCTGGGGATTTATTCCCGCAGAACGTGCGTTGCTTACTTAATGGAGCCTTGTGCTAACAAGTTTTCAGGTTTGCTGAAGAGGGAGATTTTGTCCTGACTCCCGGGTAGCAGCGTTCAGGCTCTCAGTCGCTTTCGGAAACCGAGCCCCTGTTCCCAGGTTTCGGGACACGTCCTTGTGGCAGGGATCTCTCGTGCTACCACGCAGCGACGTTTGCTTCTCTCCCCCAGTCCTGCCCCGACCATCCCGATCCGGCTGGCAAGGGCGTCAGCGGGGTTTTTGGAGCAGGGACGTTTCAGCGTGCGGGGGGACGGTGCGCGCAATGGCCGTGTGCAATCACAGTTCTGGAGCATGCGGCGGCGAGCGGAACAAAGCCCCTTTTGTGGCGAGGCCTCGACCAGTGCCCACCGAAGGTTTGGGAGAGGCTCCGGCCGAGCCGCGTGGGTGCTGGGGAGCCCGTGGGGGGCACGGCCGCAGGCCAGCGTTGGAAGCAGCGTGGTGCCCAAGCTGTTCTGCTCGAGGGATGATAAGGAACTGCCGTGGCTATTCCAGGTGGGGTTTGCTCAGAGAAAAGCTGCGAGGCTGAATGGAAGCACCAGCAGTTTTACAGCCTCTGCTGGGGCCTCCAAGATCATGAAACAGTACGTGTGTGCAAAAGGGGTCCGGCGCCCGGGGAAGGCAACCGTGAGGTAGTTAAAGCCTGGCTCAGGTGACAGGGGCGCGCGGGCAGGCACGTGCGGGCTTTGGGCTGTGCAGCAGGACCGGAGGTAGGTGACGCAGTTTCAGGGAAATGCAGTTAATGAGCCCGACGCAGATACAGCTGTTTCACAGCTAAGCTTGAGTCAGGATGAGCTCTCGGGGCAGCTGTGAAAATGCCTGTCAAGCCGCAGCGGCACCAAAGGGCTGAGCCGCCTCTTCCCTGTCTCTGAGAGAACAGGCAGGAGGGCTTCTCCTGGCGAGGGCGAGCCAACCGGGGCGCAGGGGGCTGCCGTACCTGCTTCGCGAGCCGCCGAGGGATGGAGACAGGTAAGGCTGTACTTGTGAACGCGATTCCAGCTACGCTCATCAGCAGGACGTGCATTTTCATCAGACGCTGCAAACCCCAAACACCCTGCAGGTGCTGCAGGAGTGGGCTGCCTATAAAAAGTGCCGACGCAGTGGCGTTGTGGGGAGAAATCTGTTTATTTTAAGATACACTCTGTTTCTGAAGAATATTCTGAGGGTATTTTAGCAGCCTGCAACAGAAATGTGAACCAGAGGGTTAACCTGCCCGCTCGGCCTTGGCCAGCCTTGCCGATGCTCACACAAATTTCTTGGGATAGAAAAAAAAAAAAAAGGTCCAAAATTCAAACTGTACACCTTTTTACAGGGTGCTTAGCCGGGCTCACTTTTTACACTGCTATACATGCTTGGGATAACTAAGTGCAATTGTATTCAGAGCCAATGCATCATCCTAGGCCACTAATGAAGATAAAATAAAAGCTACGGAGAGTGGAAGCTGCACAGATACACAGGCAAATTAAGCTTATTGTGTTCCCAATACTCCAGAGTGCATTTACTGAGAGGACTGGAGCAAAGACAGTTTATAAACCTTCCTCGTCACAGGGCTCCCTTCTCTTACACCACACAGTATCTGTCAAACCAAGTGGCTTTGCTTTGTATCGGCTCTATTTACAATTCTTTTTGCAACAGTGCAATTAAATAGCTCGCTCACTCACCGAGATTGTGCAGTATTATTGGCAGATTATTCTAGGCTCTCTCACAGTAACACTGTACCGCAATAGCTTTTAGGAACCAGAAACACAGTGGCCAGGCAAAGCTTATTGCTGGTTCTTACACCTGGATGTCTCTACACAGCAGTCACAACGGGGGCCGCACCTGAAGGAGCCGCTAACAAACCTGCAGGGATGCGGGCAGCGGCCCCGCAGCGCAGGGCTTCCAGCAGATGCCTTTTCCCCCGGGAGCAGGGTGGGTGAGCCCACAGCGAACCGCACCGCCGGCCAGCGGGCAGTGGGGACCGTAAGGTGCTCAGGCTCCCAGGAAAGAGCCCGCTGAGGTTAACGGAGCTCTCCTGGCTGACAACATACACTATAAAAGCAGCAGCAGCAGCCAGGGCATGCTGAAGGCGGGGAAGGAATTTAAAATGGGGAAGAAGAAACTGGAAAGAGAGGCATGAGCAGAACTGCAGCCACCTCTGCATTCTGCTCTCGACTACTGCAGGGGAGCGTGTGATGAAGCGAGCGAGCAGAGACATGGCCCAGCTCCCGGGCTTGTCCCTGCCCTGCTCACACCAGTTTCTTCGGTCCCCAAAAGCCCAGACGAGGCTCCAGCCACCGGAACCCCGCAGCGCTCATTAGCAGCAAACCAGACACACGCTTCCCCCACGCAACCCTCATCCCCTGCCTCTCCGGCGCTGTGTCTCGGAGTCCAGGCGCGCTCAGAGCAGGACGCTTCCATCTTTCGTCGAGCCTTGGTTCCCAGCGCCACAAGCACTACCTTCTTTTTCGCATGCAGGTTTCAAGCCTTCCCAGCTCTTCGTAGGCCTGGTAGAAAACGTCAAAGTCTCTGGCACTCCAGCCCCTCCAGACAGCCAGGCACCACTCCGTGTTTTCGTTCTCAAAGCAGCACACAACTGTGTCCTTTGCTATGAGGGCAGCATCCACCAGCGTCCTGGGGAAGGAAGAACAGAGCAGAGGAGGGCATGGCAGCGGAGAGCAGCTCTGCTAGCACAGCGCACTGCCGCTCATCTGGCAGGCACTGACTCACAAGCTTCCTTTTCCAGCTACCCAATCTCTTTTTATAAGCTGCAAATCCTTGAGAAGGGAGAACGCAACAAAGCGACAGATCAGAAACTGTGTCATGGCAAAAGCAAGCGGCTCAGTGACATGGGAAAAGATTTTTAAAGGGATTTGGGTGCCTAGACATGCAGGTGGGCGCTTAAGTATGCTGTGACATTTTGAAGTTGCTGTTAATCTCCCGATTTGCTAAATACACAAACTCTTTTGCCTGCTGCCAGCTGGGCATTTTCAAAACAGGCTGCATCATGGCACAGCTAGCAGGCTGCGGAAAGGCTCTGTACCCAGAAGCGGGATGGAGCCCAGCTCTGCCAGCTCAGGGTATGAGCCCTGAGTCCAGGCCAGTAGGCACGGCTACAACAGCCCACAGCCCCACAAGTTTCATGCAGAAGGAGTCCTGTGTGACAGCATCGTGTTGCGTGTGCTTCCCTTCATGGTCTCTGAGCGTGTTTGTTACCTGATCAAAGAGGAGCGGTTGAGGCTGGCCTGGCAGATACCCCAGAGGGAGGTGGCCAGGCAGATGGCAGTCGCAGGGCTCAAGGGAACCTTCCTGGTCTCCTTCTACCACTCCAATAGCAGTCGGGGGAAGACCAGCCCCAAACTGTTTTCCCAAAGAGGCTCCAAGATAGGGCACTCTGGCAGCAAGGGCCGTCCTTCGCAGCTGGGTTTTATCACAAACTGCCCCTAAGAAGCCACCTCCTTTCCCTCACCTCCCTACCCTGCTCTGCACTCGGAGGGGCTTGGAGCAGGCAGGCGCTATCTGCTGGTCTTTATCCTGCTGGTAAAACAGGGCAAGACAACGGCCCCTGTGCCCGAGCCAGCGAGGTTGAAAGACAGCAAAGCGGGACAAGTCCGAGACGGCCGTGACACCCCGCCTGAACTCCACGCTCAATTTGGGTAAAGCAAAATCATCCTAATGGTACCTGTGAACGACAACGAGAACACGCCACTCCCGCCTAACTGGTAACAACACTCAGCCAGCACGTAGCGGGAATGGCGGGAGCACTTTGATCTCTTGTTCTGTTTGCCCAGTGGTAATAAATGATCATTTATAATCCTTAGCACTGCTTAACCTCCATTTGTTTGGACATAAATAGTACAATCCCAGACTGGTATTTAAGTGATCGGCAGGAACACTCCCATCTCTCTAGCAGCTATTTATTTACTTGGACTCTCGCTCGCTGTATGAAACATTTTAAGTTAATGTATATAACTGCTCTCCCCTGTGCTCCAGGAGCCTTGCCCTGGCCTGTCACTGCCGACAGCACAAAGGTGCTCATTTAGAGCCAGAACGTCAACCTGAGCCACGTGAATGCAGCCACAGACAAGCACTGCGCTCTGCATAAATACACCTCTTGTTCTTAACGCAGAGCCTGAGTCTGCCAAGCTCCAGCGATCTTCTGCCAGGTGCCCTCAGAGCACCGGGAGTCAGCACCGGGCAGGATCAGACTGACGTGTACCGCATTGTGCAAGACCGTCCCGTCTGCCTCGTTACAGGGGTACTTGGTCTCTGTGGCTTTTGGAGACCAGACCCTGGTGGCAGTGCCTTCCCCTCACCATCTGTCATGCGGCAAGAGCACGTACATGCCTCAATGTGCAACTGGCAACTGTCTCTCTTCTGGCTGGGACCTTCTCAGATGGTGCTGGAAGCCAAGAGGAAGCTCCCGAGAGCCCTGGGACCCTGCAGAGCCACCCTCCGCCACCCGGTCCCCTTCTGCCCCTGGAAACTGGTGTGATGGGCACTGCCCAGTCCACCTCACCCATAGGGAGCCAGTTCCCCAGCCTTCAGCACAGCAATCACTCTGCCTCGCTGGGTGCCAGATTCCTTCTCCAGTCCAATAACGATGATATCTCCTCCTCTCCTAGAAGAGAAATGAAGGAGATGTCACATGCGCTCCACAGCGGAGACTGGTGACAGCTGAGGAACATCCATGCTGGATATCCACCCTCTCTGCTGCAATCCTTCCCGTGGTTACACAACCTTCTGCAGGGAAGGGGGCACTGCGATGCCACCGAGGGGCACCCTGAATCCACTACAGTAAGAGCCACAGCGAGGAAGCTGCCTGCTATACTTTGTCTCCTCAGTAGCTAGGGAAACAGGGCTTCAGGTCTTGCCACCCCCATTTCTCTTCTGTTGAAATCAATCCCGCAAGACCTTAGATGTGGCCATTCTACCCAACACCAGCTATCTCTAAAAAGGAGCAGAAAAATTGTTATGCTGTTGTGCTGGGAACAAAATTTCTTAATGATAACTTGACTTTCTGGGCAGCTGAATCATACTGGGAACGCAAAAGTTCCTGAATTGCCTGAGTTAGTCTCACGCTCAGCCCAGGAGGGATTTTGATGAAGTTGCTTTGATAAGTGCCCCACCTACCTGGGGATCCATATGAGGTCTTTTACAGGAAGAATCTTGACAGCTTGGAGATGCTGCATGTTGTCACCTGCAGGCAGAGCATCGTGATCCAGGGAAGGCTTCAGCTCATGAAATTTGTCAGACTCCTCAAAATCTGTGGAGAGCGGTGCACTGACCGAGCTCATGGGCGAGCTGGGTAGGCTGGAGGGGCACCGGGTTATTCTGTTAGGAGGCGAGGAGGAGTAGGAAGACACAGAGCAATAATCTGTCAGCGAGTCCTGGTGGTTTAGTATCTGGGTGCCAACCTCCGGGCTGTAGATAATGCTCATGTCCTCCAGCGGGTTACTCTCCATCTCTTTGTGGTTTATAGGGGCTGTAGCTGGGATGGCTGCCGAAGGCTGCTGGATTGTAAACATGTCTCTGAGGGGGCTGCAGTCTCCGCAGAAGTAACGCGCGCAGAGCTGGTAAGTGGTAACGTGATACATCACCAGGAAGTTGCTTTTATCGTCCAGACACCACACTACCTCCTCCCCGTGACACTCTGAGTTGCAGGCAATGGATGTGATCACCGACGGCGGGCTATAGGGCTCCAGCCTCCTGCTGATGTCCATCGTGGCACAGTCTATGATGAGGATGCCAGGGCCGTTGCTGTACCAGACCTCCGCTCCGCTGTTGGTGATCTCCATGGCCTTCACGGGGTACGGGTTCTGCCGGGGGTCATCATCAGGAATGTTGAATTTGGACCTGTTTGCCGTGTGGGAGCACAGGTAGGAACAGCTGTCCTCCGGCATGCCCTGAGACACTGAAAACACCGCTACAAGTCCATCCGACAAGCCAGCCAGCACTACATACGAGTTCTGCAAGAAATAGAGCAGATTTGCTATCCAGGTTCTTTACTTCTATGCAATACAAGAGCTTTCAATCCCAGAGGCTCTGGCTGCCTCTCACAATCCTGCAAGTACACTAGTAACTTACCCCAAATCACTCAGTGATAACAGCAACATAAAAAGGAGTCATTACATAGAAGCTGCCGCAGAGCCATACTCCTCTCACCCAGTATTACCTCTCTCTTTATTGGCAAGGCAGGACAGACGGACTTGGCAGCCTGCCCCGAAGGTTAACAAATTCAAGCTGGAGTACGTTTCGAGACAGCCATCACGATCCTAGGAATCCAGCTGCAGAAACCCGGCTCATTTCCAAAAAGGAGTAAAGCTAGGGCTATCAGTGTAGGTAGGAGAGGAATGGAAGAAATGCAGGAAAAACAGAAAGGGAGGCAATCCTCTTGCAAACGAGATCACACAGGGATCGCTCTGCATCCGATGTCTGCCTGTTTAACAGCATCGCTCCTCCCAGGGACGTGCTCTGGGCCTGGGATCCCTAGCAGCTCAGAGACATCCCAGTGAAGGGCACAGAAGCAGCAGCAGTTCAGCAAAGCGGCTGCCCAGTGCCATGAACAATTCTGCAGGTAGTTAAAAATCTGCCCCTAAATGTACAGATGTGTCGGCTGCGGGAGCCACAGCCAGTGTTGAGCTCCAGTGCAGCGCTCTAGGCACTGCTGCGATGGATACCGTCACATCCCGTGGGCCGGAGCCGGTGAGAAGGCCATGGCGCAACGGGTCTCTGACTCCTCCAGCTCATCACAGCAGCACAAAACGCTGTTAAACAGACTGGGAAATGGATCTCTTGGGAATAAAATGCCCCATGACCTTGGGCCTGTACCAGAAACTCCCCCACCTGTGAAGCAGATAAAACAATACCTACCTCAAAGGCCTTTCTATTTCCTCCCCGTGGAGCAATAAATTCTAAAAAAAGACCCTTTGCCCAGGGCTTTTTTGCTGTTGTGACAATCCGGCCGGACTAAGGAACGCAAAACGAACAGAACCAGACAGAGCATTGCCAGCTGAACTGACAACCCCAGCCGTCCGCAGCCTGGCCGTGGCAGAAAGCCCTGCCTGCTGGCGTGCCCGGGATGCCTCTGTGAGATGGGACAGGGACTCGGCCTCACTCCTTCCTTGCTGCTCACAAATTAATGAAAGCCTGTGCCCTTCCAGGTATCTTGGCTGTGCCAGCCCTGGAAGATAACTCCCAGGCTGCTGAAACNCCTGCCGGCGTGCCCGGGATGCCTCTGTGAGATGGGACAGGGACTCGGCCTCACTCCTTCCTTGCTGCTCACAAATTAATGAAAGCCTGTGCCCTTCCAGGTATCTTGGCTGTGCCAGCCCTGGAAGATAACTCCCAGGCTGCTGAAACCTGTAGAAGCCAAAATCAGTATCTTGAATTGCTCCCAGATACCAAGGGGCAGATATCATAGGGGTAAGTATTAGTTTAATTGATAGCACTGTTTGCAAGGCTCATTAAGAATCTTGGACAAAAAGACACTAACTCCATACAAAGTATGAGTAAAACCATGAGTGTGCTGAGCCCGTATGACTAATCCAAATCACGGCAGAATCTTACTGTAATGGGAAAAACTAGGGAAGCAAGTGGAAAGTTGTGAAATGGGACTTGGACCTTAACTCAGTTCAGTCTCAATTCTCTAAGCACTTATTAAAAGAAACCCAAGTGGCCTGCGGTGTTCGGTGCCATGTCCCCACTGCCGTGTGGATCTGGTGCAAAGGCTCCTGGACGCGGGTTTGCCAGGGAGTGGCATCAGTAGGTTGGAACATGGCATGATGCTTTGTACAAGCTGGGTTTTGGGTTACTTTTTCTTTGGAAAGGAGTTCAATTATTTAAAACAGAACAAAACAAAGAGAAGAGCCCACACGTCTCTGGTGAAAATGGTCCAACTTCTTTCAATCCAAATGATCCTGCACAATAGGTATTACTAACTAAAAATGGAAAATTTCAATTGAAATGGCAACACCTGAAATTATCCGCAGTGTGGGTACGTCAACCTGACCTGCTCCTAGCGAGATGCAGGACACTAGTAAAGTCTTCAGAGTTCTCTATGATTTTGTCTCATTTGATCTGAAAATGCTGAATTATCCAAGCATCGTCTTCATAAAAAATATTTTGATTTCTTTGATTAGTGTCAGCTACTGCAGAACAGAATCTGGATTCCCTTTTGGGTTCCACAGGCCAAATTTCCCCGGCACCCAGCAATCGGCACCATAACGGGACAGAGCTGAGTCAGTGATCCCCACCCAGCTTTACTGGTAATAACGACTCTGCCAAATTCTAGCCTGTCTGGAATACTACAATGATGGAAGCAAATCTGGAAGATATTTTATGCTTTGTCTCACTTATTACTCAGAACCTTGGCTATCAGGACCTGTTTCTATCCAGCCGCTGTTGTTCTCTCTGTTTAGGAAACGAGGAGTAGGAATTCAAGTGCTGAGAAATGCCCTCAACCTGCCGTCCCTCGCCTGACCCACACGAGGGACCGACCCATTTCACAGAAGACTGCGGCAAAGGCCACCCACCCCTGGGTGCCACCGACTCACCAGACTTTATTAGGTGCCGGTGCAGCCGGGCAGCGAGGCAAAACTCTCCAAATCAGGGTATTACAACAGTGACCAAAGGCAGGCAGGGCAGCAGCCTCCAGAAACCTTAAGTAACTTTCTCAGAATTCATTTTCAACATTTGGGCTCCACAAAGAGCCAACAAAAACACGCAGCAACAAAACTGTATTTGAAGTCTCCATCCTGCCAGAAGTCCCGCTGTGCCAGGGAGGAAGGCCTCCGAGCGCGGCTGTGACGGTATGTGATGTGCAGGAGATGAGCTGGCTCCAGACGTCCTGTCCTCGCAGCTAAGGCCGGCGCAAGGCTCGGAGCCACCGTGATGGCTGCTGCGAGCAGGTTCAAAAAAAAAAAAAATACAGTCCCCAACACCACCTCCTCCTCTCTGGTGCTGGTCTGGCAGGGTCTGGCACTGCTGGCAGCAAACGTCGCAGCAGGCTGCAGCCTTTAAATGCAGCTTTTGTTTTTGTGTGTTCCAGGTTTTTGCAAGAGGCCAGAGGCTTGCACCCATTCAGACTTCTCTCTCCCTCAACATTTCTTTGTAAGAACGCTGCAAACCAATTCAGAAAGTATCTTGGTTTGCTCTTTTTAACCTGTTTGTTTGCTTGGGGCTTTTTTCTGCAAGGAAATTTACTGAAAATTTTATTGTTTCCCCAAACCAATGATACTGGTGACAGAAAGCGCGTGACAAAAAAGCTTAAATTGTACAAGACTTTTCCTTGGCGAGTGAGTTTTGGACTCCGGGCCCCTCTCTGCTGCTTTTAAATTTCCATGATGCTGCCTTTGGATGAGAAATCAAGTTTTGGAAACTATTTCTTTTGGATCAGTCTTCCCAAGGCAGTCGTAAAGAATTCCCCTTCCCAGCAACATCCCTCGGCAATTCTCTGACTGCTAGTTACCTCACATCTCATTAGCTAAAGGCTTTCTTCCCATGGAAATGCGAGCAGTTCTCTTCTCCACCGGACAATAATAAATATGTGATAACTCTGATACAGCTCACTGTGCTGTATGGTCAGTTTGACAAGTGTAACCTTTCCACTTAGCTGTGTTGGAAGAACTGGCTGTTTTGAAAAAACGGTTTAGTTGCTTGCCAGCCTGGTCTGCACATCCCTATGGCTGCTGCTCTGGCTATTTCACTGCCAAACTCGTTCATAGAAAGGCGAGAGGAAAAAGTAAGTCCAATAAACTAAGACGGAGTGCACCGAAGGGATGTGGATTTCTGGAAGGTTGGGTAGGGTCGGAGGAGGAAGGGAGGTGTCTAGACTCAATATTACTATTGTAGGGCCTGGCATTATTTATGACATTTTCTAGGCAAGCCACAATCTGAAAATAGAAACCAGGAGACATAAAGCCACTCGTTACCCCTGAGGAATGGCTTTGCAAGCTGTATGACAGTGGAAAAGCTGAAAGTGAAAGACTCGTTCGACTGTCCTGGACAAAACCTCAGGCAGCATGAAAAAGAAATTTGCCCTACACATCAGAAATGAAACTCCGTGGCGGAGAAACGCTGCAGGTCTGGGAGCCAAAGAAAGCCGACAGATGCAGCCTCCCAGCGGGTGAAATTCATCTCTGTGCCAACTTTCGATCTATGCCCTACTTTAGTCCTGCTTACACCATGTTTGGAAGTGAAGCAGTACACCTTACACTAACCATCTGCCTCGGATTCAGTTCGCAGCGATGCAGCAGTCCAAGCGAACGAGCCAGAAATGGACAATAACGCAGAACGGGCATGTGGTATAAAACAGCTCCACTGGCACCCTGAGAGCTGCTCCATATTGAGCTTTCAGACACGTACCAGTCTGCTGGCATTTGCAAAAACTACACAGCTACCAATAACATTGGAACATAATTATATGTTTTTACTTGAGGTGGCTGTAAGCAAACCGGAGGTAATTTAGCCCGAAAACAGTTTTTATACATCTCCCAAGACTTGCCCGCAACAGGCAGTCATGTCAGATTTCTCTTGCCAGTGACTGGCATGTTAGCAATTCCAAACTAGACAGATAGTATATATCTTTTGTTATTGCCCATAAGAGGCAGTTCTTGGACTGCCTGCATTACCTAAGTGTTCTCATTCAAAACCAAAAAGAAGTGTGGCTGGGCCTAGATAATATTTAACGATGACTGTGCACACAAATGACAGCATGCACACACACCAGGAAAAGAGTGCGTAGCAGAGCTAGGATATACCCAAACCCCGCATTAGCAGCTAACAAATCTCTATTCTAATTATTGTTTCATGTCCCCTCTACTTTGCTTGATCAGCTTAAGCCCTGTCGTCCAGCGATGTGGAAACACAGCTGGAAAACTTCCTTGCAGAGGAATTTGATCTATTTTGACTATTTTCCCAGCAGGCTTGGACGTGCCAGCTTTGGTCCCCTGACACAGGTTCTTGCCCACACCTCTGCCTTCTGGCAGAGGCACAGAGACCTGGAAACCTTCTCCTCGCACTGCCAAAATGTTCCTGGGCATTGCAAAGTCCTTCAACGCTAGCTAGCGACAAGCTGTGCAAACGCTGGCAGCTTGGCCCGGCAGCAGACGGCTTGAGTCTCCCTAATGTCCCTTTTCCTTTAGGTTCCTCCTTACCTTTCTGACAACAGGCATTACTAGAAAGCAGCTCACAGTAGCCGGAGTGTCCAAACCCTTCTGCGGAGTCTTTAGAGGACACATGCCCTGCAACCCATACACAGAAATCTTCTGGTCCTGCAAGAGAGCACATAAAATTCTATAAATTTCAATCATCTTCCATGCTTTTCAAATTTTGACACCTCAACAAGATCAAATTGGTTCCAAAATCAGTTTTTACTTTACAAAGCCCAGATTTCACTCTGTTTTCCCTGGAGAGCATTTGCTTTGTCTGCGGGTAGAAAGCAGGTACTGCCTTCCCAAGCACGAACTGTGGGCAGTATGTGCCCTATCCAAAAGCCACCAAAATCAGCACTATAGGTGTTTTATCAACAACCCTGACTCTGGGGTTTTAAAACATTTCAAAAAATTCTTCCAAAAATAAATTAAAGGGAGGGGTCCTTCCCCAACCCCAACAAATCCCAAATGCGTCAAGACAATTGAAACATGTCGTATGTTATTTATTTTGTGTTAATCTGTCAACTCTACAAAAGCCAGTATTACATTGTATGTGGAATCACGCTTGCTCTACACCTCATCAATCTGCTAAACTGCCACAGAGCACCCAGTTTGGGGAATAGTAACACATTTCATTTTGGTCAAAAAAGGTGGAAATATAATGCTTTAGGTTGTCTGAATTTTAATTTTTCTATACTTCTTGTTATGAAAAAAAAATCTGAATATTTGAACTTTCCCTCAATTTAGGAACAGAAAAAGTCAAAATATCTATTTTCCTACAGGGAAAAGAAGATCTGTAGTCTCACTCGGTTCCAGCACTCATGCTAGGGCAGAGTGAATGAACCCACACAAATTATTTATTCAGCAATCGTGGCCTTTTTTCCCCCCTCTCTGAATCACTGAACTTCAGAAACATTTCAGCTTGTTTGAGCTATTTTGTTTGTTTTGTGTCGAACGATTGTGTCAGAACTGGCCGACACTTAACACAGCCCTTTTTGATGGGTGGACAGGGGCTCTAAGGGCTAAATCAGCCATGCTCTCTCACTCTTATCTTTTTAGCTGCAGTTCTCCACGGTGAACGCAAAACCTGGGTACTCATTTCCCACCAACTTTAAATCCCTCAGGCCTCTTTCAAAACCCCACCCTTAAATGCATGGTTTCTTTCACCGCTTCCCTTTATCGCTTACAGATAAGGACATTTCCCAGATGAAACCTTGGGTACAGATATGCTACAATCTAGAGAGTTTCACCTTGGAAACTCGAGGTTCCCACGATCGCTTTGAACAGCAGGAGGCACGATTTTGATAGGTATCAGCTAAGTCATAGGCAGAAACAATACAACCAGAGACAGCAAAGCCACGCTGCTCATCTGAGACACCCATTGTCTCAAACACTCTCAGCTTTACTCATTTAATAGGCTCTTTCTCTTCATTTGTGTCTCTTCTAATGAGGCCCCTCTTGAGCGGGGCACTGAAGCACAAGCAACACTCACCTCCGTGGCAGCCCAGAGGGCATTCTGAAATTTTAGTTGGCAGCACAGCTTCATCCCTGGGCAGCTCATCCTCTCCACTTCTATGACTCCTTTCTCCGGATTCACCACCGTGTAGTTTCTGAAAGGAGCAAATAACAGTTTCCTATAGCCAACATTCAGCCTGCAAACTGCTCCAGGATGGTACCTGGCACTTTGGGCCAAGCTGTAACACGACTGTCCAGATGTGGACAATGCTGCAAGGATCTACACCCCTTGAAATAACGGTCGCAAAAGGAGAGAAATACAGATGTGCCACGGCTCTTCCTCAGGGGGCAGATACGCAATTGCTTCTGTGAAGATTTAAACTCAGCTATCTGACTTTGCCTGGAAATGGATTAGGAGAACTTATGTGGTCCATTACTATAATTCAGCTGTGAGACAAATAGTTCCAGCTGAATAGCAGTAATTAATAGCTGGGAGGTCTTAGCCCATCTTGCCCATTAGGTTCTCAAGAGAATATGGGCTCGTTCTCCAAGTTCACTGCCTCACTATTATCTGGTTTCATTACTTATTCTGGTACATAAACAGAAGAGCAGGATTCTTCCAAAGATCTGTAACCTGATAAAATAATTTATAAATACGACCAATTAATATTTTTGTAACTCAAAAGATTTTGTTTGTTTGGGGTCTGGGGAAGTTTATTGGGTTTGGGTGTTTGGACAACTGAATATCCACAACCACATCTGTGAGTCCCAGATGTTGTACCAACTGTGGCACAAGCAATTACACATCCTGAAATCTGTTACATGTAAGTAATGTGTTATTCAGCAGTCTCCAGCAAGTGGATTGTCCAGTCAGGAAGCAGATTCACTGAGATATATTGCTGTGACTATTTGGACAACATCCACGTATTCAAAATACATCTGTGAGTCCCCTGTGTTTCACCAGTTTTCGCAGGAATAGTCATACTGCCTGCACTGAACGACTGACCAGGCACCACAAACAGCAAGGCAAATCGTTAATGAACGAATCATGTACCTTTCCCGTTAGGTTAATGCTTACAAATAATGAAGATGTTAATATAAATTTCAGATCAGTTTGTGAATGTTTCCAAATAAGATTTGGGCTATAAAAATCAGTAACATTCATAAAAATAAACCTAACTAGCCACGGGTCACATGTGGCTGAGCAAAACACCATCATCTCAGTCACAATTTAATAACATTTAAAGCACATGCCTATTCAGTATAGCACACATTTTACTGGAAGTATACACTTGGATGCACACACAGCTTCGGGCATGTTGTTAACTCCCAATGATTTCAATAGGATTTAAGCACGTGCTTAATTGCTTTGCAGAACAGAGATGGAACTGCAGTCTCAATTAGGAAAGGTTTAGTGTTAAATGGCCTCATTAGGAAAGGCAGAACACATCTGTTCTCATGTGCAAATGCTTCATCCTGTGTGTGTGAATCATCACACTGCCCTAATCTTCTCCTCATATTAACTGAAGCAGAGTTAAGCTCATTAAATATCCTTTATAAAACAACCACTGTTCCCAATTAAAAGAGTTTGGGAAAACAGTGTTCACCGTATCCTTGGCATTCACCCAAATTCACTTTCACCTTCTTTACCTCCCTCCCAGAGGCGTAAGTGAAGACGCTGAAGGATTTTTACTGAAAAAGAAAAAAGAAAGAAATTACTAATGAGCCGTCTCACCTGGTGTCTTCCTTCCCATCCCAAAACACCACAGTGTACTCCTGCCCTTGGGAGCAGAAGAAGGAAGACTGCTTCCCACAGGACAGCAGGTACATAAATGTTGCAAAGGTAGGATCTTTCATCTGTCCGACCACAGAAATGGCCAGTGGACGCTGCGGGGAAAGGAAGAGAGAAAGACACACGTCACACAAGGAAGCTGGAGGTCCAGATGGAATAAAAGAATCATAATAATCGTTATTTACTAAAGCTAGGGAGCTAAGAAGTGGGACTTCTTTAATAAATGCTTCTGCTACTTTCTCAAATCTGCACCAAATTCTCCTTATAAATCCCACCTCGTTAGCACCAGAGACTCTGAAGCCAAACCTCTTCTGTGCTTCCATGGTTTGGTCTGTGATTCTCCTACACATTTTATCGATGCATTTCTTCAGGTTTCTGAATTTTGGAAGCCGACCCACTGTCACGACAGTGCCTAGCTGTTTTCGAGTCAAGCTGATCCTTGTTTGTAGGACAGCAGCTCTGAAACACCAATTTGTAATTAATGAAAAAATGTAATGCAGCATAATCCTTTTCTCGTACTTTGAACCCTTTTCTTCCTCGTACCGCCTTTTATAATCCCTGGGGTTTTGAAGTCTTTGTACTTACACTCACAGCATGATACTGTAGCTGTTTCTCAAAATTACGGATAACGTCTTGCCCTGGTGAAATCAATAACTTAACTGCCATTGACGTCAAGGGACCTTCATGTCACTGCAGATGTCTAAGGCCACCAATCTGCCATTGTTTCATTCATAAAACTCTCATTTAAGTCAGTAGAAGTTCTGGGCCGTATCAGTAGGAAGGATAAATGGGCAACCAATCTGCTCTTGTACTGCGATTGAGCCTAGCTCTCCCGCGTGAAGAGGGCTGCCAGATCCCTGTAGCTACACGATCAGAAAACACTGGTCATGAGAGTTGTCTCGTACCTTTTCTGGCTTAGTGTCCCAACACTCCATCATAAGTGCCTGCATCCTATATAGCTGCACCTCTTCTGGCTGCCCGAGAACAGGACGGATCCCTTTAGACAGCTTCTTTGCAATCTGGAGCTGGTGCTGTCCCAGCACAGGCCGCTGACCAGACAGCAGCTCATACAGGACCATCCCATATGAGAACATGTCGACCTAGAGCCAGCAACAGAGAGAAAAAAAACAAAGGAAAACCTCCCTTGGTGGGTGGAGAGGAGAGCAAGGAAGGCCACGGTGGGAAAGCTAGTGCCGCACACCATGCACGTAGAGAGGAGTTCAGTCCCATGCATGAAGCCAGCCACCCACCACTGTCATGGATATGCAACTACAGACACATCACAGTCACCTTCTCATCGTAGACTATGCGAGGTCTGATCTCAGGAGCTTGGTAGCCCGGCGTGCCTTCCACGCCAAGTGCGCCTTCGTGGAATGACTGCCGGGAGATTCCGTAGTCGGAGAGTTTGATATTGATGTGCTCTTTGACGTCCAGGGACCACACCAAAATATTGTCCGACTTCAGGTCGCAGAAGATGATGTTCTTCTTATGCAGGTAGGCAAGGCCTGTTACAATCTGATACGCTATTTTGTGTGTCAGCATGTGTCCCAGTGGCACAAAGGAAGACCCTGGCACAAAGGAACAGCCTGTCTTCAGTTCTTGTAATTGCAATAACTGCTTTTTCTCCCTCCTTTCTCTTTCTCTTTTAAACTCCAGAGCAATAATTAACAACCTTTTAAAACATCACTCAAAGCCATGATTTGAAATGACACTGTTCGTGTTACTATACATGTCTGACAGTTCGATTAGATCCTTTTTTAAAACCCTTTCACTTCTAGACCCCTGCATCTTCTGCTGAAAATTAGTGTTTGACTGAAAGTTGACACAAAGCCAAGGTGCCAAGAGGGTCAGATGGCCTCAATCTATCTTGGAATTAATGTCGTTCGTTTGACAGCGACAGAAATACAGATAATTATGAGAGAACTTAGAGTGCCAGACACCCATCTGCAGGGGGAAGAACACAGCATTACCCATGCAGCACTGAAGTGAGATGCACCTCTTACTAATTTGCAGAGAAATTGAAAATCCAGGTCTCCAAAGTAGTTTCGAAAATCCTGAGCATCAATTTATACTAGGTTCCCAAAGGTACAGTTTAAAGGCAATTCAATCCCTTCCACTTCCCCTAGTCTGGAAAAAAATCCCCTTCAGTAAATCAAGCAGTAATTTAAATGTTGTTGACCATTTGTGACTACCAGGACTTGGAGAGTGAGCCCTCCCAGGAGGGAGATCCTGTTTTTACCTTTGGAGTTTTCAGACAATACAGTGGTGAGGCTGCCCAGAGGGGCCAGCTCAAGGGCAAAGCAGAGAGGATGGATGCTGATGCCAATGAGGGAGACGATGCAGGGGTGCTGCAGCGAGTGGAGCATGCTGGCCTCCTGGCGAAACTCGGAGAAGTTCTTCATGGCGTCCATGGCTCTCAGGTGTTTCAGCATGGTATCTGGCAAGACAGACAAACCCTCTCTCACTTTTCAGCTGAGAAACCAAGTCACAAACTCTTTGGAAAGTGCTAATCACTGGGGAAATGCTGCAGGAGGAAGGAGGCTTGTGGGGTTATGCCGACAGCAGGGCTTTAAGTTGCATCCTCACGTTGGTGCATGAGCCACTAACAGACACCTTGGCTATAGTCAGGATATAGTTGCCCCAGGAAGCAAGTGCTCCCTTTAACGCCAACCTCGAGTGTGTCTGGTGCACACTGCTCTCGTTTATCACCTGGATGACTTTGGAAAACTCACGCTGTGCTTTTTAATGCAGGGACTCTGGCTGTGGATGTCACATGGCAGACCCTTTGGTGGAAGGAGTCTTTCCTACTCTCTCCCGGCTGCCCTGCCAGAACAGGGATCCTTCACAGTAACTGTCCTTCTGCCGTGGGACACCACAGGCTGCTCAGGTAGGTCTGGTCTTCCCAAAGGTTATTTGTCACTGGGACAGCAGCTGGCCTCGTCCACAGCTCAGGGGTTCACTGCATCCTTCCCTGGCAAAAATGAGGAAAGTAAGGCACTTGCCACTTTCCTTTGTCCACGGACGGAGGCTCTGCTGGCAACTGTGCTCGATGGCCAGCATGTGCAGTATGAGAGCTTGTCCCTGCCTGGAGGAGCTGGCAGGCTGAGAAGGATTTCCAATTTGCTTACTGTAGCTGCTGGCACAGATGGAGTAAAAGACTTGTTCAAAGGTGGAGACCCACAAGTCTTTAGTGCAAACCCATGCAAATCCACACTTGTTATTGCCAAATAGCTTGGGAACAGGAGATGAAATCTTGCCTCTCACTCCAATCAAGGGCTCTGCCTTGGCACTCTATGAGTCCATCCATTGACCTGCAGGAGACAAGCTTCCTGCAGTGCCAATGACCTTCATCGCAACAAGTGCTTTTGTGAAGGCCTCTTTAAGATGCATCCTCCTCCTCCTCCATGGAAATACATCAATTTTGCTACATATTTCAAAGCCGTATTTAAACAGGTGCTACCAGCACTTCGGAGAGCGAAGGCCCTTTGGTCTTAGCTTGGGATCGCAGGCTGCAACAGCTGATTCCCAACACTGATTCTACGTACTGTACCTGCGGCTGAAGTGGGAGAACCCTTGCATTTTTTAATCTGAAATCTCTTCACAGCCACCGGTTTGCCTTGGTATCGTGCCCGATATATAACGGTCCCACTTCCACCCTGGCCAAGAACGTTGTTTTCATTTTCACTGCATTCCAGTTTGCTATTTTCCAGGAACAGTCTGCCAAAAAGAGATTGGTGCTTTTTAATTAAACGAAAAGTTTCAGAGACACTGTAAATTCATGTTTTCAATGTGATTTCCATTTTAACAATTCCCTAATAGGTTCTTGTCTTATCTACTGAGAGGACTAGGTCACCTGAACTGCTTTGGTCATCTCAATGTACTCTATGCTGGCACGTGTGCAACCGATTTCTCGCAGAAAAAAAGTAACTTGGGCAAATAAGCAAAAAAAGGCTTTTTACTGCGGCAATTTATCCTGCAAGAATCAAACAGATCTAGAAAGCACATAAGCTCCTTTTCCAAGCAGATGACACAGGTACAGATATTTGTACCATTTATCTGTATTAACAATTTTTTTGCTTCATTTACCTCCTGTTCCTTTTCTCTCTGCTGAGGCAGGACAGGATGTTTACGAACAGCCCCACACTCTGAAACCCGATTATTCAAATCAGCTTACTGTTCCCAGGCTGCAATTCATCATTTCCCCACTCTTCCAAAGACTACTTCTACAGCTGTTCCCACTTCAAACATCTCCACTCACCTCGCACCAGTCAAATAAATCTCCAGGAGATAGCACTGTGAGGAGGGCCATCGTGACGGACCGATGGGGTGTTTGCCCAGAATACCCTGTAAAATGACCCCAAGGAAGGAACAGGGGCGAGTGTGAGCACAGAAAGCTCTGACAGCAGCCAACAGGACACAGTTTGGTCTAGAGGTCTCATGGCTCTGCATTGGGCACAGAAAGGTCTGAGAGAGTGTGAACTGAAACAGAGGTTGGTCTTCTGTCCTGCCTGCTGTCAGGAGGTCTTTTGCTCTGCACACTGAGTAATAAGGGGTATAAGACTGAACCCTTCTGGGAATGCAGTTAAGCAGCTTAAAGATTTGGCAGTGCTGCTACGGGTAGGGAAGAGCTGTTTCAGCTGTTCAGGACTGCCACACTACTACCAGAACACAGCTAATAGTCCTCAGCCGAGAAGGATCAATGTGAATTCTCTAGTGGTGTCTATGTAAATTCACTCACCTACAGGCTCTTCAAAACTAAACGCAATTTCAGTGCTAATCTTGTGAGGCAGCAGCACTTCCTTTCGGTTTTGCCATATTAAAATCTCCTTTCTGAGATCCCAGAAAGACTCCAGGTACACAAAGCTCTGGCCAGAGTACTGGGCAGTGCAGGACAGCTGCGGCTTTAAAAAGGGACTTTCACATTGCACGACAGTGATCTCAAAGGTCTTCCTGAAGTGATGACTTGGATCAGCACACAGCGATTGTCTAAGCAAGTGTGCTGACCACCAGGAGAGCAGTTTACGATGAACTGCCAGAGCAGGGATTGAGAGTGGATGAATTTGTTTCCTGTAGCCAGTATGTTCCTCTAGCAGAGATGACTCAAGAAAAAATTCCAAGCAAACCACATAGGTACACTGCAACATAACCAAAGGCTATCGAATAAAATTACCTGGCAGGAAAATCAGTCATGAAAAGCTCTGGGACCAGCTCTTGGAGAGAAACGGGGATGTCAGGGTGGTTAGGACACGTGATGTAGTCCAGTTCAATGGCAGTCAGCACACAGTCCTCCATGTTAAAGTACTGCACGTCCTCTGCCTTCTCGCCACACTCATTCTCCTCCGGCTTGGAAGCTGCACAGATGTGGCAGGGCACATACTGCTCCATCAGCAACGTGCCATCGCTCTCAGTGGCTGTGAGTGCTTCCAAGTAAGCAAACAAAGAGAAAACAACATAACCTACACAAACTGAGAAAGAACAACAGCTCCTAGTGCACTCAAATGTCTACAGTCGCTACCTGGTCCACTAGCTGAAAATGGGCACACTCATGAAAGCAGCAGTTTATTCCAGCGTACTGCCTGGAATAAGAAAATAGCTTTATGCAAAGTACAGAAAGATAGCAGGGACAGTACTGAGGAGACAGGACTGTTGACATAACCTAACAGCTACTCTGCTTTGGGCACAGGTAATGCACAGGCTTGTGAAGAAAGGACCTGTAGAAATTCGAAGTATATGAATAGAGCATTGGAGGGAACCGCCTACTTGCTGGGTGCCTCTGTGTGAACTGCATATAGGTATCACTGCATACGCTAAAGAGCATGACCGTGCAGTAGAAGGATGGCAGCTGTGAGCTGCCCAGGAACACCAGTCATGTCTTCTTCGCAGACTGCGAGCTGCCAGATGGCTTCTGATGGAGAGCAGGCATGGGAACGAGGATGGGAGCAGACTGGGAGGCACGGCACGGCGCAGGACAGGAGCGAGCACTCACCTGCAGCACTGAAGACAGGAACACGGTCACTGTGGGCTCACTCACAGGCAACGTTTTCAGCCCCTCCGGGGGAAACGCAGACCCTACCCAGACTAAGCCTTTGGGAGGTTCACACTTCTCTCACTGACTACAGAGGGATTTTGTGGCAACAGGGTCCATTAAATGCCTACAATTAGGCAGGGTGAATACAAGCCGTAGCCTTTGAAGTCACGACTCTTCCCAAGCTTCAATTATTAATAATTAACGTAATAATTAACGTTATCATTATTTTAATCCAAAGGCAAATAAAATCTTCTTTTATCTTCATAACATGCAGAACATGAGTATGTGAGAGTGCACAACTATTTTCTCCAGAGAGCCTCCAATTACGAGATTTTGGCACTGCTTTCTAGACCAGTGTGGGACGACAAAGAACACTTCAGATTTTGTTTTGGTTTTAAACAAAGTGTATTGGGGTTGCAAATGGCCTGCTGGGTAACAGCGGGATCTGTGCTGATCAGAGGAAAAACAACTGCTGGAGTCAAGGAAGTTACCTTGGCACAGAGTCCTTGGTACCATATTCACTCATGCCTCTCACATCACAATTTTATAAATTATAGGGTGTTAGAAATGGTGGGCAAATGCTGATCCCAGCTGATGCCAAAATGCGTTCTGTCATCAAGGGACAGTGCCAAGTGGTTTGGGCCAAATCCTGTCCCTGCTAGGAGCACTGGAAGAGTCTCTTGAACTCTTACGGAAGCAGGTCCCGTTTGAACTGTAACGTTTCACCCATGATTGCTGTGACTGATGGACTGAAAGACACAATGTCTAGACTGAGGTGTGCTGGCAAAGAATCTTGGTCTGTCTGTAGGTTATCAGCTTTTCTCAAACTTTATCGGCTGGAGACTGTCAGAGCCTGAGGGGTCTTCAATAAACACACAATATTGTGCACCTGGAGAGCTCTGTCAAAGAACCTTCTGTTAAAAAGACATAATACTGCGCAGAAAGTTACAGTAGTTCTCTTACCAGGAAACCACTGGTCTATCAAAGAGTTGACATGATCTGTGATGAATGCCATTGCTGAAAAGTCTCTCACTTCTGACTGGCAAATGATTTTAATTCCACCACTTTTTTTCTTTTTCCAGTTCACATCGGAAGACTCGACACTGCGTAAGAAAGCCAAATGACAGCCGCATGAAGCTTTTGCAAAGTACCAGAAATGCTGGTTGCTCACAATGGGGAAATGCTACAGAAGGTCAGACCCAGAGAAAACTCTGGCCTAGGAGAACCGAGTACGCTGGAGAGTTTTGACAGAAACGCCCCAAACAAAATGATGGAGGGTTAGGAGTTTTAAAAATCAGTAATAAAACTCCAGTGGCATAATAATAATAATAATAATACAACTTCCCAAAACTGTTCGGGAAAGCTTATGGACATAACAATTTTTGTGCAATTCCCACAGAAAAAAAAAAGCGCTTTAATACAAAGAGCTGAGTTCTGTAACTCCCTGAAGTACATGGGAAGATAAGAGTATGACCACCAGCATGGCCCAGAATTAAGGATTTCAGCCTGTAATTTGCAATGTCTGAGTCCAAATTTCTACTCAGCCGCAGACTGTCTAGATGAACTCAGGAGAGTCACTGTGCCTTTCTGGTCTCCAGTCATGCAACAGCACCAACGGTTCCTCCCTATCTTGCCAGGGACTGGAAGAGCAAATGCATCTGCAGGTACTACAAAGATGGAAGTCTTAAGTGGCTGCCTACTCGCTTGCATTTCTGAAAGACCACGGACGGCAGGTTTTCTCCAGGCTTGCAGCTAGCAGCTACTCTGCCTTGGCCAGCTTAAACCAGTTGTCCAGAGTCCCTGTTGCACCTTGTCTGACAGCACAGAAGCACCTCCATTGATCTGGATTACTGCCACACAGTGGCGAAGTTTTAGGATTCAGTGGAAAACTCACTGACATAAGAAAATCTTTGCACGTGAAAATGCATGCGTTTATGCTGGCAAAGAGTTCTGCTCTCAATATCGCTTTCTGTTTTCAGGCCTCTTTAAATTTGTGGCTGCAATAACACATAAAGTTGACATATTCAGAACTGCCAAACAATCAGTTATTCATCATTTTTGTCACCAGTTGCTATCAGATGAGTTATGTCTATTAGAAGAGCCCCCTCTTCTACGGATGAGGGAGCATATAGCATGAGTCAGGCCCATTCGTCTCCATTCAGATGACGTGCTTCATACACTCATCATGCATGCTGCATTACGAACACAAATTACCTAAGATAGCCTCCATCAAAGGTAACGAACAGACCTTCCTGCCAGTAAACAGTGTGAGTCCTTTTGACTCGGAACGTGCTGCAGCGGTTCCTTTGGGTGCCTGTGAAGCTGTAGATGGTCACCTTTTTGTTTCTCGTCTTGGTGTTCTTCTTGTTTTCAAAAAGCTGAAAAAAAAGCGGAAACGCATGAAAATCATTGAATTATTGAAGTTTCTCATAAGGATATTGCTTTACTTAAGCAATAAGGTGACTTCTTTTTTTGCCCTTCACAGGTGCTATCGTGTCTTTTCCATTAAAGAGCGACTTGTGCTCACGAAAAAAAATTGCGATGGAATGAGAATACACGCAATGAAAGCTGGTTTTGCAGCAGTGGAAATATTTTTCATGCCACTCAAAAAGGAACTCCTTCCTATCAGTGAACAAAGTTAATTCTATAATTGTGACATATGAATTCTGCATTTGCAAAAGTCTTATAAACCCAAAGAAGAGCTAAATGTTCTAGTGATTAAGTCTGCCCTCAATGTAAAGAGTTAACTTTTCCACCTGTTTCAGTGGGAGGAAGATGGCTTTTCTCCAAGACACCTGAAATCAGCACTTAGAGCAAAATGTATTTTTGTTTTAAAACCGAAGACTTGATCTGCAGAACTCCACTGTACTCACTGCTCTAACGCTTATCTGTCTGCAGATGGGTCTGACATGTGGGATCCTTTCCGTTCACTTCAGTGAGGACTGGATGAGGTCCCTAGCAAAGGTGCTCTAGGGTTATGTAGTGCCCATGAGGATGTAAGCAAGGGGTTGCCAAGACAGCCCGTTAAAACAGGTAAAGTTATTACATGGTTTGAGAAACCTGGAGCACAGAGGACCTTCCAAAAACACGTATCATGTTTTCCATGTTCTGTACATCAGTGACAGAACACAGTTTAAATGGACAGTTGTTAAGAAGATACCACAGTAGTATTAAAAATATTTTGCAGGTGTTTATTACGGCTTACGGCAGGGCTACGTTTTCCGATATAAGCTGCTGCAAAAATACATCTGTAACAACATCAAAATTCACTTAGCTTTCAGAAGCTTACAAACACTACTCTAATGATAAGCATACCACTTGCACTAATAGGCTGTCTGCTTGCACTTAGTATCCCATTAAGGCAACAATCCTGTCATTTTCTTCTAATTTAAACTTGTAAAGATTCAGATAGCTGACTTAGGTGGAGCTATTCCAGACCTCCACTGGCAAAGGACGTGAGCAGAGTCTGGCCCAGCGGAATGGTCATGGACAAGAGCCGCAGGCAGAACTCCAATTACTTGTAATTGGAAGATGTTGGAGGTACTGAGACCTTCCAGGGAATCGTTATAAAGAGGCTATGGAGAACACAGGCTTTCTTCCCCAGTGCCAATCTGTTGTTCTAAATGACACCTACTGTGAAAGCAGAATCAGATTTTGATTGCAGAGTCTCATCTCTCCCTGTTTACTCAAACAACATTATTGAAGTCTGTGACTGAAGCAAGCTGGATGTGAAGAGACAGCCACTTTTATACTGAACGACAACTTCAGCTGTTGTCTTTTTCTTGCAGAGAGGTACAGTAACCTACCTGGAGGTCCATCTCTGCCAGGCTAATTAACATTCGGGCTATGAATCTTTGCCAAAAGCCAACTGGGACAAAACTCATCTTGAAGACCCTTTGGACTGTGTTTGTGGTCTGGTGGCAGAGCCCATGGATATCTAACGCTGGCTTGGTAGGAAGCAGATGAGGGAGGAGGTAGCTGAAACACATCAAATCCAACAGCTCAAATTTTAGCTACAGCTTGTAACAGTGAGTACATTGTTACTGGATAATAAGGCGATTCAGTCTCCAAAGAGATTTTTAATGGCACAGCCTACTGCATATAAAAAAGCTTTTAGACTAAAGGCGCTGCAGCAATACATGGAGAAATTCATTTACACTATGGAAGCAAGCAGAGGCAAAACAGACATTACATAATCCAGCCAGGGCTATTGGACAGGGCTAAAACTGATGTAAAAAGCAGGACATTTGTGTAATCAGGAATTAAATACATTAAAATATTAGAACCATTAGAACAGCTGTGATGTTGGGACTTATTTTTTGCTGTCTTTACTACTCTGCCCTAGTAGTAAGCAGAGAATTGCAGCTGTGCTCCTATGTGGAACAGAAGATAAATGCCAGAACAACCTACAGCAGCTCAGCTTCGGTAAGCCCAGAAGGTGAGGAGAGGAGGTGTCGTGGGAGGTGGCAATGAGGCAGTTACAGACGGCAAGGACTGGACGGCTCTGGCTCTCATCCCAGTCCCAGAACGAGAGCATCCTGTGGGTCAATGTGACAGGGTTTCCGGCTGCACCAAACTGCAGCTGGCGGAGTCCGTACCACATCCCTGACAAACTCCTAGGGCAAGAGCTCACTTTGCCAGACTGATGCCGGTAGCCATATCATTCGTCTTGCTCAGTCCCCTCCTGCAATCAGGTTATTAGGTTCTTTGCCCAAGCGTGGAGGAGACTCAGTGCCATCCGAGTCCAACTGGTCAGAAGTAAGAGAGCTATGCTGGTGCAGAGGACCACACAGTTTTCAAATTATTTTCAGATTTCCCAGAAAGCACAGAATATTCATTTGTCCTGATCTTTAGTATTTTGGAAGCTAAAACCTTTTGGAAGACTAGAACTGTTCTGAAAACACTGAGCTTATGGCTTTCAATACCTGCCAATAAATCTCTTGTCAGTGATACTCTTCTCTACCAAATTTATTCTGAGATGCCTGTACAATCAAAAATATTATTTGCTTATAAGCAGAAACACTGCTGTTTTATCAGCGTTGAGCCTAAGAAAATGTGTCGGCATCTGGGGCTCATCACTGATAGACATAATGACAGCAAGGAGGCAAATAGCCAAGGGACTTGACCAAAATAACAGTGGCAGGGACTAGACGCACAGCTAGAACTAATGCTAGGTCCAAATGTAATGCTTTAAGCCTACCATGTTTTCTCTCTAGCAGCTGCAGTATTCTGTAAAACCTGAAATAACAGCTCAGAAAAAACAGCCATCACTAGACAACAGCTCTCTCCATATGTCACAGTCTATAGCATCTGATGACATTTTACACGATCGAATTATCCGTTGCATGGAACATCTTTGGAATGGAAAATTGATAAAAGTTTCTCTTCACTTCTAAATTACAGTAAGAATGGTCACACTTTCAACCCTATTTTAACAAGCAGAAAAAAGCTAAATTACATGCAGCTTAGGGAGAAAAGTGAAGTGCATCAAACTAAAAGTTCTTGCTATACAAAGGCAGTGGACGCATCATAAGACAAACAATAAATTTTCCTCAGCACATCCAAGAAAGGGTCTAGGAGTACAAGAAGGCCAGTGAGGCCCTTCTGGACAACAACTATATAGTGGATTATAATACAGATGGTGATTCAATGCTCTTGAACAACAGCCAATGCAAATTTTGAAAATATGTGAAACATGCCCCCATCCACCCTTTCAGAACAGAAACTGGCAGCTGCTTTCTCTACTGACTGCACAGAAACTCTATCTGGCAATCTAGACAATAACTGCAGAAGCACAGTAACAAATAACTGCTCTGTGTCTGGCTAGTACATTAAATTAATCCAACCTGCTATAGCTACAGTCCATGAGTGGGAAGAATATTCTGCTAATGTGGCCTGGATTGCTCTAGAAAAGATCGGGCAGGCCATGAAAAAGCAGTTCCCTTGTTTCCGAGGCACAGACAATGTAATTGCCTTGGAGAAAAATGGCAGATAGTGACAAGGAGTCCAAAAGGCATTTTGGACTAAGCAGAAACATTGCTGCTTTATCTGTGTTAAGCCTGAGAAAATTTGTTGGCATCCGGGACTGGATAAGTGACAGGCATAATGACAGCACAGAGAATGCTGCACTTGTGCTGGCATTCAGAACTCCCGAGAGGCTCAGGGCGATGCAGCCATGCTGTCCTGGGCAGGGCAAGGAAGTGAAATGCAAATGCCACATCAAAAGTGCAATACAACTACGGTTTAAACGTTAACGCAACAACGGGCTGTCGCCAAGCAGATGGGAGAGAGAAAAATAGCAGGGAAGTCTGCCCAGATGAAAAGAGATCGGGGGCAGAGGGGAGGAGGACTCATTAACATTTAAAGAGAATGAGGTTTCCTAGACCATTTCTAGGAAAACTATTGACCAACACCTATTGAAGCTAAAAATTAAGAAAATAAAATTGCTACTGAAGCTACACTTTCCCGATTTCACTAGAAATAAAATACCGCTACTTTCAGGGCTGACACAATTATTGATTACCCAAAGTTTTCTGCCATACTCTGGAGTGAGGATCTTTCACTGGAAACAGATGACTCCAGCCCATCTGTATTTCAGGCCCGACAGCCATGAGCCTCACATCCTCTCTCAGCCGCAGCTGTGCTGGCTAAGCGCTTACAGCTTCCACCTGCTCATCGCCACATCCTTGGTGTTGTCACTGCCCTTCTGTGCTGGTGGCTGAGCGTGTCACCAGCCTCAATGCACCGAGTGGACAAAGCCCTGCTTTGGGAAGTTTTCAAACTAGCTTGTTTGGACCAAAGGATGCTCATGCCAGGAAATACAGCCCAAATGGATGGGTACCTTCCATTACACCGCTTAATGCACTCAAGTATTTTCTCATAGCAAGATCCTCGTCAAGACAAATGCTTATAGTGACACAAAGCCTGTTAATACCTGCTGATTAAACGGCCACTTTTCTCCAGCCTGGCTAAGCCGCTCTAATTATCAACATACCTGTTATTGGCCACAGGCAGTGCAATTTCAAACTTCGCCAAGAACTGGAAGTACTGCTCTTCAGTTTGCTCAGTGAAGCCCGTCCCAACCAGCAGCATCCTGAGATCCTCTGCTCTGATGACTCCATTCTTAGCTATAGACTTGGAGCTCTTAATGTTGAAAATCCTCTGTAGGCACTCTGAGAGCCAGACAGGGTCAAGGAAGTAGAGGTTTCTGAGGCCATGGCTTGTATCGGGGAAGTGCAGTAGCGTACCTGTTTCTATGAGAAAATTAATTGCTGCAAAAACCAAAGAACTGTAGATTAGCAAAAGACCAGCAATAAGAAACCACAGCGCAGATGAGTAAGATCATGAGGCAGTATGTGCAGTTTTATGCGTACCAGGTACAGCCAGCACGTAGCCAAGCCAAGAGAATAACACTTATCTGAGGAGTGCTGCTATCTGGCACTCCACTTGTAAAACCCACATCTCACCACTTTACATTAAGTATTTCTGTCCCCATCACACCTTCCCTTTACCCTCCTGCTGCCATCCTCACAGCGGAGGGCTCTCCCTGGCTCCTGCAGAACAAGGCCTCTGTAAAGATCACAGGACTGGAGCTCGACAAAGATAGCCTTGAAACTATGGCAACCCTCCTTTTTCACAGAGCAGAAATAAAATCAGATAAAGCTTGTTTAAAAAAAAAAAAAAATCAGTAGCCTCAGTCCATCCTAGAAACTTCCCAGCCCTCTCCCCAAAGCCCCATTACTAATTTTATACCTTACCAATTTCCAAAGTGACCTCCACACAGGCGTAGAGCACTAACTGTTTTTTTGTGCAGCAATTATCTGATGGGCCTTTTTTCCTCCCATTTCTATTATTCATGGAATATTTCTATTGGTCACACATATTGATTTCCAAGAAAGTACTCGTCTGCTCTGACCTACCAGTTTGCAAGTCTTCGTAGTCTTTGATATCATTTCCAGGCGTTTGCTCAATGATCAGTTCTATCTGCCTGTCTGTTAAATATTGTACATCATCATTCTGACTTCTTCTACGCTGTTCTGCGAGGACAGCTTCTTGAAGACTAAGGTAACTTCTTGGTATCTGCCATACGAGAAAAAGAGCAGGATCAATATCAGACAGCAACCACTCTGCTGGAGATGAACTGGCTAAGTCATCTCCCCTTTACAGGGATCTTATCCCAAAGCCAGATAGCCATCTTATATAGTCCATGTGCCTCTTGCATCAACAATAACCCCTGAAGTTCACCTCCCAACCCAAAATCAAGCCCCCCAAAAGCCCCTCTTTGGTAAGGATCACCACTAGAAAGTACAGTTCTCACCAATCTCCCTGCAAGTTTCTGTGAGCAAATCGAGCTGCCGATGTCCTTCATGTTGCAAGTCACATGAAAAATCAGCTGTCGGAGTCCATCGAGACCTTCCAGAGTCTTACATGAGAGCTCACTGCAAAAGTCATGCAAGGGTGAAGATTATCAAACCTTATCAGCACACTGGCTTCCTTTCCAGGCTCACTTTCTTTTATCAGTGACTTTAAATTTCCTGTGTTAGATGAATGGGAGGAAGGCTGTCAGTGAGCATTGTTAGCTTTGGAGAAAAATACAAAGAAGCCTGGCAAAGATATTTTAGGCCAGCCTCTGCTCTGCCTGCTTCATTCGCTGTGCATTGCTCCTCTATTCCCTATGCACCGTTCTCTCTGGGGACTTCCCTGGCAGACTGACCAAAGTCATCACCCTCTTTCCCTTCAGCGCCGCACACATCCTGCAAGGGACTGCAGGAAGGAGGAAAACACTGCTCCGGCAATCGCTGGAGACGAGTCCAGTTCTCCCCGCCTCAGATCAAAGAGGCACGATGATGACTACCAGACACCTTTTCCCACCCTCATTCCGGCCCTTGCTCAGCTGGAACCTGCGGTCTGGGAATTGATGCTTAGATCCTAAAAGCTGGCCTTCATCATCTCTTTAACAGCTAAAAACCTGCTCTCTCCAGCTCCTACTATTTTTGGTGGTTTTGTGGGCTGGATAAGAACAGTTCTTTTCCACTTTCCCCAACAAAGGGTCTTTCTAACTGATCCTACACATGTTCCCGTGGCAGACAGAAAATCCTTTTCTAAAGCAATATGCTTTATCTTAAACCTCAGCCGTCAGTGGCACTGGGAAGCGTGCACTCACCGGGATGCTGGCAGACCAGAACTGATAAAAGCAGCCCGGGCTCACCCGCACAAGGCTCTCACAACGCACGCTCCTCTCACTCCTCCAGGTGCCAAAGGAGCCCCATCCAGGTGTACGATGGGGTGTGAGGGAGAGGCACGGGAGGGAGGAGGTGGGAAATCAGGCTCTGATTGTAAGGAAATGCAGGGGGAAAGGAAGGTGAAGAAGGTGAACGTGCAGGATGTGGGGCAGGGTGAGAGAAAAGTCCCCTTAAGAAAGAATGACTGAGATCGTGGTAGGATGCTCTGGGGTGATGGGAAAAGAGGTCCGAGGAGACCAAAGCACAAAGCTTTTCCTTTCTCACTGTGAGTCTCTGTGCCTCACACTGGCTCCCTGGTACTCCTCCTGACAGGAAAAAGCCAGCTGGGATGCCCGACGCAGCGCTTGCGTCTGCAGAACAGAGTGTGGGAGGTCTCCTGATGACTTTGCTAGGCAGCAGATGCAAAGTGCTGGGGACATTGCAGCACCCTTCTTTATTTGGCAGCCACCACCTCTCTTGCCCCAGGGCTTGGTGATTTCACACTGCTTGGTGCCAGCCTGCTGCATCCACGATCCCCCCATACTGTGCGCTCCCTTGCCTGACAGACCCACTTCTTTCCCAGCCGGAGAAGCCTCGTCTCCACAGGGGCATTCTCCATCAGCTGAAGGGAGGGAGCGGCATCAGACTCCATGGCCTGACTGACACCGATCTTCCAGATAGCACCACCCCTCCGTTGTCACACCTGGAGAACTCAGATGGGACAGGTCTGGACTGCTGGGGGTTCAGAGGGCTGACCCGCTCCTCGCCCTGCCAACACGGCCACGTGAGCTGCGTTCTCCCATCAGGTAGTAAGAGGTTCCCACGCAGCCTCCCCTTAACAAACCCCGCAGCACCCACACTGTAACAGTCATGCTCTCAAGCTCTGCAGTGTTGATTACTCAATCTGTACCTTCTCTCCTTGTGACTAACAAACTGTAACCCCACTTATTTGTGAGAAACCTGAGCGGAGCAGGAGCACTAAATCAGGCTGGCCAAGGTCATGACTTTGGAGCTTCCAGCTCTCAGACCCATGATCAGACCCCTGAGCAACACCAAACTTCTCTCTGATTATACGACGTTATCTCAGTCAAAAATAGATGAAATGCAATGCTGACAAGTCTTTAAATCTGTTCCGTTGCCAAGGAGATGAAGTATTACAAAATTGTTTAAAGTGACATAAAATACAGTGAATGAGCTTCATAAAGGCACAAGTACTTACTGCAGGTGCTTGAATGTGATATCTGGGAAGCCGGTTGCTCTGGATCCAGAGGGAGACCGACAGAGAGCCAAGACATATGCCCTCAGAGTTGCTATCCTCTCAACGCGGAATTTAGTTTCAATTAAATCAAGGTGTGTTCCTACCACTAACACCACTGAATTTGGAGCTTTGGCCTGTAAGAGAAAACACTGACAATGATCTCACCCAGATTACGTCGTGGTGAGTTCAGTGAGGACGTGTGAAAAGTGTAATATTTAAGAGGGGATAGCCATATACATTAATAAAATGGAATACATATATATAAAATAAGGGCAACCTGTCGTGGCAGCTTGACAACAGCAACAAGTGATGAGGGTATTACAGAAGTTCTCCTGCAGAATATGGCTTAATCATCTCTGCTACTGCAGAGCAGGAAACGGTCAGTTTGGGTCTATCACATCAGGGCTTAACATAAACGGAGTTGCCACGTGGTATTAAGTTACTACGAGTCAGCTAAATGATGAGAACCATGTCCGCCCAGACAAAGGAAAAGAAGTTAGCTTAACCTGCAGCTAGGAGACCTAGCTTTGATATTCTGAAAAAGGCCAGTTACACTCCAGAATGGATACCTGGGGAAGTTATCCAAACTTTTTCACTGGAGGTACATGGAGAGGTGAGATAAACTGCTAGAAGTGTCTGAATCTACTTAATCTTGAATCAGTGCAAAGGAATGGATTACACGATCTCGTGGTTTCTTCCAACCCTTCCATGATTTTATTACAGGACTGGAATGTATCCTGATTTCAGGGAACATGCTGCCAAATACAACGGGATTGCACAGGCTTAAGCAGGGAACAAAAAAATTCAGATGCAGAAATATATGCTTATTTGCAGTCCATCCATTCCTCTCGTTACGCTCACTGAAATCCCAAACCTGAATGACACCAAACTTGAACCCTGTGCGGACACAGGAGTGATGGCTGTATCAAGCCAGACCAAAGGGTCCACTTGGCCCAATATTCTGCCTGGAGCTTAATGAAGAATATAGGCACAGGTTAAGCACGTAGAGATTTTCCCTGGTGTGTTCTCCCAGTATCCAGCAGCCTGCAGCTCACCAACTTCCTTAGCACGAGATGGTGTCTCTGAATTAATAGCACTTGATGGATTTTTCTTCCATCAGTCTGTTTTTTCAAATTCTGAAACCCACATTGCCGTGTAGTTCCAATAAATTCCACAGGTTAGCTCTCTGTTATGTTTAGGATACTGCCCATTCTCTGTTTCAAAGCTACCATCTCATTATTTCATTTGATCCCTCCTAATTCTTCTATTGTAAAAGATCATGAACCAAGACTCCCTTGTGGTTTTCTCCTTATGCCTCGTAGGTCTCCATGCAGCTCTCCTCATTTGCCCCTTTCCCGAGCTGAAGAGGCCTCATCTCTTTAATTGCTGTGCACTAAGAAACTTTTCCATACTTTTAACTATCACGTTCATCTTTCTCTGTATCTTTTCTGATGCTACTATGTGCTTGCTGGGATGTATTAAGGATATAGGCATAACAAACATTTTGAACCATCATAATTATGCTTTCGGCTTTGTTACCTAGTTTGTGGTTTTGATTGCTGCTGACCGTTAAATGAATATTTTTGTAATGTCAAGATGTTTCTTTTTTGAGAGGCACTAGCTTAGAGCCCATTTCTGTGTACGTAGTGTTAAGATAGGTATCAGATGGTAAATATTTACAAAAAATTAAGAATATGGTATTATAAAAATTAATCAACACCAATGAATTCACTGCAGCTCTGAGTCTCAGCTGAGAGCTGTTTGGAAGATACTCTCCAGCTTACCTGAATATAAAGTGTTAAAAATATAACCTCATGACTAATGTGTGTATAACCCACACAAGAAAGAAAATGCTTTAAACCTCCCTCGGAGCACAGTGTGGTCAAACACTAATTCCAAAATAAGTATGTTCAGCCTTACTTAGCAAGGGTTTATAAATCAGCTTTTGTTTCATTCTCTGATGTGGGTGAGGGAGAACAAAGCAAATGATAAACTTAAACCATTAAATATAGTGATACGCCTACAGCGTAATGGAAAACTAATTCCAAAAGCTATGCAAAATTCATAGCTTGTGGAGTTTTTAAAAGCAGACCAAAAAGAATCTGTAACATCACATATCTGTGTTCTGAGCTACTACTTGATAAACAGATACCCTAGAGTCCACCAGTGACTTCTTACCTCAATGTTCAGCAACCAGAACTGTAAGTTTGCCACAGCTTCTTCCCCCAGTGCCAAGTTCCATACCACTATGTACAATGCTTTGTCTGTGAAGAAACACTGATTGACTGTAGACATGCTTGCTGGGCCTCCGATATCCCAGACATTGAACTCCACTGAATCAACCTACTTAGACAAAGAGAAGTGTTCAAATCAAACGGTCGCAGTAAATCACAGGGAGATAATAGCTGAAGTATAAACCTACGCCTGCATAATGTATGACACAAGAAGGGTTTCAATGTCCTAATTGTGCCTCCAGGAAAGAAAAATCAACAAGCAATTGTTAAGCATGGCTACCACTTCCCCACAGGAAATCAAGACTAATTACTTTCTGCTAAAATGATAGAGGTGCCCTTGATGCTGGTAAATCTCCAGTTAATGCTGTGGATTCTCCAGTACAAACAAGGGTCTCATTCTGAGCCCTGTATTTCACTGCATCTTGAATAGAAACTGTTTCGTCCTTGTCTGTGCCACGCTCGACAGGACCGTGGAAGCTACTTATCTGCCACTGCTATGGGGAACAGGAAACCCCCTGCTGAAATCACTTCCACTGAGCTCAGCCCTAACTGAGCCAAACAGAATACACATGCTCAGGAGATGGGAAACTTCCCAAGCCATTCGCAAACACCTCCTGCACGTTGCTCAGAGGCTTCTGACACGTATGTCACACCAGAGATGGGCTAGAATTACACCTACTGTAAATCAGACTCATTGATTTGGGGGGGAACATGTAAATGGAGGCCTCTCTAGCTCTGTCTCTCTTCCAAGTACCTCAGCATCCACTCCTCCGTGCAGCACTAAGAGGGAGCCACTAAGCGTGGCTCTCTGCTTAAATGGTATTCAGGCTCCCAGTTGCAGTAGGGAGCACCTACACACCCTGGAGGCTCTGTCCCTAAATCACTTGGCCCTGCCTGTGACTGAGCAGGAAACCAAACCTTGCTCCAGCCACCATCCTAAGAGCATCAAGTAACACTGTGTGGGCTCTGTTTACTGGTCCAGATCCAAGTACTGACTGATCCCACAAGACAAGTGACCCTATGAGATTTCAGCAAGGAGCTCAGCAGGGCTCTGATCTCCTAGCATAGTCCCAGTTTGAAGTCTTCCAGAAACACTTCCATATTGTTTAAACTAAGCTCTAACTAGCACCAGAATGGCTTTGTTCATCTAAAAGACCTTCAGCTGTGGGTGCTTGTATCGAGAGACAGAGACAGACACTCAGAGGTAGGGACAAAAGCCCATTCAGCTCCTTGATCCCACTCCAGGTCTCTGATGCTGTCTAGGTTTTCATTTTATTCAATTGCTCTTCAACACAAAATGCACGAATAACCTCTCCCACCAAAGTCTTCTCTTTAAAGAGTCAGGCTGTGCTTGCTCTTTTTCTTTCTGTCTCTGGCCTGGCACTCTTCACTGTGGAATAGCTGAACTCAGCAGGCTTCTTCACCCCTTCCAAAACAGTCTGGTGGTCATGGCTCTCATCCGGGAAGGGAGAGCCATACATTTGCACACCCTCAGCTCTGACAAGACCTCAGGACCAATTCTGCGTGCTCTAATCCCTGTGTTACCATGCAGGCGGTGGACAAGGCCACCTACAAATCTCTCAAACGCTTGAATTAATTAAATGATGTCCAAATGAGTTCAGTATGGGTTGATACACTCCCTGAATGAGCCATCCGAGGTTTGGGTGTTTAAGGTATGCCTTACATCCCTGGATCACACCACAGGTCAGGCATCCTACCTTCCACCCACCTTCCCCACCTAGGACAATTCTGGTATCAAGGGAGTGCAGCTTTTGGTACTGATGTCCCGCTTTCTGGCCCCAAACGGAAGTAGAATCTGCTTTGGAGAAGCTGATTTAAAACATTCTCTCAGAATCAGTGTCCAAAAACCACCCGAGCTGGGACAGCCAAAATTTAGGCAGTCTACACATGGCTCGCTCTCTTTAGGATACAAAGTTGAGTGCTCGGGGAAAAAAAGAACTGTCTTCTAGTACCAACTGGAGATGAAACAGAGGAACTGTGACAGATCTAAAGACACATGACTTGTGAGGTCTAGCTCACAGGTAATACAAACTGTTCTTTATAAAAGGGCAGGCAATTTCAACTCAAAAGGGACACTGTGGGGCTCAAACATCCCAGTGGGGCTAAGGATCTTTGATTGTTTTTCACCTTTGCCTTGTGTCCCACTGGCTTGGGGAGCTCCCATTTTGTTGTACGTATGGTGGCATCGCTGTGCATCATCTGAGGGACTTTTCCTGTCTGTAGGATCTCAATCAGCGTTGACTTTCCCTGCCGTGGAGGACCAATGATGATCATCTTCATTAGCTTACACTTTTCTGCTTTGCGCAGCTGTGCTCGTAAGTATGCCAGCACCGTTTTAGGGCCTGTAGAGGAGGAAGTGAACAGGCTTTATCTGTGGTTAGAAGTTACCAATGTACATATGTACAGCAGGACTGCACAAAGGCTACTGCTGCAGACACATCAGCTGAATTAATATTTTCCCTGTAGTTTCGCTGTGGGCTGAGACAACCCAGAGAATAAACAAAGAAACCTCTAGTGGACAAACCTGAGACAGAGACCCCAGAAAAAGGTCACTGCTCTGAGACTCTACAATGGAGCACTGTAAGAAGAAACAAATGCCGTGGCTTGTATGCTTCAGAAGCTCAAAGGAAACATAAAATACTAATTTAGTATTGGAAAATACTCAGTTTTTCCTTCTACTTTTATGTTTCCAGTTAAAATTAGATTTAGGCTTCAGCAGTGCGCTGGAGAAGGAATAATTCCTAATAACTTTGTTCCCACAGGATTTTCTTATTAAAACACACAAAAAAGAAGACAGTATTGTAATAGATCCAAAACCCTAGCAGCTTACAATAAAGTCACTTCAATGTTACTGTGACTGCTGATCCTAAACACTTCGGTCTTTGGAAAGACCGTCTAGATACCCTAAAATACACACATTCAGGAAGCAAGCCACGGAACTTATCCGGCACGCACACTGCAAATGAAATATTGCATTTATAAGTCATCATTTTAACATGTGAGCTATCTTAAATTGATTACATAGCCAGAGCTTAGCACTGATTATCAAATTTGCAAATATGCGTAGGAGGTTTCCCTATGCAATTCCAGTTAACTGCAACAAGGGTTTGCGCACACACTGTCTGTTCCTGTTTAGGACCATTAAAAAGAAGCGATTTTCATTACATGTTCAGTTAATTGAATAAAGAACACACAGGATCAGCCTTACCCTCTTTTCTGATCTCTGCAGGAACATTACTGATATTTAGTTCCTCGATATCCAGCTGCCAGAGATTAGCCAGCTGTCCAAGTTCTGGAGGAAGCTCTCGGATACCAGGGTTACTGTACAAAAACAAATAAATCTACCAACAACCAGGCTTTGTGTGTAAGTAGCTGCTCTCACGGACTCTCAGATTACACTATTCTCTCCTTGCAGAAATCTTCCATTAACATTTTAATAAGACTACTCAGCACTTTAATAGTAATTTCCATCCTAAAAGTGATGTATAACCTCAATTTATCCTCTAAGGCAGACAAGTGTAATCATCTTTGCTGGATAGTTTAGGAAATAAAGGCAAAAATGATGAATTATTGACTCTAACGCTATACAAGCCGACAGCGAAAAGCCAGAACGAACTAGAGGCACATTAGATTCCCAGGCCTGTCTTCAAAGCATTAGATCATCAATTCAAAAGGCCAGCCTCCTCCTTATCTAAAGCAAATGATGGGCACAGTTCTAACAAGGGGCTGACTATTTCCAGCTTTTTGACTTCAAAAGCACTGGACATCTGGGGTGGGGCTCCACAGAAGACTGGTCACTAAAACAACATGGAAATAATACTGCACAGCTTTTCCAGGACACGGACTTACTTTCCTAAATAAAGTTCTGTTAAACCTTTCAGAAGGCAAACGGACTGCGGGACAGAGTCCAGCTGATTGTCGTTCAGATAAAGGACTTCCAGAGAATCACTCAGAAATGCTGGAAACTCCAAAAAAGGACCTGGAACAAGACAGGAAACAAATTGCACCTTTAAAACATAACAGGCACCAAGGCTCTGAACCAAGAGCCTTCACCTTAACTTTGTAGGCAGGACACAAGGTCATGTTCCTTGGCAGGAACAACCACAAAGCAATAGTGGGAAAGCAAACGACCCTCAATGGCGATCAAACATCAGTGCTCACATCTCAATTTTTTAAAATCATGGTGATGTGCGTGTTTGAAGGCGACAGTCTCCAGGACTTCCGGGGTGCCAAGGGAGGAACTCTAGGCCTGCCAAGACAACTATACGTCAGACGATGAGAGGGATTCTATTTCCTGCTGTTGAATAGTTGGTAATACCTTGTGAACTGCCCCTGTTCCAGCCTAACAGCTGGCAGTCAAAGGGCATACCAATGGCACAAGCTGTTCTCAATATGTTTTTTCCATGCTGCCTGAGAAAAGCCGGAAGCTGCTCAGAATTTACGTTCAGGACTCCACGTTGCATCTTGGAGCAATTTACGGTGGAACAAAGTCAACAACACCAACAGAGAAGAAAACCCAAACTGCAGCTGACAGAATGCGAACTTATGCTGCCAGCATTTGCCCGTCTCTTCTGTTTTAGACTGCAAGGTCTCAGGGCACTTCAGACTTCCTACATGCCTAAGCAGCAACTAGAGTATTTTGGGAGCAACCCAAGCAATAATAGCAACAACTGCATGGCTGAGTTGCTGCTGCTGGAGAGGTTTAAACAAAGGGAAATTCAGCTGGTTCCAAGGAGCATAATTTTGCTTCACAAATTACTCCTGGGATAGTGGCATGAAAAGCTGCCGTGAATTGTGTTGCTGTCTCAAGAGTGTCACATATATATATACACACCAAGGAGCATCCTGAAGTAAGGAAAACTAAGCCACACAGGGACAAGTAGATTCCAAGCCTCTGATTAGGAAAGTAAAACCAGCACCATCTGCTTGCCTCCATGGTCAATAAAAGCGACTCCCTAAGATGCAAGACATACCCTTCCCCAAGGACAGGATAGCGGCACTTCCACCAACATCTTCCCTTACAGGGAAGACTTGAGGAACTGCAACTAGACTTAGCCAAAAAAAGAAAATGGAAGAGGTTTTCTCAGGATAAAATTCCCCAGTTCTAATATTAACAACATTTCAAGCCTGAACTATGATCAGAAAAAGAGTAAGATAGAGTCCCACTGTCTGCAGGGGTGTTTTATATACGTGACAGGACTGTCTGGTGTGGGCAGGGTGTCACAGACCGCCTTGCAGTTTTCAAATTAAAAAAATAATCTTTGGGATTACTTTAGGAGAACAGCAGTCTTATTCATGGATTCAATTCACTTCCTTTCTGGCTCATCGCTGGACTTAAACTTTTCATTGTTCCTCTTCAGTACGCACCTAGGCACAGACAGATTTAGTCCCTCTTGGACACGTAGGAGCAAACACCTAAAATAGTAGCAATACTCTCAATTCACCAGAGAGTCCCACGCAGAAAGGAGTGTACTATACTAGAAGCAAGCTCGAGGTGTTTATGAATTGTAATTATTTATTCATGAGTTATTTATGATTTCTCTGGCTTGAGCTCAAATTTTCTTTTAAAGAATTGTAGCAAAATTAAAACAAAACTCATCTTGAAAATGTATTTTTGGATGAGTAAATGCCACCAACACCACATGCGTGTGCAGGAAGTTATTCTGAGATTTATCAATCACGTATAGTGAGCATCCATAAATTATTCTCTTTAAATAATCTCGACTTCAGTAAATAGCTTTGTTGGTAAAATCATATGAAAACCTGTCCCCCACCTCACTAGGAGACTTCTGTGAGTGGCTGATGTACTCAAGCTTCTGTTTTCTCTTGATGTTCTTTAAATTTTTGGCCACGTCCTCTAGTCTCACCAAGCTATACTTGGCAGAGGAACAGAGAAAAAGGTGAGCTGGCTTTGCTCTGTCTCTGTGGCTATTCAACGATGGCACCAGCCAGGTGGGCTGCTCTGCGTCCTCCTGCAACCTGAGGCAACCTCAGGCAGCTCGAAGTTGCATTGGGGTTCAAACTACTAATGCGGAGTCCATCCCCTCCTCCTTTATGTACCGGAGTTATGCTGGGTTCGCAGCATGCAGAAATTTCCATTAGGACAGCAATTCCCTTTTATAGCTGGTTTTAGCTGCCTTTGCTCTCTGCTCCTGCCCTTCTCTTCCCATTCGGAAGTGCAGCTGTAGCACTCGGAGAAGCTCCGAGGATATGTCAGACTCCACAGATTTGCAAGATTCAGACTCTTTTTCCAATTCCGTGTTCAGGATTTCACCAATGTCACAGCACTTCTATTTTCACTTCATACTTGCAAAACAATGCCGACCAATCCTTTCTCTTTAGGGTGCAGGTACAGGACTTGCTGCACAGCAGCCTCTACTTCCACAGACAGAAAAATGAGGCAGGATTAACCTTGCCTGGAGGTCCAGGTAGAGCCTCTGCCTCCCAGATGAGCAGACTGCAGGTTAGGACCTCCAGTCCTAACCTATACCTATGGCTGTACTTGGCGCATGTACCAATTTTACCTATTCATGTCGACCTGAGATCATGACCTGAGATGAGGAAAGCAATTGCTGCAGGAGGGCCTCTCCCTCCCACGAGCAGCTCAGGGCTGCTTAGATGTGCGTCACAAAGACGCCAGCTCTATTCCACTCTGTGATTTGCAAAGAATGCTTTAGAGGAAGCCATTCTTCAGGCAGCCGAGAATGAGAAAGCTCTCCAAGTGCTTTAAAATAAAACAAACAAACAAAAAGAAATGCAGATGAATCCCACAGAGAGCAGGAAGCATTGCAAATATCTTTAGCTATTCCTTTGTTCTCTCTGGGATTTCACGTGCACTAATCCAGAACATCTCCTCTGCTCTGCCTCAAACTGTGAGTGCAAATCACAGAGAGGGGGGAAACATGCAATTTACAAATTCAGCAACAGAAACAATCCTAAGAGCAACAAGACTAACTATGGGTTAATTTCTCTTCAACATACCAGTTAGTACTCTGACTAAAATGAAGAACCTTCATGAAAAGAATAAAAGCTCAGTGAAAGAAACAGGTTTCACTCATTCATCTTTCTATGCTGATGGTACCAATCAGCTGCACCATTTCCTTAGAAACATTTTATCTAAACATATTTCCTCTTAATTTAAATGCTGTTGCACTTAAAATAGCAGATGAATTTATACTGATTTCCCTCCACCCAAACTCCACAGATTCCTGCTGCTTCCCAGCTCACCTGGCATTCTCAGCACTTGCTTCCCGGCGTTTGCACTGCCGTGCACCTTACCTGCCTCTGGGCCACAGCGCACCCTGCTCTTCGTGGTGAAAAAGGGAATCCGCTTTGTTTTAAATCCCTCATCACTCCTGTGGGCAAAACAAAATGGTGACATGCGGACAAACGCAGCATTTGAGAACCGTGCTGGAGCTGGACGCCCAGGACACTGTGTGGTGCGGAGCCTGGCCCCGCTCAAGGCTGTGGGATTCGCAGCACAGCTCTTACAGGTTCCTGTCTGCTTTCGAGAGATGGGATTGAAACCTGCTGTGCAATCACAGAGCTGGACTCCACCAACACTTGTCCAGGCCCAATGGTTTTCTTCTGGCAAATTAACAGGGCTCTGCAAGGCAGCGCTTTTAGCTCCCAGGGTGAGAACACTTGACCCTCGGCTTTATGGGTGTCAAGGTTAAGTAGGCTGTCACACAGCAAATTGAACAAGCTTCATAAGAAGCGCTGGAGAACCAACCTGCTGCCATTCCCTGCTCTTACCAGAGAGTCTCTGACAAGATGACCCAACAACATGACTCTGGAAATGCACTGAGACATTCAAAACCCAATAATTTGTCTTTTGTAACTGATACGGCAACTCATAAGGACTTCAGAAAATTTGCTGGACAGGGTCCCAAATGAGAAGATACAAGGACGACACAATTCAGTGCAGTTCTGGAGAAGATAAGGGACCTTTAATTCTCTCTGTTAAACATCCCTATTGTAATTTCTAAATAGAGGAACACCACATTTTTATTGGATGACCCTAGAGTCAGTCTTCTCTATGAAGTTGCAGCTGGTTATACTTCTATTTAAAAAACAAAGATTTTTCATTTTTTCCAAAACAATACTCCCACGCTAACTACAAACTACAGTCCAGTCAGATGGTTTATGGTTAAGACACGCTCCCCACAAACTAGTATTTGTAGTGATGAACCACACACTGGGTTAAAGAAATTTCTACATGCTCTGAAATTAAGCTGCCATTATCACTAATCTACCCACGTAATAAATGATATAGCGTGCTAAATGCCCAAAGAATCAGTAAAGGATAATTCATCACTGTCACAGACACACAATAAACTTAGACACATGGTTTGTGGATATCAATGCCTTCCATGCAGGTAATTAATTCACTACTGACACCCTTTGTATCACGCGAGGGATTGGGTTTGCTATTATTTCTTCAGCTTTTGTTTTCTCAGACAAAATTTAAAAGAAACACTTACTTCCCAAGTTGGTTCTTTGAAAGATCCAGTGATTTAAGTTGTTTGCAATTCCACTTATCTTGTGAAGGCAATGTAACTAACTGATTTCCCAGCAGCTTCAGGGACACCAAAGCCTAAAAGAGGAATAGCCTAGAGTTAGAAGACAGAGTTCATCAAACACACAGAAAGAGGTTTTTTAGCATGGCTATTAAATAACAGAAACATGAAGAAAGTACATCTTATTCATCAGAACATCCTGTCCACGCTGCCTAGCATGCAAACATTTCCTTCTTGTCTCCAGCAAGTATATTTTCTGCACGAAGGAACACCACTATTAGTTCTGGGAGATTATTTGTCTACTTGCCGACAGATGCAATTGGAAACAACCCATATAAGAGGACATTTTACTTTTAGTGAGGAAACCTTTCCAAATGGAAAAGAACAGTACGATTTTCCTACACAGTACGCCACATATGGATGACAAATCTTATACGTGTGTGCAAGCTAGGGTCAGAGTGGGCTTACACCTGCTGTACGTGCATAAAAGCAGCGTGCAAAATGCGAACTATTTCACACCAGGAAAATTTTTAATTGCTTTGTTATTACATGTCTGTTAAAATGGAAAAGATTTATATTAACTTTCCAAGATTTATACAAGTTACCTACTTTTTTTGCTTCACACAGGAGACAGAAATTTTTAAAACAAGAAGTGAAGCTGATTAATACCATACAGTTAACACCATACAGATAGGAGTTAGCTACAAATACCATGAATAAGGTTAAACACAAGCTCTCCTTTAAATTTAACTGAAACGTAAAAGAAAAAAATGCAGTTCCCATGCAGATTTGTAAAGTTTATGCTTTTCCATCTGCCCTTAAAAATAATGTTGAGGCTCAAATGATCATTTTCATTTGGTTGAAAATCCAATTTTCCACTGAAAAAGTCTTCTATGTAGAGTTTCCAACCAGTGAAGCCCCTCTCAAGATAACTGAGAAAAGCTGAATGTCAGCTGAATTATCTCGTGCCACAACTACAGCAGTATTAACGAATTATACTGCATGGAAATCATGTTTTTACCAGCAGAGACTTCAGCTTCAAGTGTGTTAAATGCTTTATGTGCTCCACATAATATAAAAGGTTTATGCCCCTTTTCACCAAGCAGGATTAACAACGTCTCACAAAGCCAGTCAGTTGGCCTTCCTCGTCTTTTCTCAGATTGGAGAAATATGAGGTATCCATGTGACATTAGCGATGGGCAACCAGCAGTCACTGGAATGGCAATTACCATGCGAAACGCTCCCTCTAGTGATAAGAGAGGGTCAGGACTGGGCCTTGGTGGGACTCAGCGAAGGGAAAGTAAAATATAACAAAAACCTGCAGATACGCAGAGTGAACCACTAGAGGAAAGGGTTGGAAAACCGTGCAAATTATAAAACCCTCCCTGCCACTCACGTCCTGACAGCCAATGCTTTTAGCATCATCAGCCAGTCTCCCACTGGCTCGAACCTCCCGTTGGAAGGAAGACCCAGTCCTCCCTTGGCGCCTGGTGTCGAGCTCTCTCCAAGTATCAGCATGGGGCTGTTCAATGACAATGCTTCAGACTTCTCCCCCGAAATATCCCTGAGCAGGGGGTGGGAGGAAAGGGAGGCTACACGTTCCAGAATTAGCACAAACTTTGTTCTGTGTGGTCTAGCTGGGGTGCTTCATTTTCAGTCAGCTGTATACGTGTTACATGTCCCCCCCAAACGCTGACAAAGGCCACTCTCCAGGAGAGCTGAGAGCCTGGTGAGATTATATGCAATGCTTATGTGCCTGCTCCGTAGGGGCAAAATTAGTGACTTTCAACTGGCTCTTGATGACTGTAACTCTGGAGATCACTGGTCTTTGTTTTGCAATTGCCTCTTCTTTCTCGTCTCTTAACTTCTCCATTTTTGCTGCCTTTCAGGAAGAGACGAGTGCCTCCAAAAGTGAGACAATGGCAGCAACAGACAACTTCCTTCAAACCGACTGCCACAGCATGCAAAAAGGGCTCTGGTGTCTTAGATTATACCAGAGGGAAGGAACTGCAGCACCCAGATTAGGCTGCCTCGGTCAGCTCGTGATGTGGAAAAGCTGACCAGAGTCTTACCTGAGCACTTGCGCACAGAGAGGGTGAGGTCTCTTTAAGAGAAGCAAACTAGTCTAGAGAACTAAGACGTAGCTGGGAGCCTGTAAGGTTGGTTCCTTTAGAAGGTTACAGATAGAAAAACCGAGAAGGCCTCTGCTTCGCTTAACACCACATTTCTAGCATATACATCGTATTAGTGACTGTGATCTGGTCCTAGTCTCAAGATCCCTCAATGAACCACATAAAAGCCAGTGATAAACTACACGTCCCACCATCCTAGGTCAGAGACATGCTTTCAAGTCACAGGCCTCCTCTGCTCTTAGTTTTTCCCAAGGGGAAGACAGTTCGCTGCTGTTCCTACATAGTAACATAGGGACATATAATGTTTCCTACATTATATGTAGGAACATATTACTGCCCATTTCTCCCCCTTCCCACATCTACTTCTTGAGAGGGCTGGAGCGTGAGTTCAGCCCTATTCACTGACACAAACACTGACCGAAACCAAGCAGTAGCCCAAGCCAGGGCTGATCTAGGCATGGGCTTTCACCCTCTAGTTGCTCACCACACTCTAGCCCTTGTGGGACTGGAAATACCTACTATTTATTCATTTTATAAAGGTAAGGCTGAAGAGATATGGAAAAGAACTGGCACTACTTATGGCAGTCAAAGCTTGCTAACTTTGAAGACAGACCATCAGCAGAGATTGCACTGAGCTCTTCTCTGATATGCTGTACTGGTGCCTTCGCAGCCTTTGCTAGCCTCTGAGCAGCCGCACCAGAACAAATGTGCCCTTGACGCACCACCTAGTGCTTAATATCTGTCATGGTAGCTCCCACCCACTGGGCTTATTTTTAATGCATTCAAAAAAAACAAGTTTCAGAGACAATAGTCCATAGGATTCATTCTATTTCAGGATAAATGCCAATTGAAAACAAATGGTTACCAGAAAGCAAAGCCAAATCTGTAGGGATCATTAAAAACAACTGAGGGAGCAAGCAACGCTCAGCACTCTTCTTCCAGGCAGGAGCAAGAGGCACCTTTGCAGCAGACTCCGAAGGTCCAAATTGGACGTGAATATGAACCATCACTTCAGCATCCTTCCCAGAGACGCCAGTGGTGACAATCACAAAACTACTGCACAAAGATTTACCTCTGTTTCTATCTCCATGACCCTGAGTTTCACAATCTCAAAGGGAAGCTTGGAGGAAACCACCAAGTTCTGCTTCGTTTCATGTTGAAACCATGTGAAGCCACAATTTCTGAAGAAATTTGGAAGTAAAACCATGGATCTCTTATGTCCACTAGCAAGAATTATTTAATCTGCACAAGCTTAAAGGTAAGAGAGATGCCAACTAGCATTGTTTAGGGCATTCAAACGTGCTATTTTCAGCACAGAAAGACTAACCCTTAACTGTGCAACACTGGTGTGCCAGATTAAGAAAAAACACAACTAATTGTGAGCACACTTGAGTACATCTGTATTTCAACGGTTGGAGCTTGCAGCTGAAATGCAGTCGTCGTCTTCCAAACTGCACTCCCAAAATCTGGAAACCACAGACATCCAAACAGTTCTCAGGAGGCCTGTGTCAAAAGCTAGATATCATATCACACTGGATGAGGGCCTGAACGCAGTCATTCAGGAGGTCATGGGCTGCGCAGAGGCTCTGTGCAACTGCCGTGTTCATAAACTCAAAACAGTAGTTAGTCTCCCACCTTAACCAGGCAGCAACTGCTATGACTTCAAGATCTGAGTAGGTATTGAGAGGAATACTGTGAAGTAGGAAGAAATGACACTTACTTCAAGCTGGAAGAGTCCCGGTGGAACTTCTTTTAGCGAGTTCTCAGAAAAATCCACTTCTCTGAGGTGGTTTTTCCAGAAAATAGTCAACGCGTCAGGTAGGAATTCCAGTGAGTTTCTAGATGCTTTACAACATTTCTGGAAAACATAAGAGAAAAAACACCCACAGAGTAGTAATCGTCTCTTTAAATAAAGAGGTAGATCAGCTGTCACATGTTTAAGGCATTAATAAATTCATTCCAGGTGATCTCTTTAGATATTTTGATCTAGATAAATTATTGTGCATGCAAGCGCATAGGATATGCTGAGGAGATGCACTCACTTAATTGATGAGAAAATTCTTTGGTGGGTGAAAAGTATTTTAGAAGCTATTTTGAAAATTATCCCTATTTGCTTTTCAACCATAAACAAAGACTTCACCAAAGTACCCAATTCCCCTGCTATCCCTATAATAATGAGGAATAAAGTCACAGTGATGGGTGGATATAGATGCCCTAGTTAGCCATGGGTTTGGCCAAAGTTAACTTTGACCGAAGGCTGAATGTTCTGTAAAATGATCCTAACAGTATTTCTGCTCATACGAACTATAGAGAAAATGAATACATGCATATAAGACGTTTCCAGAAGTTTTCCACCAATGCCATTAACATGGTGAGAACAGGGTAGAGCCCCAGAAAGACTTGATCTGAGACCCATAAACCGAAACAGGCAGGGGCCCTCCTACAGAAACAGAACAGCCTTTTAGCCTAAGACGTCTGACAGCTTTTTAAGCATCACAGTGTATTTTTTGCATTGTTTCAACAGCTTTTTCAGCCTCTGACTCTGTCAGAGCAGTTTGACTTACCAAGGGGCAGGCCCAGGGATCTGGAAACACTTTCAGATGATTTCTGGAAACATTCAGTATGTTTAGGGACTTGAAGCAGTATAGAAAAACCGTTGGAAGTTCCACCAACCTGTTGTCAGAGACGTCAAACTCCTGCAGCTTCCTTAAACCAATCCAATTAGTTGCTAGAAAACACAAAACATTGCAGACTTGGTGTAAGCATGATAGCAATCTGATCCAGGAAGACCCTGCACACTTGCTAGATAAGAGCCAAAGGATTTCATGAGTGCTAAAAAACTACTCAGACAAAGGATTGAGAGATGCTAAGCATCTCTAGCTAATCCTGTCTTTATGTCATTATTATAACTGTTTGGGGTCCTCCCTTACAAATCAGGCCTTGAAATGTAAGCATAACACTGGACCGTACGTACTGTTTTCCTCGTCAAATAACTTCTCCATATAGTTTTTGGAAGCGATGAGTTTTTTAAGGTTTTTAAGATGTAGGAATCCAGAAGGGAGGGTAGAGAGCCTGTTGCTGGAAACGTCGACCTCAAGTAACCTGTGAGTACAGAAGATACTCAGTCAGGCATCAATAAAGTGCCAGCAAAGACTCCTGTTGCCACAGACATCTATTTTACCAGGACAGCTTTAGATCTAAATGAAAGCAGCTGGAATGCGCTCTCAGGGGGCAAAGCAAAAATCCCTATTTAGAAAATTAACCCTTCCAGGGAGCAGACAGAAGTGGTTTGGATAGACAGCAGATCAGATAATTGATACGAGCAAGCAAATGTCTATCGCAGTCAGCTCAGGGCTTACACTTAGAGGAGTAGGGCTCACTAGAATTGGAGAAAAGCAGAAGCATAAAAGTCCCTACAATTGTTCTGACAACTAACTTGGAAACACTGAGAAGGCAAACCAGCAAATCTTAAGTTGAACCTTGCAGCAGACAGAAAACAAACCAAGAAGCTCCTGCACATGCTATTCACTTACACAGTTTCACACAAACACAACTGACTCGTTTGCACCTGCTCTCCGTACAGGTTCAGTTTGCTGTAGGCATCCAGCACACACACCTTGTACATATAATTTCATCAGACGACTGTACACTGGGTAACTCCGTCAGCTGATTGTCAGCCAGGCTGAGTTTCCTGAGGTTTATGAGGCCCCATGGGATCACAGATGGAAGGGAGACCAGGCAGTTGGCAGAGAGATCAAGCTCAGTTATCTGACAGGAGATATCAATCAGCCAGTCCAGATCCACCCAGGGCAGTTTGAGGTTTGACCAGTTCACACACAAAGCCTGCATATGTCAAAGAAAGAAAAGAAAACCACGTTAGTAAAATCCCAATTGCTCTCAGCCTGTGTTACATCGCCGGGAATCTGGCAGATCAGAGCACAGACCATAAACACTTTGCTCACTTTCCAATCTGCTTCTAGGAATTAAACTGACTCAGAGATGAAATCACGCCTGGCTATCAGCAGCCCCCATCATATAGCTGTTCCATGATCTCACTCCAAAGAGCATGAGCAAGCACATGCAGGGGACCCGGACTTCTTCGCCGGTCCATTCACCAGCTCCAGTGTGCCCCACAAAGGGTGACCTGACCTTGCCTGAAACCGGGAGCTGGACAGACTCTAACACACTTTGTTCATCCAACACCGTGCAGTGAGTTTCCATGGGGCTGGGCTCCCTGCCCCGCAAGATGCGTTCACACCCTATGCTAGCAGCATGATACGGACAGATCATGGAAACACATCTTAAATACAGACTCCGCAGCCCAAACCCCACTCTGTCTCTTGGACACGGTCTGCGTCGCTGCTCCGATCTCCAAGGGACTCCGAACACCAACAGAGGCCAGGAAGGCCCAGAGGAAGCCCTATGGGAGCAGCCAGCCTCTGAAACGCTTGTTGGCCATTGCCTGTGCATCTGTCGAGAGGACAGGGACAGATCTGCTGAGTGTAGTAATGACTTCTTATGACGAGGCCTGTTGCTGGAATAACTAATATATGGCCAGGCACTGCTCTTCCATCTTAAACCTTCCAACAGCAGGCAGCCAAACCATTCTGGGGAAGTTCTAGGTTTTGCAAAGGAACATCTGGGGAAGGCAAGGAAAGGCAAACTCCATCTTGTAAAGCGCTTCTAAACACCAGAAATTTGCTCAGTATCGTTTAGGAAGATATTTTAATGTCTGAGAGACATGATTTTGGAAGTTGCCTCCTTTCTAGATAATGTTCTGCTGCTTTTGACAGCAAGGCGAGGAAGTCGTTTTATCCTCTTTTGGAAAAAAAACAGCAATTGTTGTGAAAGGCGTAACTTTCACAACATTTCATGGTCCAGCTTAGACGAAAACGTGAACACACAATGGTCATCAATGCAAGTAAACAACCCAAGGCTTCATTTTCAAGATCACTTCATTGTGTTCCAATGAGATCTACGTTCCAAAACACACATTTTTAAAATGTTAGTCCCAGAACCTTTTCATGAGCTCAGCGTTTTTGACATAACTCATCCCAAAGACAGCCTCAACAAAGTGATCGTTAATTGTCCACCAGGAGGCAGCAAGGACCCGACAGCAAATCTAATTTACTTTTCAGTTCCCAGTATTTAGCACTTAAGATTTTTAACCTCAAATTTAAAATTAAAAAGAATATATTTTGGGAGGGGAGAGAAAGAAACGGGAAACAAAGGTCTATCTCTAATGTTTATCTCAGACTCAGAACTCCAAGTAACGAAGATCACATAGTTCAAATGTCTAGGAGAATGGAATAAAGGGTAAGCACAAACATTTTTAGACATTGACAGTAGTCGTACTTGGTGTAGACGTAGTGCTTTTCAAATGTTCACTAGTGAAGCCTCAGGACAGCCCTGCAAATATGAATGGAAATATTACGCCCATTGTATCACTGGGGAAACGAAGGCAGAGAGCACAAGCTGCTTGTCTAAAGCTACATTCACCATCATGCCACAAGGCTTCCGTACAAAACACAGCGAGCCAGTAGTAACAAGAAATCAAATTAAGCAGAGCATCCACTGCTACCGCAAAATATACAGTACCTAATGGGAATTACACTGCAAAGCTTTCACACTGGCACTAAACATATTCTGCTTTGCTGTTAGATTTTCCAAGTCTGTGAATTTAACAGATTCCTGCTTACAAACTCTTGTTTTAAACTCTGTATGTAGCTCTCTGTAATTTTCTCTTCACCTGTAACAGCCCAAGACTGAGCCTGTTTACATCACTGGACAGCAATCAGTTGTGATTTATGGTAATAAACAGTATAAACACACGGGTCAGATTCCCGTTTCCACCCCTAGCTACTCCACACTTCAGGAGAGATGTAGGGATGTAGTAGTGATGCTAACGGACACGAAGATCTTCCCAGCATGAAGAAACCTCACTGGGGAAGGGCACATTTGTGCCGAGACCCTTAACTACTTTTTCCTGGTTCCTTGAATTGCCCCAAGAGCTCAGAACAGGAGGCAGATCCCTAAATTCAGATAATGCAGGAAACCAGCTCTACACTACAAACAAAATCCTCAAGTAGTATTGATATCTGTCAGGCTACTTACACGCACATTCAGGGCACTACCTCGTCTTAATAGTATTATTACTCTTTATTTCAGATAGAGAATTTTCAGCTGGTTTAGCTTCCAGCTGAGGCCACTAAAAACTGACTTACAATGGTACTGATGCAAGAGGAGGGAGGAGAGCACGGCTGGGGAGAGGAGGAGGGCAGCATCACTGCAGCTCCACCCCAGACTAGCTAAAATGGTCCCCGATAGAAATAACAGCTTAATCAGCAAGGAAATTCTCTGACTGATGTTGTTTATACCTTATTGTGGTTTATAGTGATGCCAACAGAAGCCTTTTTATGCCAGGACAACTAAACGTACACCATAGAATCATGGAATGGTTTGGGTTGGAAGGGATCTTAAAGACCACCTTGCTTCACCCCCATTGCCATGGGCAGGACCAGGTTGCTCAAAGCCCCATCCAGCCTGGCCTTGAACACTTCCAGGGAGGGAGTGTCCACATCTTCTCTGGGCAACCTGTGCCAGTGTCTCACCACCCTCAATCGTGAGGAATTTCTTCCTAATATCTAATCTACGTCTACCATCTTTCAGTCTAAAACTGTTACCCCTCATCCTGTCACTCCATGCCCTTGTAAAAAGTCCCTCTCCAGCTCTCTTGTAGGCCCCTTCAGGTACTGGAAGGCTGCTGTAAGGTCTCCCCAGAGCCTTGTCCAGGCTGAACAATCCCAAGTCTCTCAGCCTGTCTTCATAGGAGAGGTGCTCCAGCCCCCGATCATCTTCGTGGCCTCCTCTGGACCATGACTCCTGCTCAGACAGAAAAAAACCCCATCACCCTCCTACCTAACAGTGCTGGGTAAAATCACATACTCTGCATTAGCAAACACAAATCACTTTGCTTAGGAATGAGTTAAGAAAAGGTCTGATCCCCAACTACATGTGCTTCATGTAGATTTTTAATAGGAATGGCCTTTTTAGGCTAGAAGAGAAAGGTGTAACAAATACCCAGCTACTGAAAGTATAATACAAGCACAGTCTGCCTAGATATGTGAGAAACATTTTAACAGGGAATTAGCCATTTTAACAACCAATCTTGGCTGGCAATGCATACTCTGCCCTGATACTTTCCTTCTAGGAATGTCGATTTTTTTCAAAAGTCATGCCAAGACTCAGCCAAAACGGGGGCGGTGGGGGTAAACCAGAATGAATAGGGGAAAACCCAAGCTTTTAGGCAGCAGTTCCAGACAACTTGTCTATGGTGTAAAAATTAACTGCTAGTAAGGAAGAGTCTTCCCATTTACCCACAGCGTCGTCAAGACATGGGGTATGGAAATCCTAATGCAGCACTGAGTGTTACAGAAAGGTGGGTCCGTCTCAGCCTGCCTATCAGACCCATCAACGATCTCCTGTAACCATTACAAAGGCCTTGCTCACAGGGAGGCTAAACCTCAAAAATGAAGCCATGGAGATCAGCCATGCTCTTTCCTCTACTTCCCTTTACAGCTTGCCATCTGCCAACAGAAGGGAACAGCAACACCCTTCATGGAGATCTCAGGCAGTGGCTGAAGCAGCTTTTTACTGACCCCACGCAGCTGGAACAAGGTGGTACATCAATCTGGGATAAAGATCTCCCGTGCGACTAAAGCTACTTTTCACCGTACAACAAGGAAAACAGTGACATTATATTCAAAGGTGGCCTCAGCACTGATAACCCAAGCTGTTAATTATTATCCCATGTATATTATGATCACCAAAGACTCACACTACATTGGGCAGGACACAAAACAAAGATGCCATCCAGAGGAGATTTACCCTGGAAGTTCAGGACAACTTTTAACAGTACACTGAGATGGAAGTGGTGGCATCCTGGCACTTTCTCCTTTGGCAAAGGTATTGCCGCAATGGCTGCAGATGCATAGGATCTCCACCATGGCCCAAAAAGAAAACAGGTAACGAAATTTTTGCAGGCTTTTTTTTAAACATGTTTTAGCATCTGATCTAAAGTGGAATATGCTCTGTGGCACCTTTACTAAGATAAGCATCCATGACCAGAGTATTGAACCCCATGAACTATTCAGTTATTTTATATAAATAAACAGAAGCAAGAAAATTGAGATCTACAGCCAAAAATCTGGGCAAATATTCCATGCTATCCACAGGTCTGTCAGTTACACAGAGGATGCATATAACCATAGAGGGCTTTGAAATTCTGGCAGTGATGGGAACAAAGGCCTGGAGAGCTGGCTTGCACATTCGGTTTCCTCCTCAGAGGAGAAAGCAGGCTCTTGTGGTTGAGATCCTGAATCCGAACTCCAGAGCCCCAGATTTCTTGTGTGACACCAGACACTGTGTCAGGCTACCCAGGCTCTGTTTGACAGCTCATATAATGGGACAGTAACATCTCTTCCCCCAGGGAAGCCAGGAGTAAAAATGCACTACAGACTCCAACCTCCTCTTTTCTCCCCCTTCTTAATTAAACTGCGCCCAACAAAGCTGCAATTAAAAACCAAATCAGAAAAAAGAACTGATGGTGCTTATCCCCTCCCTCAGTTCTTTCTCTGTTTCAAGATGATGCTCTTTACAGTACAAAAAAGTACTTGTCCTTGAGTACACCAACCAATGCAGTAATAGTAAGATCTATAGCCTGCTTTTAGAGGGTGCAGGCAGGACCATGCGTCTGCTGCTTCTCTTTTCAGACTGACACTCACCTCTATTTTGCATTTCGATCACTGTGTATCGTTTACTTCAAAAATGCAGAGCTATGGCCGCAGGGTATTTAATGTGATAGAAAGATAGCTGCAGAATTCAGATAGTGACTTCTAAAACCACAGACAAGATTGTGAAATCCAATACCTGCTATGAACGCTGCGGCGTAGGTGTCCTCATCCCCTAGGCCGCTTTTTGAATCTCAGCAGTGAGTGCCTTGCACTCAGGCCTCCTCACCATCCAGAGCTAACGACTAGCAGTGTCTCTTCTACCCGAGTACTGCGAACTCAGGACTGGAGGATAAGCCAAGCCCCTTCATCTGACTTAGGGAGAGTGGACCAAATTCACCTTGGTGCTACCAACCTGATGTCAGTGGAGTTACTGTAGGGATTACTTGGCTCAGCACTCTGTGGTGAAAAAGTAATTAAGTGAAAGAAAGCCTGACAGCAATGCCACAAAGCAAGGGGATTTGCTCCCCAACTCATACCTAATCATCTCCACTATCTTCCCAGAAAAGCCTGTTTCTTTGATGCCAAAGGTCTGTGATGCTGAACTCCCAGAGCCAGCGATCAGCTCGGCCTTTCTCCATTTGGCACTGGCTTGTGAGCTCTGTGCTCAAACAAGAGAGGGACAGTGTTCAGAGGCTGTTAGCTCCTGGGCATAGCCTGACTGTGGGCAGTTTACTGCTGTTCAGAAGGGCAAGGAAAACCTCTGCAGAATTCCTTCCCCTGCCAAGGAAAGAATTTCTCAACATGAGTCCTGAAAACTAAATGGAAATCTTCTAGTGTAGTGATGTCAGGGGACGCACTGAGGAAGGCAAGAGACTGGAAATGGTGCAGAAGCAAGAAACCCCACTGCTCTTGGGCAAACAATGAACTACAAATACAAAAAGTATTTACTTGGATTTGAGACCTTTTGGTAAGGTGATTAAAAAAGGCTGTTGCGCATTTCTCCTGACACGACATACCCTAACAGAACCTCGCTCTTGCTGTAGACAGGATATTCCAAGGATGGTGATCTGATTCCTCCATCAATAATGCTGCTGTGAATCTTGAGTGGAACTGCTGCAGATTTCTTTACCAATGGTGGTGCAAGAGGATCACACACATACACATACATTTGTATCCTTGTGCATAAAATTCTTGGCAAAATACTTCCTAGGAAAAATGCAGCAGTTTAAGCTCTTTTCTTGTCTGTAATGGAAAAAAAAAAAATCTCACACTGCACACACTGGAAAGTTACACGTATCTCCGTGCTGATTATACCTATCGAAGCCTGGAATCTGTGCCCAGCCACTTTACTGCAAGGGGCCTTTTCGCCATATCCTACCTGTTCCTGTAAAAATTGAGCACTTCCTCTCTTTAGCTAGACAGTGGTTTGCTGCGGGGATAAATTTATGCCAGAAAGCAAAAAAAGGAGAAACAGATATTAGAAAAATGAGATGTAATTCCTCTTGGCTCAGAAAGGGCAGCACTATGCATAGCGTGATGGCTGCCTGGAAGGTGTGGCAGCTAAACAAAAATCTCCAACCACATTTTACGCATAGCTGATAGCATTCACTACTGTGAAATCAACTGGAGGTCAACTGTGCAGTGTGTTCACTTAAAAGAGCACAGATGGGACAAACCCTTTTGAAGTTCTAGGCTCATTCCGAAATGATCCGTCTGCCCTGTCCAAGAGGAGAGACTTTTTGACATCCAGCTGGCTGCCATACACATCACAGTCTCCGCACAGCCCTTTTTTGCTTCCTCCCAGTGCAAAATGCATCACAGCACTTACACAAGAAGACTTACATTTGTGAACCTTAAGAGACGCAAAGAAAGCACCGAGGCAGCTTGCTTGCAGCTGCCATGGAGTCGTGTTTTAAAAAATTATCAGGGTGTGTGACTATGACTTCCCAGAGACCTGAGCTCTGCCAACAAACTGGGACAAATCTTACTGAATTTGGCCCGGTCTGCCAAAATGAATTCAAAGAGAAAGCGTTAAATAAGCAAACATACTAAAAATAAACAGCTACTAGAAGCTCAAGTTTCTGGATCTGGTTTTTTTTGGGTTTTTTTTTCTTTTTCTTTTTTTTTTTTTAAACCAGGCCCTGCTGGCAATTAGCTGATGTCTTAAGACTGCTCTCTTCTTCGCTCAGGGTGTGACAACAGCAAAGCTGAGTCATTTTTACAGCAGCTAAGTTAAATATTGCCAGCAAGTCCACATGGAAAACAGACCTCTTCCCTGTAATTCAAACATTTATTCCAAGTTNTTTTTTTTTTGGGTTTTTTTTCGGGTTTTTTTTCTTTTTCTTTTTTTTTTTTTTAAACCAGGCCCTGCTGGCAATTAGCTGATGTCTTAAGACTGCTCTCTTCTTCGCTCAGGGTGTGACAACAGCAAAGCTGAGTCATTTTTACAGCAGCTAAGTTAAATATTGCCAGCAAGTCCACATGGAAAACAGACCTCTTCCCTGTAATTCAAACATTTATTCCAAGTTTATTCAAGCTGAATTGCCCGGTTAGTTGGATTTTTTTTCTTGTAAAAGGCATGTAGTTTTATCAACTCTTATCCAGAAACACCTAGGATTTAGCTTCCCTTTGTTTACCCGTCAACAAAACTAAGAATCCCACAGGGAGGACTCTAAATCTGCTGATTGAACCCACTGAAGTCAAGCTCACATACGTGGACTGTAGTCCCTAATGTTCACAGTATTGTTGGGAACCCAGCGAGACAGGGTTTTGGCAGGAAAACCGAGAATGGAGAAGTTTGTAAAACTATGAGAAACTCTCTGCTTATTTTTACTTAACACCAAAGCAGAATCAACATCCCGCAATGTTACGAGCTGAGCAAACAGATACTCAACCGGCAATGAAATTCATGCAGACAGAGCCTTGATCGAAAAATTTCCCTCGCAATTTTTCACTGCAAGATTTTTACGATCTGATGAAAACTGTAACTATTGAAAGCTCAGGGCTCTGATGCTCCTACTCACTGTTGGTTAATCTACATACTGAGGGGAAAAATGAAAAATGCCTGATAACTAAATTGCTGGATAACAGCAGAAATACAAAATATGATGTGCTTCCCTATAAAGCAGTGAACAGTGTGTGCCAAGAGACATTTTTCAGTTCTGAATAAAGGAGACATAGATAACAGAGATTAAGAGAATGAAGAATAAAGCTTAGTTGTACAAAGATAAGGGTTAATCATGAAATGTAATAATACTCTGTAGGAAAACAATGCTGCTCATATGTAGGTCTCAAAGCATCATCATCATGTACTAAGCCTTCCAACAGCTATGAGATGTGATAGAGCACTGTGAGGGTGACAGAGCACTGGAACAGCCTGCCCAGAGAGGTTGTGGAGTTTCTTTCTCTGGAGATATTCAAAACCCGCCTGGATGCATTCCTGTGCAACCTGCTCTAGGCTAACCTGCTTTAGCAGGGGGGTTGGACTAGATGATCTCTAGAGGTCCCTTCCAACCCCTACCATTCTATGATTCTATGATTCTATNGGGGTTGGACTAGATGATCTCTAGAGGTCCCTTCCAACCCCTACCATTCTATAATTCTATGAGATACGAGGAGTTTAAATCTCCGCATTTTACCGTGGAAGAAATAGAGATGCAAATGAATTACCAAAATTGTCAAAAGGTTGTAAATAGCTAAGTGGTCAACAGAGGTCTTGTCAATCGAAAGAGGCTTCAATTGCTTTTTGTTGGCCTCTGTGTCCCACCAGAAACAACTCTGTGGGACAGGCGGAGCTCAACTAATATGACCTGATCACACACGATACTCTCCATGCTGTTCCAGAAAGCCAGATCTGTCCTCAGCAAGTGACAACAAAGGCTACCAGCCATCTTTTATTAATGGGGACCTGAAGTGGGGAAGATATTTTGAGCTGATGTGAGCTCAGGCTCCATGTTAACATAAAGCTGCATACGTGAACCTATTTGTATGTGCTATATCTGAGCTATCGGACGCAAGGGAAGAGAAGGGTTTACATGCTCAGTTCTGTGCCGTGCTAACACTCCTGGCCAATACAGAGCTTGTGGTGTTACCTTCCAACCAGAATGCACAATAGAAACCTAAATGAAGTGACTATCCTGGGGTCACAGAGGAAGCCTGTGGTAGTGCTTATTTCTCTGGAAGACTTTGAGCACAAAGTCAATGTTTCCTTTCCACAACACATGTCTGGTTCGCATGCTGATGTTACAATTGCCAAGTGGAAGCTGCCACACACAGCGTCTTCCACAACGATGCCATTTAAAGGCCTGATGTTTTACACCTTGCAATTCAGCACTGGCATGAAAGCCACTTTCACAGCTTGTTCTCTAAATGGGTAGCAAACCACAAAGCTCTTACCCGAAAAGATGAATCACATGGTATGCAAAGGCAAATATCAATTATTAACATTACACTCTTTTAAAAGAACGTCTCTTTAGACAGATAAATGGCTACTTACTGTTTTTGCTGGAGCACTACCTGGTAGTGGGCTTGTCTCAATGAAATACTTCCTCAGAAGGTGTTTGCTGGATTCAGGACTGTCCATCAGGATGTAGGAACAAAAGAAAGCTCCATTCCGTAATAAGAACACGGCTACATCTTCATTCCCTTTAGAGAAAAGACAGATTGTCTGTTCTCTTCTTCTCATGTAAATGAACCAAGAAGGAGCTGAACAGAAATCCTGGGAAACAACCACTTCTGAAAAAAACCATGAGGGTGTGCAAAAAAAGGAACTGAACTGTATAAAGACCGTTTCCTCCAGTGATAGGATTTAGTTTGGTCAACCTAAGACAGCAAAGACACTATGTAAAAGCACTGGCCCAGGCTCTTTCTCTCTTTTTTCCCCTGTCTTATTAAACTATACACACAGCTGCGCTTTGAAGTGTAAACTATTCAGCCTAAATCAAGCATGTGTGCCAGAGTGTCCATAACAATAATGCTTTTACTTGCAAGCTTCTATCTTTGAAGGGTCTTTTCCCTAGGAGTTTAAAGAGGAAAGTTCAGCCTGTCAGCATTTACAGTAATCTAACTCAGAAAGGCCATGCCTTAAATTTGGCTAAGTCAAAAGATTCAGAGCCAATTTTATTTTAATTTATCCCACTGGAAATCCAGAATAACTCCAGGCAAGCCAGTTCAGAGTGATACCTTCCTAGATGGGAACAACTCAGCCCATTCTTTAAAAGACATTGCAGAAAAGGGGCAAAGTTTTGAAGCACGCAAATACATACCTGCCTTTATAGCAGCGTACAGGGGCAACCGTATAAGAACTGGAAACTCATTCTTCCTGACTGCACAGCTCTCTGGGTCAGCACTGTATGCACGAATTAGGAGTTTTACTATGTCCAGATGTCCCTGCTGGCAGGCTATGGCCAGCATCCAGTTCAGGAGTTGTTGGCAAGTACTAGGACCTACCAAAAAGATACGGCATTTGACTTGGTTGATGCCACCAGGCTGTGATGCACAAGAGACATCCATAAATAATGGCTATGCAGAGGGTATAGGGTGAAGCCCCTGAGGACAAAGGAGCAGACTGCACTGCAAGCACGTGTTATAGAGGAGCCCTACGCTGGTCAGGCACAAACTTTTCAGCTTTGCTTAACTGTTCTTCATTACCTACCCAGCTAATGGGAGAACTTTGTTGACTGTCCCTGATCTAATCATACATAAGTTGATAACAGCAGAAAGTTTTGAGGATGCCTGCTAGGCTGCCAGCAGAAAAATCAGTCATCTAATCCTAAGCAGAGGTGGCAAGGGATGAGCAAAGGGATCTTTGCATCCAGAGACAACAGCCCTGATCCAACAGACACTAGATCCAAACATCCGAGACAGGCCACTTTTTCCAAGCTCATGTGATACAAAGAACAGGGAAAAAGAGCTGACTTTTCATGCTACTGGATGAATAAAACAAAGCAAATGTTTCAGACAACACAAAATAATTGTTTGTTTTCACTGCAACCCAAAGCACCCCCCCCGCCCCCGCCTCTAAATTTCATTTCCCCTTGAAATAATTCATTCTGGGTGAATTCTTGTCTGACTTTACTATGAACTGATAGTAAAATGTCACTTAAGGCTAAAAACTAAAATACCATATTCTGATTTCTGCATGAATTTGCTAATGTTTTAGTCATCCCCAAACTGTTTTTTTTTTGCTAAATTAATGTTTTGCCTGTGGAATACTGCTTTCCTCTAGGCACGCATAATCCTGTTCATGTAACTAAATGTCCATGACAGGATTATTTCTGCCAACAGTAAGCAGTCCTCAAATCTTCCCTGATTCACAGTATCACCTCCATTTACTTCACAAATTCACATCCCCTTTGAAATGCCTACAGAAAAGTCTACAAGCCCAAGTTTACATGTCAACTTTTTCTTGCAGTTTCTCCACGTGGAAATTACATAATTCTTTGCATTCTTAATAACTTGACTAAATCACTCACCCTTATGCTGCAAAAAAACAGGCTCCACTTCAGCTGTAAGCCATGAGAAGTTCACACTGAGCCAGAGAGAATCACTGCAGTGCATTAGCCAAATTGCAAATTCATGCAATTTATTCCTAAGCCCTGTGATTGGTTTCTATGTAACTTCCCAGAGAAATAAATGGAAAGTCCTGCATAAAAAGTCCTGAAAGCAGCTGTTTGTATAGAGTACCTCCCCTGACCCCTTGAAGCAAGGGTTTAAGGGAATTTGGTGAATTCTAAACTGATCTAAGTTTCCAGAAACTACTTAAGTCACTTCTCATTACTGAGAGTATTATACTAATACAATTTAATTTTTGCTACTAGGTTACAAAACCAGCGCTGTCAGCCTCCTTTCTGGCTGAAGGAAATATTATGTTTAATTGCATCCCCCAAACTGGAACGTTTCTTTTGCTTATTAGTGCTCTAACAGTTTAAGAACATCAAACAAGCAGGTTTCCCAACAGGTTATTCCCATTCTCTTTGAGGGCACTGGCAGGTATATAGCTCCGGTGAGCGAGGAGCTAGAGCTATAGTCAGGTCAAATAATGCAGAGGACTAGCTTAGCTGTTGCGGTTACTGCAGTATCTGAGGTCAAGATAGCAATTCGTCCTGGCTGCTGTGCAGGACCACCGGAGCCCTAATCCGTAGAGGGTCCTGGTGACCATGGCAGCTGCTGTGCCCGCAGTACACCAAGAGAGCAACAGGGGACCCAAACACAGTTCCTGGTCCTGACTCAGAGTAATAATGCTCTTCCCTGGCCCCCACAGCTGCCTTAAGAATTGCGTCTGGATCTAAAAATGTCTCTGTTTGCCTATAAAGTAATTTTTAAAATAAAACGTAACCAAAATAGAATGATGATTCTAAAGAAGGAATTCCCCTGAAAGTCAAAACAAAATGCCAACGAGAGAGCACAGAGCATGCTGCCAGCTGTGCACCCAAACTATTACTCGCCAGGCAGTCGTGCCGCACTCTCACTCCCAGCACCACCATGTCTGCTGGATCAGCAGAGCGGGATGATGCTGTTTCCTGAAAATCCCTTCATTTCTCTGTGGGGTTTGGGATGCTATCCAGCTGTGAGGGCTGATGGGAATGAATTGTCTAAATGGCATCTTCCTCCAGTTCAAATTTGCAAACATGGAATATTTTTATGCATGTGTCTTTTCACCCATGGGGGAAGTTTTCTTCAAACACAGCAGAGATTAGATCCCTCCACGCACTTTCCCATTACTAGGTCCCTCCCATTTCAAGGGTTGTGAAAAAATAAATGCCTGCTTGAAGCTATAGCACACAGCTACCAAAAGCCTGAGGAAAGGCAGAGGCAACCCAATAGGCTTACCATGCAAGGAATCCAGCAGCTCTTTCACAACATCCTTATGTCCAAAATATGCAGCCACCACAGCTGCATTGTCATCATTAGGTTCTGTTGGTAACACCACTAATGCTTCCTTCAGTAAATACCTCACCGCCTGAAGATCTCCATATGCTGCTGCAATACCCAAAAGCTGGCACTGGTAGAGAAAACACAGCAAAATAAACTCTCTGTAAAGGGAGCAGGCAGAGAAAGAGAGACCATTTCTAGAGCCACGTATTTATTTGTGCCCATGCATATGCATACCCACTGTCACTGTGGTTAACTGAGAATGTCATAAACAGTATCAGCCATTATAATTATTGCTGTTGATATAATATTCATATTAATTTGGGGGGGTTTATAGGTTTTTTGCATGGTTTTACTGCAGAAGTGCCCAAGGCACAGAATGGTGAATGTACAACTATTTTTCATGGAACAACAGAAAAAGTACTTGCACAGCTCTGCTACAAGGTGTAGTATTTCTAGTTTTAGAGATGACCAGTATGCCTGGACTTGGTACACAGGTACTCTCCCAAAACACTAAGGTAAGCTCTGTGCAAAGAGCAGGCTCAAAACGAGGGCTCTGAAGGCAGGGCAGCGCAGGAGTTGGTGCAGTGGACACAGTTCCAAACACAAGCAGCAAAACCTTCCCAAGGGGCCATTAATCATCTTTGTACTGATGGGGGAATACATTTTTTCCCTAAGTCTATGAACTGCTTCCTTTTTATGGGGAAAAATTTATTTCCCTGTTTTGGTGGCCACAGCACCAGCACTCCTCCTCGCACAGCCTCCTGTTCCTACACACGCTGTTCCTTGTGGTCTGTCTCATCTTTCCTATCAGTGCTTTCAACGGCAAATACTGTTCTTGAGCATGTATGTCCTGAGGATGCCCACGCAACCAGCAATGCCTGGAGCCCCACAGCAGAACCAAATGAATTTGGTTCTCTACGACGGAAGACAGCAGCTTGGCATTTTGGTTTCTTTCCCAATAAAACTTGAGAAAGAGTAGTAACCTAACCCTACCTTTTCCACTTGCAGTGCAGTCTCCTCACATGACAGCTTAATCAACTCTTGGGCCTTACTGGTGTCTCCGGCTTTGTAAGCATCCTGAATGCTTTCTGTCACGGGGGTCTGAATTATGGAGACTTCGCCAACTGTGGACTGTTTGCCACCCATGTCCACAGTTCCTGCAGTAAAAATAGAAAAGAGGGGTCAGGAAGAAGTACCTTGTTCGTGCACATGCACATGTACCTGTGCTCATGCACAGCTGCAAGGTCAATGCATCCTGGCAACGAAAAAACGGGGTGAATTATTTTCAGAGGAATATTTAAAAAGAGGGAGAAACCTCAACACTCAATTGCCTGACAAAAGAAAGTGATAATATGTTAAAGTACTTTCCAATAGGGACATGAAACTAAAAGGGACAGTGAGTTCCCCAATTGCTCCCAGAGGTGGTTTCCAAAGGACGGTGTGAAAGCTCACACCCACACAGACACGTACGCTCTGCGGCAGCGTGCCACACTCAGCCTCCTGCTGCAGGAACCGGGGAAGAGAAGGGCTTACATGAGATTAGCATCTGCGGTACTTCTGAAGAAGCGAGGTGTCTGCAGGACCTCCAAAGCAATTCTCGTATTATTAGCCTTGCTTCAGTCACAATTCACCTCCTGACAACAGCCTAATAAAATCCCACCGTACTTCTCCAGCATTTTCAACCAGAGCTTTATACACCTCAATGAACGTGAAAGAAAAGAAATTAGAAATATTTTTACTCAGGGACAACAGAGTAAAAGGACATTACGCAGGATGTCCAGTGTCACTGATCAATCCCGGAGCGTCTCCTAGGCTAGACTTTTGTTTTTGAAATGCCGTCAGGAGCCAGAAGAGTTTTAAATGTCAAAGATTAAAAGCTGCAAACCATTAGAGAAGATGCTTGCAGAGGGTGGCTAACAAAGAGGCAGCCATGAAGTCTCACGCCCCCCCAAACTACCAGGACAGGGAAAGCTGCGGGAAGGTCACTGAATTATGAGTAGGATGTTCAGGTCCACTCCTCAAAGATATGCAAGACGGAGAAAATGGTCTCTTTTCAAGTGAAAAGCGCTCCTTTCATACTCACTTCTTCCTGCTAAAACTTTATTAATTATTATTGCTTATTTGCAACTGGTTAAATAAAGCCCTTACGCCCACAGATATTCACATATGTTCACAAGGATCATTTTTTTTTTTATATAGACACATATGCCATGTTTAATGCAGCTTGGAAAAATAAGTAAATTTGGACCGATCTATAACTGTCAGTAAATACCTTTGAATAATGCAGTCTGAATCACCAATAGATTCTGCCTAACACTTCTCATAAATTATTTAAATGAAGCTCAATTCACTCAGACATCGGAGACGGCTCCAGAGATTCGTGCCATTAAAAATGCGCACACATCAATAACCTTTCTCAGATGATGCAGAACGCGTGAAGGACAAGCAGCAGAAATCAAGGCAGATGAATGTGGTGTTCAATGACAACATAATAAACAGCATCTCAGAGCTCAAGTTAATAGGTGCGGTGCCTTTGTAACTCTGTAGTTTGCGGGAGTACGTGGGAAAAGAAACTCATCCAGCATTTGTTCCAGTCTTCTCGAGCAGACTCCCCACCTGTAAGGGATTTCTAAGAATACTGCATATGATTCAGTTTGCTATTTAATGGACACCAAAGGTAGGAAACACAAATGATTCTTAGGCAAGTGACTGTTTAAAGGGTGATAGAACAGAGAGCTTTAAAGCAAAATAGTTTTTCAGTCTAAACAATTCAGAACTTGACTAAGTAAAATCAAGAGGTGCAGATCCAAGCAAACACTGCAGTTACTGGAACATGCAGCCCCCCAATGCTCAATGCCCTGTGATGAAATCCTGAACCTAGAGAGAAGCACTGGAATTCCCCTTGGAGGGAAAAATGCCTCATATCGGAGACACAAAACAGATGGAAAGCTGAGCAGGAAGCCCTGCAAATCGGGCTGACAGAGCACAGTAACTTTAATCTGGTTAGTAAAAAAATGCTGAAAGGAGCGACAAAATTTTACTTTCTTCAGGCCTCTGTCCTGATTTTGGGGACTATCACTCAAGACCCACATCTGCGGCCAATTCCACATGTAAAGGCACATACTTTCTGCCCAAGAATTGAGCAGGGCCATTTTTCTTTCTTTTCAAATCACGGCCAGGGAAGGTGGAGGTACAACTATCTCATGGTCAGAGATTCTTTTGGGATCTGGGAGATCCCAGTGTCACTTCCTCATCTATAAGAGAGGTCTCCAGCCAACCTCTCACGCATCTTGCACACCAGAGCTCTCCTTACAGGAGCATTTTCCACCTCTCCTACTGGAATTGCCCCACTGTGCAGGGAGGACTACCAAACCAGTTGGCCATGGAGCACAATGAGGACCACAATGCTGTACCCAAGGGAAGGACGAACTCCACAAGCTAGACCTTAATCCCAAGACCGCACCTGTGTTTTACCGAACGACTACTTCACAAAACAACTTGGCTAACATGTCACACTTCCTCTTACATTTTTGTCCCTGTCAACATTTCTTAAGTCCTTTGTAGTGTAATGGCTTAGTTACAACCACTGCTACCATCATCCCTGTCTGGAGAACACAGGCTGGCTATCAGTCATCGCAGTCTGCTCACGTACGCTAGGCGTAGAATTCTGGGCACTCCAGGAACAGGAAAGTCACAAATGGCTGGCTTCGTGGCATTTACACGCTTCCAGAGTTAGCTGGCAGTTTAATTAGAGTCTTCAGGATATTAATTTTAGTCCCTAAACTCAATTTTAGTCTTGTTTTAGGCAAATAAGAAATTTTTACTGATCTAACCAAAACTGGCCAGTTTCGAACACTTGAACATCCATCAAGTAGAATTCAACAAAACCTTCACTGAACGTTTGAAGCCAATATATTTATATTTAAATATTCTTGGCAGAATGAGAATGCTGCTCATCACTCAAGTTTCTTATGTAACTGTCATAAAAATTTCTTTCTATGATTGAATTCTGCAGAGTAAATTGACCTCCTGCCTAAGACCTAAGGAAAAAAGCTGCAAGAGGTCTTCAGCAAAAAAAGACTTTGCAATTTAACTAATTACAAGCCTGAAAAGAGCAAAACTCGTGAGATACAGAGTGATAAAAAAGCTTGCCCTCAACCAACAGCTGTACTCACATGATTCTGTCAAAGCTAACTTGAGCTTTCAAAGGTTAAATGAGAGAAGGTGTGCCATCCATTCCTAAGTTCCCAAAAACCACGGAAGACATCCATTGCAAAGCTAAGCATCTTACCAACCAAATTACCCAATTAACAGAAAACTGCCTGGTGACTTAGTAAATTATACATTGATTTATGAAATACAAATGGGAAATAAGCAGCAGCACATTTTATAAACTTAATTTATGCTCACCAGTAGGGAAAAAAATGAGGAAAATAACATTCTACTGACTAAAGACTGTTTTATTTCTGTAAAATGCATGACTAAACTATCATCAGTACTGGCATTCATGTAGGCTGGGAATAAAGTTTTGCCAATACATGCAGCAGCCATTTTTAGCAAAAATCTGAGCTGAAATCCAAAGAAATTCTGCCTACGGTTTTAACCTTACAAATCTCATGCTCTTTACCTGAGCTCTTTGTGGCTTTAATAGAGTCACCTCACTTGCATATGGCCTTGAACAACAAGACGTAAGAGCAATACTGAAGCTGAATAATACTGAACCTCTATTTTTGGACTTGATCAAGCAACACGCTGAGCATTTGACCTCGGATGTAACAAAGTGCTTTTAATTCTTAGATTGCACAGATTTAGGAACTGCCTTCTCTACTTTGCACAATAAAGTCTAAGTAACTGTTTGACAATGCTTATTGCTATATGCAATACAGCATTATGACATGTAACATGATACGAACAGTTACGATATTCTATCAGTACTTCTTGGATATTCCTGTCATAAAAAGCTACTAGAATCTCCAGAAGCTCTTATGCGCTCGTTGCAATTTCTTTTAATTTTTGCTTTATTGCACACAGACCTGGGCCAGAGTTCCTGTGCCAGCACAGGTTCCTCTAAAACCACTGCCCCAGATCAGCACCCTTCTTCTGAGCTTTCAGCAGGAAAGCAGATAAATGACGCCTATTTGAACTGAGGTGGTATGGTATGGGTTCGTTTCTCCAACACGTTTGAATGCCAATGAAAATAAGGTCATGGGGTTTTTACTCCTCATCATTCAGATCATCTCTGCATCATCTTTATTTTTCTCCATAGGCCCACGGCTTCTTTTCTTTGCTTGCTTTCTAATGACTGTAAGCAAACCAAGCGCTGTTTGTAAGGGGAAAATGGGAGGCATTTGCCGACGTTAAAAACACATCTTTCATCTACTCCTCACACAACTTAACAGCTTGTATCAAAGCAACTGACTTTGGAAATATTTCCAACTCTTGATTTCAATGTTTTATATTTTAGAAGTAGCCTTTAAGCTTGGCTTTGCAGTAACAGCCTTTTATAAATGCTAAGGGCAAGACTAATTCTCACGTACAAAATATTGCAATGGGAACAGTGGTTATGAATAAAAAAGGCAGTGTTACTTCATTGCCATTCAAAGGTCACAAGAGTATCACTTCTAAACTGCAACAGACTGCTGTCCCAGCTCGGGGACATNAGCAGGTGGAAAAAAAACCACCTAAAATTTCTAAACTGACAGTATCCTATTATCAGCAAAAAGCTGAGGGTTTGCCGGTCAATGCTGTGAATCAGCAAACAGCTGTATAACTAAACAGCGCGCTGTATAGATGATCGTTATCTTTGTATCCCAAATCACTGTATCCCTGTCTCTGACACATAACCTCACAGTTTGTAAGTGCTACATTAGTCCCTTTGATAAGGTAGGAGTTCTTTGGCAACTAACTAGGGTATTTTTATTTAGCAGAGAAATATATAAATGAGATGCTTAACACAGGATAAAATAGGGCAGGAAGCTAACTTACTCCAACATAGAATTACAATAATAACAAAACTTGAAAACTGCTACTGACCTTGTCATAATGTGTGCAGGTATTTCCAGAGAGAGAAGCAAATCAAGATGATGACTTTAACACAGCACCCCATTCAGCAATGCTCAATTAAGCTATTAATTCCTTGGATTGTTAGCTGCCCACCTCTGCTTCAGCACAAGCAGCTCTTACAGTGGCCACTGGATGTAGCATGTTTTGGCTTGCTAGCTGCTTCTTTGTCTGAATTAACTACTACCTTTTAGCCTTGACAATTATTTTCATCTCCATGTCCCATTACAGTGAAATCCAAGCCTCTGATTCAGAGAGGATCTGGGGATGGGGGTGGGCAGGGAGGCCGCCTCTCTGGGCTGAGCTCAGACATTAATTCCTCAACAACACCAGACGGCTACAGCTAATCTTCACCAGCTTAATCTTTTGCCATGTTGACTTCTGAGCGCTGCCACAGAGCAAATGAAAAATCGGACCGAGATGAGGTTTAAGATGTGCCGAATATTTAAAGCCAACTCTCCCAAACGCTTACAAACTCACAAGCGTCACTGAACATTTTTCAGTACTACTCCACAGAAGCTTTTTATACGGCAGGCTGGTTTGCAAAATTAATGAGTCTCTGTAACAGACTCATGTATCTTCTGTTGCTTTGAAAAACTTCAGACTAATAAACTGAACAACAGCCAACGGGAAGCCTCCAGTGATTTCAAAGGATGATGGATCTGTCCCACATTGCGCTTTCCACTGAGATGGGTGAGAAATTTTTTTCAGTCCTCTGGAGATCTTTGAGATATGGAAAAATAATTCCCACCCCAAATCAGGAAGGAAAAAATAAAACCTTTGATTCTTTATCTAAAAAAAAAATAAAAATAAAAGTCACCAAACATTTTAAAATCAGCCCAGGTCAGTCAAAATACTTTAAGAAACAAGGAAAAACCCTTTTTGTTCCTTCCCTAATTAGCTAACACTTCAAAACAAGGTTTCATTTGTTGTTTGAACAAGTTAAAAGGTTTTGTTCATTTATTTTATTCATACATTTCTTAAAAGGTACAGTCACGGACCAAGGTCTGTTCCCAGGAGGGAAGTTGTTCCCCCCACCTGCCCACGTGTGGTCACTCCAGGTAGCCCCATAGCCAGGACCTGGCCGAGAACCATGCAAAGGAGGGTGCTGTGGCAAGAACCCTATGATCTATTCACCTTGTTGTCAGATTTAGGCAAAACAAAACAAACAAACAAACAAATAAATAAGTAATATAGCTCAACCAATTCCGCTATAAAATGTCCCTGGTAGTATTCAAAAATGGTCAGAACCACCTATAAACGCCCCTGTGAGAAGACAAAGAGAAAAAGTTATGGTAAACCCAACCGAGAGGCAACAGGATGGTTTATCTGAGAAACTCAGCACCCTCACCGGGCAGACCACACCAGAACTGGGCCACGTCCCTCTGATCCTGATTAATATCCCTTCACGAGTGACATGTGCCAGCTTCTCAGGACAGAGGGAACTCTCCACACACTTTTACTGCCTATTTTTTGTGATTCCATTTCACCCAAGCATCCATTATTTGAGCTAATTAAAGGAGTGGCTCTACACTAAGATCTGCCTGCCAAGGCGGTGGAAAACACGATGTATCAAGTACAAAAGAAACCCACACCAACAACACAGCTTACAATCAATGTTCGCTGCCCTAAAAGCAAACTTATAACCTCACAAAAAACAGATCTGAAAGAAGAATGCTTCAAAGACAAAAATCTAGTACTGAAGACATCTTTTTCACTATTATTGCACAATCTGGAATTATTTTTAGATTGTTTACATGCCAGTGCCACGCACATAAAGCAATGATCTGCATTAAACATTTTCCAGCAAATGTACAGGATCTTGCAAAGGGCATGCTGACAATTTTAGGAACAGCAATGCAAAGTGACCAATTATCACCAGAGTCATTGGAAATTTTCTATTTAGAAACACTCTTAACCTGCAAGGAAAAAAACCATTTGCTAATGCAAACCTGAAAGGAAAATATTAAGTCCCGGATGGAAAAATGCTCTGGATTCCTGCCTTTTTAAGGCTCCAGAACTGAATTACGAAAAACAGATGCCTCCAAAGGCTTACACAATCGCTCCTCCATCACTCAGGATAATGGGGGAAGAAGGGACAGAAAAACCTCAAATACTTACAACACCGAGGCTCAGCATGCTTTAGTGGGCGGTATCACAGATGACCGAACAGCTGTGTGAAGCTGTCTGTCACACCCAGCACTGAGCCTGGGCTGAAAAGCTCTACCAGATCCGAGCGAGCTCCTGCATTTGTGTGTGTGCTTCCCAGACCCCCGGGACTCTGGAAATTATTTGCATTCTCCAAAACATTCAAATGAAACCAAGCTGGTTATTCCTATTTTGCTGAAGTACAAAAGAGGCTACGCAAAGCCATTACAAGGCAACGAGCTTTGAGAGAGCACAAAGAAATACACACCGGAAAATGACCGTCAGAGCAAACCCATCATGCCAGCGAGCAAATCACGCTGGAAAGCGCAAGGTAGCTTTGGGGTGACTCATGATACCTGCGGCTATCCAGGGAAAAGGAACAAGGGCTACTACACACGACAGCCTCCGGTGTGCCTCTTCTCGCGTGGTCTGCAGGAGGACAACTCTGCCTTCGACAGGACGCTCTTCGCCAGCTGTTTTAAAAGTGCACACACCACTTCCACTGCCCTGGGCTACACCTGATGGAAGAGGGGCAGCAGGACTGCGATCCTCAGCGCAGAGTCAGAGCAGAGTCAGCTCATCAGCACCATGACTGGGCACCCCTTCTTCCCACCTGGGCTCTGGGGGCTGCCAGCCTCCTGTGTACTGATAAACCCTACACAAGTCCCCAGCCGGCCCTGCATACCAGCACATAAGGCTCCCATTGCTCCACATCCCACCTTTAGTTTCACCCTCTCTGTTTATAAAGCCTCTTTAACCGCAGTAGATAACAACAAGACAACCTCCACATCTCGAACAAATGGCAGCAGCCAACAGCAAACACAGGGCTGCTGCCTTCTCCTCCTCATCTATCTTCTCCTTCCAACTTTTCACCAAGCTGCTGGGTACCGAACACAAGCAGGCAGCCCTTCGCTAACCCTGCCATCCCCGGCTTACCGGCACCACGACCTGGGCTGTTGTCAATGACAGTGATGGTTTTGCCCTCTCCCCTGAGTACAAGTGTCAGGCCTAGGCATCTTCACGTGCACATGTGCATCCCTTTCAAGGAGCACTCAGAGCATCAGTGGCCATAACCCATTTCTCAGTGGTCAGATAGTCTCATGAAGGCATCATCATCCCTGGCAGGCACACTACTAACCTTTGTGCATGGAAAGAATGGGACGGAGACAACCTCTGGCAAGCACAGGGCAAAGGCTGGCTCTCACAGTGCAGGGGGATGCCTCGCATCCCTCCCACAGCGCCCTCTTTGGGATGCAAAGGATCAAGGACCATACAGAACATTGATGGTGTTAATTTCCACCTCCAAGGGAAAGAGATTGAGGGAACCAAGAGAGCTCCAAATGGCCAGAAAGCCAACTGCTGTATTGAAAATAGAAATGACTCAGCTCTAAGTGAAAGTGCTATATTTGTCTTTTGGCCTCAGTGATTTGGTTCCAATCCTACAGCTTGAATCATTCAGAAATATGCTTTTGCATGCAAGGCCAGCTATGCCACTCTTGCTTTCCAAATTTTAAATTGGAAGATATACATTAAGCATGCGGAAGTATGACTGTGCTTTTGGGTTTTCTTCACGTTCGTTTCCAGGCACGGCTGGAAAGAGAGGATTATTAAATGATGAAAGGTGACTCTAGTGAGACCATTCCTGTCCAACTGAATCAAATATTATAGCCATGAAACCAAGTCAAGACTGGATTTCATTTGAAAGTTCATAAAATAAAATTTCATGGCTAACTTTGGTTTCTTTTGAAACTTTTCCTTTTCCCTAATGTTCAAGCTTTCATCAGAAGGGAAAAAATTCCATGCATCAATGTTTTCTCTCTTTCAAAGAAATAATCTGCTCAACATTATTCTAAAAAAAAAAAAAGTCATTAATTATTCACATATAAGCATCAAGTCACAGCCAGTCCCCTTCTGCTACATCCTCCTTAAGCATATATTTAAAGCTAGCTTTAGAAAGAAGCAAATGCTTTTAGCCCCAGATGTGAGGCAATGTCTGGAAGAGTTCAGGAGGGGACTCCCTGTGTGCTTATGAGGGGAGGACGGGTCCAAGGTCTCTGCTCAGGTCTCTTCGGAGTACAAGTTCTCTACTGGCTTCACCAAAGACACATCCAGCAATTCCACAGCTTGTCTGAGCTGAGAAAAACAGCTTCCAAGCTTATGTTTCACTTTAATAACACATGTAAACACCCTTCTAAATGGAAAACCCATTTACTACACTCCAACCCAACCTCTGGTCAAAAATAATAGCACAAAAGCAATGAACATCTGTCTCTCCAGCCCCATGAAACTCCATGGATGCTACCAGGAAAGACAAGCCCCAGTGGGGCTTTCAGAGAAAGCTGATGGAAGTGGTAGATAAAGGTCATAGCTGCTCCATCAGGTCCCCTTGGGCCACAGCAGCAAGTCCAGTTCTCCATGCCTCCATCACATGGCAGGGTAGCTGCTGTCACCTTCGCGGCTACCAGTGTCCCTTCTCCCTTCCCCAAGGAGCACAGCAGGTCTCTTACAGAACCTGGACATGTGAAGATTTGGGAAAGGCTGGCCACAGAGGAGAAAAAAGGGAGAGGACATTAAAAAGATATGTAAAATACCTCGCACGACTCCAGTTTATCATGTTGAAGGAAGATGAAGAGAATTTGGAAGAGCTGGAGAAGACTAATCGAAGAAATGGACAGTCTACACGACTACAGATGAAAAGAGCTTGGTTTGTTGACCCTGGAAAAATGAAGGCTGGACAGAGATGGGAGTACTGTCTATAAAAACATTCAGAGGGAGACACCAGGGAAGGAGAAGAGCTATTTATGTACAGGCTATGAATACATTTTGGCTGCTAATTAGAAGAAAGTTTAAAACATTGGAGAAATGAGGCTTTGGAACAGTCTTCTAGAAAAAGCAGAAGCAACAGACACGTCAACTCGCTTAAAACCGGCCTTGTATAAGGTTTAGGAGTGTGACACCAGGGCACGGACTTACACGCTCCTTCCAGTCCTACAGCCTGCATTCCCAACGTGCAGAAGTTAACTCAGCTACCCAGCACTAACAGTCATAACACATGAGATGATAACAGCTTCACAGGCTACTTTGAAGGAAGTTTGTAGAAAGAGAGATTATCTTTTATTAAACAGAGTGATAGACCCAGGAAAAAGCAGGCACATCTAAGTGAAGAAGCCTTTCAAGAGATTTGAGGGGGTAAATGCTCCACGCAGCAAAATCCAAACTTAGTCCACGTTAGACGCAGTTCAGTGTGCTTCTTTAACTGTCTGCTGGCCTAATATAATACCTTAGTCTTTGCTATCCTCACTTCTAATTTATCACCAAGACAACAACAACTCCAAGATTAGTTTAGGTTAAAGTGTTGCATGCAGAGGAAAAGAAAATGCAATTCAGATATTGGATATGGTTGGCATCAAGAGAGTTGAACAGGCAATTCGGCAACAGCAGAGCCAAGAGAATTGCAGAGCTGGAAAGCACATCAGAGGAAAGAGATGAGCATGATCGTCTCAAAAAGAAAAAAAACAAGAAGTGTGGAGAAAGTGAGGCTTCACTCCAGCTTCTACTGAACTCATTGTGAGCACTTCCACCAGTTTCCACGCAAGGAGGAGTAGATCCTCCTAGATGCTGGTATCCGGGACAGAATACTGTAGAGGGAAGATTACCTTAACAGCTGTGTCTGGAGCAGAAGAGGAAGCCTCATGACAAGATCTCTGCTGTTGGCCAAGACAGTGCCAGTCCTGAATCAGGCTGCGTAGCGATCTGCTGTTAAAGCTTTAATAGGAGGCTACCAAAAAACCCCAAACTCTTCCCTCGCTTGTGACAAAACCTACAATGGCAGAAGTGCCTGCGTTCGCAGAGAGGTGTAATGGGGAGGTATTTCCCTTCTGTCTTCCTGATGTCTGGGAATATCAGCATTCATTTCAGTGGAGGGAGGACAAGGACTCTGCCTGGGAGGATGCTATGTTTGAACAAACGTACATGCTATGAACCTCCTGCAGCCCACAGCATTTTTTGATGGCTGCTTCAAGGTAGAGACAGCAAAATTAGGCAAGGCAGATGTCACCGCCTTCCCACCAACCTACGATGAACTCTGATCCATTGCATCTGAGAACTTGGTCCAATCCACGCAAATGACTTTGATTTGATAGCTTTTATCCCCACCCTGCCATCGTGTGAAAGGTCCAAGGTGCAAAACATTGGCGAATTGTGACTGTGATTACAAGCCCACTTAAGGAGCTAGACTCATTTGCTTTTCAAGCTACATATGAGATCTGAAAAGGGATCCTGCCCATTAGTGTTGCAAAAAAAAAAAAAAAGAAAAAAGTTCCTGTTTGATGCAAAAATAAAAGCATTTTCAAAGGCTCTTTGATGTGCAAGACAGAAAGACATGCAGGCATATTCTGGAGGAGGTCTTTTCTTCAGCAATTACCAGCACTCTTTTTGAATGTTACTCGCCAGACAGAATTTTTATGTGAAGTAGATAACCACACTGCAGAGCGTATCAGCTCTAAACCTTGTGGCTTTTCAATTAAGTAGCAATAACCTCCAGTCAAAATATTCCTTAACCAAAATGGGAATAAAACAAATAACCCCAAAACCAACTAACTGCAGGTAAAGCAATTCCAAAGACATACACGCTTTTAAAAGATCTCATTTTGAGCTCTTCTCAGGTAGCCATGCCAGTTTTCCAAGCGATATTCTGATCATTAAAACAAGCAGTGATGTAATTTCCACCATGACCACAAACATACCAAGAATATTTGAGCTAAATTTATCCAGACTTCTTGTTTGAATCACTGCTTTGGTTTGTTATTTTTCCATGATTTTCAACTATGCTTAGAAAAGGGGTTGCGTACAGCCTGGGGCTGAGTTTTCCCCACCAGTGCCTGAAATGCCAACCTTTATGCTTGGGAGCTACATATTGACTATTAGAAATGAAACTAAGCTGTTCCTCCAGCTCCCAGCCCCAGGTCCCTGCTCCTTTCACCCTTCGCCTTCCTCCTGCCCTTCCTGTAGTAGACTGATCCTCACCCTTAGGTCCCACAACACGAGGCTTCTCTTTGCAGCCGAGAAATTCCTGAAGCTCACCACAGATCTGCCCCCCTCCCCAGCTGGAGAGGGAAAGCTGAAAAAGAGAGGACCTGCACCAGATTTCCCACCGCTCTGTGCAGCTCTGTGGCAGATCCCAAGTTCTGCCAGCCTGTCCAGAGCAACGTGTCGCACCATCATGAGTACCCATGCCAGGAGAGCTCAGGCTAGCGAGGGCTGCCTAGGCACCTTCACCAGCAAGCACACATGTCCCTGCAAAAAATACACAATCTATAAAGACATCGCTCTCTTCCAACATGCATGGGGTGGCTAATTATCACACTGGGAGGGACTGAGTTTTGCAAAAACTGCAGCATAACCCCCGAAATCTTACTATATCAACTTTGCTATTGTTTCATGGGAATCTTTTTCAACTGTTGTATTTTAACATGGTCTGGATTATGTGCTTCCTGACTCCATTTCAGATTCATGATCAAACTCACCACGTTTGCCCGCATGTAGCCGTACATGTTTTAATGGCAGTCTGTAATTTCTGAAAGCACTTTTTTTTTTTTAACCCAGAAACCGCCAACCCCCAGAGCCCCTCTGCCTGCAGGAGGGCTTTCTGAATGTTGAGAGCCGTCCCTAATACTTAAAGACTTCTTTTATAAAGTCCTCCCTGTAAGTAAGAGCGAGGCACAAATTCAAAGCATGGACACACTTCTGTTGTGAAACTATCAGCAGCTTACATAAAAGGGCTGCCACTGTGGTGATACATAATCATGCAAATGAGCAACTGCTGACCCACTAATGAGCACACAGACTCGGATTAAGGAAAGGAATTAAATATCAGCCTAACTTGATGAAAAATGTGAAAGAGAACCTATTAAGGGACAGACTTCACCTATACAGCAAACTGGGAGCTGAATGGCATCAAATCCATTCCCCACACCCTCATCTGCAAGACAAACATTTCCTCCCTGTTAGCTGCCTTCTGCCAAGCAGAGCCCCGGCAGCCCCCTCATCGATCAGAGAACTGCAAAACAAACAAATCGCAGACTTAATGCTGTAAGGATCCCTGAAGATCTGATCCCAAGCCTGTTATGTCAGTGCAAAGACTTCAATGAGTTTTGGATAAGGCCCCCACAGGCTTTGGAGAGGAGAGAAAAATATAAATTCACAGCACTTTCTTTAATCCAAGTATAAAATCACCTGCAACATCACTGATAAAACAATAAATCAATCACAGGCCTGGTAAAGACTGAGTCGGTGTGAACACTACCAGTTGCTTTTTCCCACTGAAACAGAGGACAACCGTTCTACGATCACAGCGTCACCCCTCACTTGAGAGCTACCTTATAATCACACATTAGTAACATGGCTAAGGAATCCCTGTGTACAGGTTCTAAGGGCAAACGATTTTCTTTTCTACACTTCTTGATAGAGCCATCGTTAACTTACATTATAATGTAATATACCACCAATACATTTTAACTGGACGGTGGAAAAATAAAGCTGTATAGCAGCAGATAATGCCAGATACAGCTCAAAGATCAATGTTTTACTACTGTCTGTAAATAAAACCGGCTTTCAGGTTGGACTCTCTGCCCAATTAGCTTCCCAAAGTCTGTACGGCACGACTGGCACTCCCAGCAGCTCTGCCCTCCTTGCTACAGACCTCAAGTTCAAGAGCAGGCTGTTTTTTGTGGTATTTACTGGGAAAAAACTGGTCCTGCCACTACTAAGACCTAAGTGCTGCTCTGTATTTCCTTAACTCCTGAGGCGCACAGCATCCACAAGCCAAACTGCCACTTTCCACATGCACAAGAACACATTTTCAAAGACAAATGGTTCTTCCGGATGCCTCTGTTTCAAAATACAGGGGCATCTTCTAAGGGTATGTCTGAAGAATAGCGCTCTGAAAACCAATTCACAGCATCTTAAATCAGGCACCTAATTTTACGTGCCCCACCATTCATTGCCCTTTTTGGAAATCCAGGCTCAGTTCAGCGAAATGGTGCGACATGCGGCTGTGCTACAGTCTGCACAGGAGAGCAGGCCTAAGCACATGCATTTTCTGCTGCAGACCAGCCTTCCGCATCAGCTTTTGGCCCCCTTCTGTATGAAGTCTGTATTTAAATACGTTTAAAAATACAAGCCTATTACTGCTTTACTAGTATACTTCCTATTCCTGCCTAGCATTTCCTACTTCTCCTTCTGCAGGGCATTATGCAGTAAGACTAACTCACATAAGATATTTTGTTTATTTTGGGGGTTTTTTCGCTTGTAGAAATACTTTCAATTTGCTGTTTGGACTCAAATTAATTGACAGCTTAACTCACAGGAAGAAAAACAGAAAACCTTCAAGGCTCATTTAATCTGATTATACAGAACTTCAAGCAACCGACACACTTTGCAGGTCTCTCTTGCTTTGTGCACTCAGATCACCTCCCAGATGCTCTCCTTGTCCTTCTCACCTCCATGCTGTCTCAGCAGACTCAGGGTAATGTTACTATCTCCACTGTGTGGAGGGAAAAAGCAGGATAGAGGGTGCGAGTACCTTTCCCCTGTTACACAGCACAATGTGCCACAGATGGGGCTAAGTTAACGTGCCCCAAGACCTAGCTGCTGGACCTAGCCCCATGCACATAACTGATGTAAAGATTTTAAGGCTTACATGGGGATTTCAAGAGGAACAAAGTGGTATCAGTGGTGCTGTAAACACTCATTTTCCTTTCCTCCTCTATTCAGGAAAGATTTATAAGCAAAGATGTTCATGCTACTAAATGCAAGTTCCTGCCCTTCACATTTAAGGTAACAAAATTAACTGTGCAGTACTATGAGGAAATGACAGCAAAGATCTCATCTGGAGGCCACGTACATGCACACCTGAGAGCGGGTGAGCTCTGCCTGCCTTTATTGCTATAAAGGAGTCAGGGTCTTCCTGTAGACTTCTATTTTTCAAGTGGATTTCGCACTGCCAGACTGACAGCCTGGAAGGTTCGGGTTATCCAGTAAGTGCAAAACAGAGAGCAAGGGCAGAGTCTGCAAAAGTTTCCATCCCTCCACCTACAGTCTCGTCACCTCCCCAAACTGCTGCCCTACGATGAATGCCTCCGCCACATTTGCAAATGTCCTGCCCTCATGCAAACAAGAGGCTGGATGCAGAAAGTGATGTCCCAGGAGAATAAGCCGTTTCATCTGCTATTTGCTAACCTCAAGCTGTCACCATTCAGTCCATTGTGAAACTTTCCATATAAAATTGCACTAGCTCCTTGTCAGTCCTTCTTGTTAAACTGACTCTTCAACCCTTCCAGTTGAGCTGTTCTTACTTGCCCTGGAGATTTGTCTACGATTCAGGAAGCGGCGGTGCAGGCAGCAGCTTTCCCTCTGAGTCAGTACTGAGCTGAGCAATGGCCCAGACAGGGTTGCAAAGGTCTCTACCATTGTGGGTAGCTTCTTTCTGATAAAATACAAAATCCTGTGAGCTGCAGGGTCACCATGGCACTTCTGAAGCACAGCTTTAAGAGCCTCTGGTCCACTCCAAATGGCAACGCAGTTTGCTTTTTTGCTCCCTTATTTTAATATTTAGGTTTCTTTTCCAGGCATACTGCACATGGCTATCTGTGCTTCCCTGGACAGTTGAAAGTCACCAGCTTACAACAGATTTCCCTCAAAAGAAGTTGTGAAGGTTCGTTTAGTTAATATCTGTAAAGCTACTGTAAAATTTCAAACAGCTATCATCCTTGTCCCTAGTTACGTAATATTATATACATTACAACATAACACCCCATTTCAATGCTCATTTCTAGATTTAGCAGGAGAGAAGAGACACCCTCTGGTGTGTTTGAAGGATAATCCAATCCCACCTCCGAGACACTCACAAGTGGCGCATGAATGTTCTCCGCCTTTGAACAAAATTCTCAATAAGAGCGATAAGCTCTTTAACAGAAGCATCCTTACATTTCAGAAGGCAATGATTGCTTTTCTACATCTTTGCTGAACTGTCTCCTAGAAACTCGTATGAGAATTAAATCCCAGCTGTAAAATTTCGTAAGATTCAAAGAAATCAACTAGCCTGTAGAAAGGAGATTAATCTCTATTCTGTTCTAGGCATTCATACAGTGATATCTTTGGGCTTCCATTGTATTTCCTACAAGATTCATATCATGTCACCTCCATTATATTACGTAGAGCTCTTTAACCAAGTTTTAAAAATACCCCAAGCTCCGTGCTTCATAAGACACTTGCAGCCGCCCCCGTATCTCTGCTTGCGTTCTTTCTTTTAATTAGGACAAGATGAACAAATCTAGGAGGGGAAGCTGGGTTTGAGGAGGCAAGGGAGATGCCGGCTGCACCCAAAATGAAGCATTACTCTGTACTCCAGCGACAAATCCTCCCTGTGGACCAGCAAGTCTCGGCCAGCATCATCGAGTCAAGCCCAGCACCATCACCAGAGGGTAGACAGCGTCCGGTTCTGAAATGCAGCTTATCCACTCTCAGGGTAGGTGGGGATCCTGCTGGGATACAGGCAAGACCACTGCCGCAGCCAAGAAGAACAGCAGAGGAGACACAAGCAGTAAGGTGAGCCCTTGCATCATGTGTTACATTCGCTAACGAGAGTCAATGATGCTGTGAACCTATTCTCCACATGAAGGCCTGGCCAAATGTATAGCTGTCAGGAAAAAAAAAGCCCTAAAAATATTAAGGCTTTCAAACAATCAAGGCACCAGGTGCACATAGTACCCGCTGGAAGGTGCTTCCAGCACCGTGCTGGCCACAATGCCGCGCTGATCGAACTGACCCGACACAGAGCCACAAGCACCACCATGCTGTTTGTTAAACCCCTCACATCCACACGCCTCCCCTTCCCACCATAAAGTCCTCCCTGTAAGTAAGAGCAAGGCACAA